>CM045890.1:53175091-53737374 GCA_025169545.1 Anguilla japonica
ACGCGCGCGCACACGCACACACATACACACACGGCAGCTACAGCAGGAAAAAAAGTCTGTCAAAATCCAGCAATCCCAGAAACGTTATCTCCACAAAACACCGCGCATATGCTGTATCGCCAAGCCAATCCCCATCTTCCATATGGAAACCGTCAGCCAATCCTCTAATCCCGCATTCATATTTTTAGCCAACCTCTACTTCCCACACTGACATCTCTTATATTCCTTCCCAAACTGAAATGTATTGAAAATGTTCCCAAAAAACAAAAAGGTCCCCACAAAGTTTGCTTGTTTGTGTGTTATGTACTGTGTGAATGGACATTCATGTGTCTGCTATTCTGCGGTTTCAGATACCCCTTTCACACAGAAAACTCGGGGGTTGACACGATATTAAACACAGGTTTAACCTGCGTTTGACCCACTCACTATGGGTACTTTTTAATGCTAATACAGCTTGGTAGCCATAGCCAGCTGGCTAGCAAGTAAATGTAGTTTGCCATTATCCTGGCTTAACCCAGTATGTTGACTCCTGAACTGAACCTTTACAAAATGTTTTGTAAAACCTTGTAAAAACATTTTTTTTAAAAGTTTTTTATTTGGCTCTGTGCTCCACCATTTTATATTTCCAATCAAACAATTCACGTGTGTTTAAGATTCTATGGCGATTTATCATTAAATTTTATGAAACCCTTTATTTAGCCTTTAGTGTTTTTTAGTTTAGATATTTGTTTAATAGATTCTATTTTATCAAACCTCGTCCACCTCTAAGAACGTACGCAAGTTATGTCATTGGTTATTGTTTTAATATTTAATATTCACAATCATGATTTAATTAATTTTATGAGACTGATTATACTTTTGTGCCATTTGATCGTCACATGAGGTAATATTTTCATACCTTGTGCATTCCGTGGTTCCTACTTGTGAAGATTGTTAAAACGGACAGGTGATAATTCTTTATCCTCGCTGTCCTACGATTCGTGGAGGTGTTTTCCTCTGATCCCCTGTTCACCTGATCCAAATCCAGCTGAACATGCGTTTCATATGCTGAAAAAAACCACAAGCGACTAGCCTCCGGAAAACGCAGGAGCTGCAGATGGCTGCAGTACAGGCCTGGCACAGCATCACCAGAGGTGATACTCAGCACCCGGTGATGTCTGTGGGTCACAGAATACAAGCAGGGGTGTAGCACAAAATTCTGGGCCCTAATACATAAGCAGTCTCTGTGGGCCCCCTTCCTCTCTTGATCCATGTCTCTCGCGCATCATTCCAGGCTTTTCGAGGGCCCTCCCCCCATTCGGGCCCTGGGTAGTCAGTCCCACTTTCCCCCCCACTACGACGCCCCTGAATACAAGCAGTCATTGCATGCAAAGGACGTTTGACAAAGTGCTAAACGTGGCTAAGCATTATGGTGCCCGGAAATAGGGGGGCCATGCGTAAACTGTGCTGTCATTTCTACACGGCGAAACCAAAGTGTACAAAAATACCCTTAAATAAAAGCTGTGGATGTGCACTTCATCATAACACACGTGAATTGTTTCGTTACAACTGTAATATTGTGGAGTACATAGCCAAACAAAGGGGAATAAAAGCCTTTGTGTCCCAAACATTATGGAGCTCGCTGTATATTTAAACATGCATTCTCTCGCCCCTCCCCACCCCCCACCCCCCCCCCCCGCAGTAACGGGGGTGGCCGCAGCGGGACGTTCTGCGCCTGCGTCATGGTGCTGGAGATGCTGAGGCATCAGAAGATGGTGGACGTCTTCTACGCCGTCAAGACACTGCGCAACTCCAAGCCCAACATGGTGGAGACTCTGGTGCGTGGCCGGGGGGGGGGGGGGGGGGGGGGGGGGGGGGGGGGGGGGGGGGGGGGGGTGTGCGGTCCGTGTACGATAGAGGCTCAGGCACACACACACACACACACCGTGCAAGCCATGCCAACCAAGCGTTACTGTTACCGTGGTTTTCGTTGCCGTGGCTGTTGATTTGAATCGATTTGAATTTCGTTGACTCGTAACTGACGGCGGTCGTCTGTGTCTCCCGTAGGAGCAGTACCGGTTCTGCTACGACCTGGCGCTGGAGTACGTGGAGGGCCTTGAGGAGAGATAGCAGCTGCTCACTCCGACCCCCCCCCCCCCCCCCCCCCCCCGGCCCCAAACAGAACGAACTCTGCGTCCAATCGTCCGGCTTCTCGCTTCTCGGCGCGGTTCCCTTGTCTGGATCAACGGGATTCCGCGATGTCTAAGGCTGCAAAGAAAAAAAAAAAAAACAATGGAAAAAAAAAAAATGAAAACAAGGTCACACCGTTAAACTTTAATGTGCGCCCTTCGCTGTATTTCTTTTCTGTGTGTGTGCGTGTGTGTGTGTGTGTGTCAGTTTTAACGACCTTGGCTTGTTTTTTGTGCTTGCTGTTTTTCTTTCACCCCCGACCGTGGTGTTGGGGTACAAAAGGAATGAGGACTGCCTACTTCCAGGTGCTTCTCTGAGCACCTGACCGACCGGGCAGCACGTGAGGACTTCTCTGCGGCTCAAGGACCAGGCCTTTTGACTCGAAACGCCTTAGGGACAGAAAATTCTGCGAAGGACGTTGTGACGTTGTAAAAAGATCGGGAGGAGTGGCCCTGATGGCCGCCTCGTACCCCGTGTCTGGATCCCGCTTAACGAGTTTCAAAAAAACTGACTCTACGCTGGCGCCGTGGATTTGTTCGTCTGGCACGGAACGTTCCGAATTTCCCCCCAGGGTTCCGTGGACCAGAGTTACGTTCCCTCGGAGAACCCTTGGGGTTCCGCACGCTCGTCAGAACAGAACCCGTCTCCGCCCGTTCGTTCCCGAGGGTTCCCCTCTCTCTCTCTCTCTCTCTCTCTCTCGCTCTCTCTCTTCTCTCTCTCTCTCTCTCTCTCTCTCCGCTCGCTTGCTTTATGTGCAGAAGACTTTTTTCGCTCGTGTCCGTTGGTGTTCTTGGTGTCCCGTGCGTACGGTAAAAGAGGGGGACGGTGCCGGAGAATTGTCGCGGCTCGCCGAGGCGGCTTTGCAGACCAAGCCCGGCAAAGGAGGCATTGCCATGGAAACAAGGTCAAAATATTCGCAGAATGACAGGTTTTTTTTTTTTGTTTTTTTTTTTTTTTTTTTTTTTACATTTATATGTATTCCTTGTTTTTTTTCTGGATGTTGTGTCGACTCTTCAGAAAAGTTGCATTAAAAAAAAAAGTTGATAATGCTTGATGATGCTTTTCGAATGGAATTTCGTTTTTTCGGACGATGTTCTGTGCTTTTCATGATTCTCGCGGTCCTGCCCTCCCTTCCCCCTACTCCAGTACACCGCCTCTTTGCTACGCCCTCCATTGCTCGACGCGTAACTACGACAGTAAAAACGTTCAGCGTTAAACCGCTTCTCATCGAGTACTTGTGGTGCCTGTTGGACTCGTATGTACTCTGTCTGGAGTCGAATTAACACTGGAGTCGAATTAACACTGGACATTTTACCGTAGTGCAGTCGGACTCCGTCCTCCCCCGCGCCCCACACCCATCGGCGAATCCCCTCTGGCGATCTTCGCCCGCGCTAGTCACGTGACTGCCTGCCTCTGCCGTGTCCGCTGGTGCTAGTCACGTGACTGCGACCAGCCTCTGTTGTCCGTGCTCTCCCGCGAAAGCCGTTCGACCGCACGTAGCGAGGCTGGGCCGCCGCGCCAGCTTTTGTGAACCGCTGCGCTAGCCGCGGTTAGCCTCCTGAACGGACGGCCATTGGTATCCCAGCCAAAGGGGCTCCGATCGCACGTGGTTTTTTTAAATTAGCTTCTCTGGCTGTGACGTTCTTATTGTGCGCCGCGCGTTCTCGCGCCGAGCGGCGTCGCTGAGCTCCGCGACACCGTCCAACCAGCGGATTGCGAGCAGCGGGCACGGCGACGAGGGCGGGGCTGCGGTCGATTTCGAACCTCAGCCGCGGCGGCTCGCTCCGGCCGCGCGATAGATGTGACGGGACCCCCCCCCCCCCCCCCCCTAACCCTAACCCCCCCCCCCCTCCCTCCCTCCCTCCCTAACCCTCCCCCCCCCTGCCTCCCCCAGCTAAAGCCCCAGATCCCCAGCCAATGGAAGTAATCGTTGACCCCCCCGTTGCTTCCTTCTCGTTGACGCTCACCTGCCATCTCGCGTGTTTGATCTCTGCTGCACGCCACGCCCCCGGCCGTGCTTCGCCTGTGACCCCGCCCGCTTCTCCACGCTCCCTCCCCCCCCCCCCCCCCCCCCCCCGCGAACCCCGATCGCGCCCGCGCGGAAACGCCATCGCTCGCTCCGATTGGCCGCGCCGAGTTTCGGGCTGAACCCGGCCGGTGAGGACACGTCGGGCTTTCCTTCGCCCCCCCCCCCCCCCCCCCCCCCCCCCAAAAAAGAGCCGGTCCTTCTCTCTCCCTTTGAAGAGACCCGCTGTGTTCACACCTGGAGAGAGAGCGTGTGTGTGTGCTGTAATGGTGCCTGGCCTGTTGCAGCGTGTCTGTATTAGACGATGCTGAGAGAGAGAGAGTGTGTGTGTGTGTGCTGTAATGGTGCCTGGCCTGTTGCAGTGTGTCTGTATTAGACGATGCTGAGAGGGAGAGAGTGTGTGTGTGTGCTGTAATGGTGCCTGGCCTGTTGCAGTGTGTCTGTATTTAGACGATGCTGAGAGGGAGAGAGCGTGTGTGTGTGTGTGCTGTAATGGTGCCTGGCCTATTGCAGTGTGTCTGTATTAGACGTTGCTGAGAGGGAGAGAGTGTGTGTGTGTGTGCTGTAATGGTGCCTGGCCTGTTGCAGCGTGTCTGTATTAGACGATGCTGAGAGGGAGAGAGCGTGTGTGTGTGCTGTAATGGTGCCTGGCCTGTTGCAGTGTGTCTGTATTAGACGATGCTGAGAGGGAGAGAGCGTGTGTGTGTGCTGTAATGGTGCCTGGCCTGTTGCAGTGTGTCTGTATTAGACGATGCTGAGAGGGAGAGAGCGTGTGTGTGTGTGTGCTGTAATGGTGCCTGGCCTGTTGCAGCGTGTCTGTATTAGACGATGCTGAGAGGGAGAGAGTGCGTGTGTGTGTGTGCTGTAATGGTGCCTGGCCTGTTGCAGCGTGTCTGTATTAGACGATGCTGAGAGGGAGAGAGCGTGTGTGTGTGTGTGCTGTAATGGTGCCTGGCCTGTTGCAGCGTGTCTGTATTAGACGATGCTGAGAGGGAGAGAGCGTGTGTGTGTGTGTGTGCTGTAATGGTGCCTGGCCTGTTGCAGTGTGTCTGTATAGAGATTGAGAGTGTGTGTGTGTGTGCTGTAATATGCAGCGTGTCTGTATTAGACGATGCTGAGAGGGAGAGAGAGGGTCCGTTCTCAAGTGGGGGAAAAAAAATAAAATAAAAATCATTCTTACTGTGAAAGAGGAGTCTGCGGACGCGTCTTAAATTTTTTGTGGTTTGTGCAAGTCATTGTGGGGTCTCCTTTGTCTAATTCATTTTTATTAAATGTCCTTTATTGCAAGAGATATAAGTACCAGCTCCCCCAACCCCTACTTTGTTCTCTGTTTTTCTCTCTCCCTCTCCGTCTTACCTCTTTTCACTTTCTCTCTCTACCTCTGACTTCCCCTTTTACCTGTCACTCATCCCCCCATCCCCAATTTCCAATTTGAATAAGTTTGTCTCCCGTTAAGTCCATTTTCTCCCTCACTCCCTCCCCTCTCTGCTTTACACTCACCCTCTCTACCTCACCGGTCTACTTCCTCTCTTAATGCCTCCCCCACCTGCCGCCCCGCCCCCCGCCCCCCCCCCCCCCATTCCCACCCCCTTGTCAGCGCCGCTCTGTGTGGGATTAAAGGGCTGTACCTGCCAGTGTGGTGACACGTTTCAGGTTTTTCGACGCCGCTGACGCTGGATGGGGCTCTGCGGGCCTTGAGCCCGTTGTCACAAGAGGAACGCTGATTCGGATCCCCCACAGCACCCCACAGGGCGTCACCGCCGAGGTTTTCTCTCCTCGCCTCGAATAAACCGACAAAAATGGGTTAAAAAATAAAATAAACAACCGAGAAAAATAATAAATAAATCACGGCACCAGTTTCAAGAGGCAAAAAAAATAAAATAAACTCCCCTGTAACACTCACAGTGTGGTTTTGTTATGGAGCCACAGGTCCCTAGTGTCCTGGATCTGGCTAACGCAGCACAAGGTATAAGGTAATAATGGTTCCCCTGCTTCTCACGGAATATACGCTTTTTCCACCCTATGATCTTAAAATCCAGATGTCTGACGAGTGATCATTTGCATTTATTCTTTACAGCTTTTTATGTTAATATGCCCTTAACCTGCTGTATAATGCCTTTACTGCAGCAGGGCTGATTTTTGTCAGGTTACGGTTGGAACATAATGGAGCGTGCAATTAAAATAATTACCGCTTGTTATGAGGGATTGATTTCTCCTGCGATGCGCGGGCATTGTTTCCCCTTAATCTCACACGACAAGCCTCGCAAGAGTTCCTCTCCCCCTCCGCGTGTTTTGCCCGCGGATGTCTTTCCCGCGCGCGTTCTCGAGCTGGCACGTAGTGATTCAGCGGGCGTTATGAAACGTTTTCACCGCGTTTCCCCCCGCTGGGCCTCGAGTCGTGCGATGAGAGGCTGCGAGCGAGCAAGCCAGCCGGGGAGCAAAATCGAGCGACGGTTTCTGGAGACTCACTTTGCACTTTGCTGCAGATTGTAATTATCGTCTTGTTAATGACATGCACTTCTGGTTAATCATATGATGCCACTTAAAACTGTCGAATAAAGTGAACATATTCAAATGCTAGTATGTTACATCGTATTTTTTATAATGTGCATATTATTATTGCCTCACATTGGAGAGAAATAGAACTTAACCATAACTTGCTGAAAGACATTTTAAGTGATGCGTATCCATCATTGTTCGTATACTCTATAGGTAATTTGCAATGTATGGCCAGTGTCGCCTGGTGAGCACAAATTGGGCAGGCACAGAATATTTCATCAAACTTTTTTTGATTGATCTACATGATTAACGAGCTCTGTCAGTATACTGTGGACCAACCACTCGGAAGTTTCCAGAATATGTCACCAACGCTGGAGCCAATGAAATGGATTATATGCATTCAGCCCTTTCCTTGATGAGAGTGGTGTCTTGGAAAGTGTAAATTGCACCTATAAGCATTTATTACGCACAGCCCAGGGAAGAAATTGAGGTAACCGCAAAAAAAAAGATAGAAGTAATGAGGTAACCCCATTGATTAGGACAGCACAACCCCACAAACCACCTCAAGCTCTTCGGTCTAATTAAAAGTATTCTGTGAACATTTTCCACATTTTCCTCCTTTAGTTCCTCATTTACCCTACAGTCTGTCGGGTCAAAAAAAAGTAATGAGATTTAGACAATGGTTTTCCCTTAAAGTCTTTCAGCTCTGATTGATTGCAGGTTCATTTCTTTTGTGAAGCTGCAAAAAATTCCCGCTCAAACATCCATCCATCCATTATCTATACCCGCTTATCCTGGGCAGGGTCGTGGGGGGTGCTGGAGCCTATCCCAGCATGCATTGAGCATGAGGCCGCCAATCTATCGCAGGGCACACACACCATTCACTCACACACACACACTCACACCTATGGGCAATTTAGAGTCTCCAATCGGCCTACCTGCATGTCTTTGGACTGTGGGAAGAAATCGGAGTACCCGGAGGAAGCCCATGCGGACACGGGGAGAACACGCAACACATAGAAAGGCCCAGGCCGGATTCGAACCCACAACCTTCTTACTGTGTGGACCATGGCAGTAAAGGATCCGGTAAAATCAGATACTTTTTTTCTTGGATTTTGTTTTTAAAAAAACGTACTTTAACCTCTCCTCATAGAGATATCGCTCAATCTTGCTGAAATTTTGGGTACTCCTTTGGATCATTGCCTTCAGCAGTCTTTGAAAGGTAATTGCTAGGTCTAACAATATGACTGCAATGAACCAACAAATTTGGCAGTGAAGGCACCGTAATGAAAGAGTGACTACAACAGTATCTCTGCAACACTTTTGTCTGTTGGCACCAAACTTGAGACACATGCTTACCACGAGGCCTACAGGACATGGACCAGGTTTTTGTGAAATCTGGCCTCTTGAGGGCGCTCTGTCGCTGTTGCTGTAGCGTTGATGTTGCTGTTGCTGTAGTTGTTGATGTAGCTGTGCTGTTGCTGTTGATGTTAGTTGTTGATGTAGCCATTGATGTAGCTGTAGCTGTCGCTGTCCCTGTAGTGGTAGCGTTGCTGTCTCTGGTTACCGTGCGCATCTGTCGAACCCCGGTCTCACTGCAGGCGGTGCAGATAAAAGTTTAGAATTAATCACATAACCGCCCACAGTTGCGGCTGCCGGCCGGCTAAACCACTCCCCCCACCTCTCCGCCTGCAGCCAGCACCACAACCACGCCGCCCCCTCACCATATGTTATAATGCTAATAATAAATAATAAGAGTTTTGCCCATATTATGTCCCTAGCCTTAGGGTTAGGAATGTAACGTGATAGGTCCCCACCAAGTCGCCAGACGAACCCAGCTGATACTGTTTTCAACTTGTCACAATGATATTATATTATTTATTTTCCTCAATATAAATGATTTTAACACAGAATAAAAGTGGCTTGGGGATTAACCAACTCCAGCATAACTAATAAAAATCATGCCTAGAAGTGAAAGAGACTAAACTAATGAATACAAAAAATTAATGGGCAACTCAACCTAACAACACTCAAAATGAACAGGAGAAAATAAGTTAACAAAAAGGACGGTTCACCCCTATGCTTTGGCCATGACAATGGAGACAAAAACAGGGAACACACAGCATATTAACCCTCTCAATGTGTTCTGTCTATCAAGAATCTGAATGTTTTAAAATGAAAAAAGCCACCCCAAATGGGAAGTAATCTCGAGAGGAACCCGACTATAACCAGCATCTGAGAACTGAGTAATATTGGAGGAGCATAAGGAATAAGTAGCTCACTAAGATATTCTAAAGCCATTAGTATTATTATTATTTCTTTTTTGTTGGCTATTTCTTCATATATTTATCTATGTATTGTTTTATTTATGTATTTGACATGTACTTCCAAGTCAAAACGGCACATTAACTACAATCGCAGGGTCAAGCCTACTTAAAGGGTTTGGTCACATGCTGTACACGAGAACAGATCGGATCCGTTTTCCGGCACGTCGACCCGAAGCAGGACCGAAACACTCCTCCAGCGGTCGTCTGCGACGTCAAGGCGAGCTGCTAATGAGCCGAGCCCAGGGGAGGGAAAACAGGCGCGAGAAAGGGTCAGATTTTGGAAAGGAAAGTTCTAAAAGCGTGGCGTGTCCTCCAAAATACAAGTGGTATTCCCGCCAATTCCCCTTAACGCCACCACCAGCACCACCAGCAGCACTGCCCATCTCCAGTGTTTCAGCTCTTAACAACAGACAGGAGACGGAAGACGCAAGGCTGCCGTCTGATTGGTCCTCGCGAAAGCGACCCCTATCCATTTCGGTTGGAGCGCCTTTTCAAAAACTTCAAAGCCATCCTCAGGCTCTCAGATGTCCTGGCCCTAATTGGAACGCGTCGAACGCGCTTCGTCTGGGCACCGTCACCATCGGAAACAAGAAAAAAAAAACCTCAAAATGTCATGAATTCTTAGTTTCTCTTCTGTACGCGAAGACTCTCTCTGGGCGTATTAGTACAGAGCCCATACATTTCTTCTTCTGTCCCCCCCCGTTTTATTGGTAAAATAGGGCCTGTATAAAGGCAAAGTCTATAAACACATAGTTATGTGCAGTGTAAAGACAATGATGTAGAGTCTGCCTGTCTAAAGGAAGAATCTTTCGTTGTTCTGTGTGAAGGACAAAAAAAAAATTACTTCTTCAGTAATATCATAAGCATTCAATGACTTCCTGTATAAAGTATTAAGGTATAAATAGTATCTGTATGAAGAGATGTCTTTATTAAAGGTAAGGGTATAAAAGCCTCTGGGGTTGATGAAATAAAATGTCCCTGCCTAGAGACTTTCTCTGTGATGGACATTCAAACATCTTTCCTGTACACAGAGAGAGTAAACTCAAACAGAGCATATTTTACCTTTATTTAACCAGGTTAGTCCCAAAGAGACCAGGAAATATCCGGTAATATAGAGACCCAAGCTTTCCGCAGCTTGGACTCTAAATTTTAAAAAAGAAAATGCTAAGACTGTAGCTGTGTCTGCCCGGGCCAGCTCAGCCAAATCAAACATCTCAGATTTTGATTTTAACAATTTCCCAATATTTTCACGGAGGCTGATTTAAGAATGTTGCTCATAAGGTTATGATCTTCGACCTTTGACCTTTCTGTGCATTAAATTTAATTTTAAAAATCTCCCAGAGCTCAGGTGAGAAGCTGCAGGCATGTACTGTATAACAATCACATGCTGTGCTTGTAAAACAGACAAGGGTGAAGCTGTAAGTATTTAGCCACTCTTCCCATTTTAGTATTATGCCCCTATTAGGTGAACTTTTTTTTTTGTTCTTTGTTTTGTTTCTTATCTTCGTTTGTTTATGGCAGTTATACTGATGTGCTGGCTCCTTGATTTTTAAATGTAAATCGTTTAATTTAATTTGCTATTATTGTTATTATTATTATTGTTGTTGTTATTGTTATTATTATTATTATTATTATTATTATTATTATTATTATTATTATTATTATTATTATTATTATTATTATTATTATTATTATTATTAATAATAATAATAATAATATTCTTCTTATTATTATTAGTGAAAGTGGGATGGACCTCCAGTTCAAGCTGAGACAGTCTGGCACGTTGGATATCCAGTGTGAGTTTCACTGCGCTCTCCTCCCCGCTCACTTCCTGCCTCTCCTCTATCCCTTAGCACAGGCCGGGGCCCTGCAGAAGCCGGGGGTGGGGGGGGGGGGGTGGGGGGGTAGCCCTTATCAAGAGACCTGCACCAACCTCGGAGATACCGTGCAGTAAGCTGTAACTCATCTGAGCAAGGAGGCAGTTTAATCTCCTCACTCCTCTGCTCCCGACGTGAGTACACCAGAGGTAAAGATGCAGTTTTTAAAATGGGCACAGCCACAGGAAGAAAGGAAGAGAGAGAGAACTACCAGCCCTGCTCCTCCACCAGAACTCCGACTCCCAGAAGCTGGGGGGGGCAAGATTGCAGTGATCTGCCTGGGGTTTAAGCTCTAGTAAAAAGGGAGATGTTTTTTGATAATCCAACATCAGGGGTATAAACCTAAAGCTGAAAAGATTGAAAGTCTGATAGCGGCATAGTTGAAAATAATGGCATGTGTTTTGCTTGCATGGAAAAAGTTTCAGTGTCAAATCAACTCTTACAGAGTTTATATGAGTCCACTATAGCCTCTGTTAGAGTTATATTAACACTGGTCATTTCACTGTGCGTGCCTACTTAGACATTAAGGAACTGTTGTTTATTGGTCACTGAATAACTTGTTTAAGATTTTATAATATGGCTTTAAATAAGCATACACCATATGGTACTCATAATGATCCATTAGTGGTGTCACTGAATTTAAAGTTAATCCATTAACGTGGTTGCCATTTGACACATATTGCTTGGAAGGTATTTTAAGTACATTATGTAATGGAATAATGACATGAAATTTCCTCTCTCTTCCACCAAATATCCCCAGCAGTACATTAACTGACCATTCAATTATTCACTTTTGTGTGCATGAGTACGTTAGAGAATTATTACCCCCTGATTAAACCTGCTTTTGGAGGTCTTTCACGCAAAGACAGGCCTCAATGTGCTCCTCAAACGGAGGATAATCAATGTTTGAGAACCATTTAAATCCTTGTTGACATTTTTAAAAACTTAATAGTAAAAAAAAAAAACTTGCAAGGCTTCTAGATAGCTCAGCCTTTTAATTATGCTCACTGAAAGTTACCCATGGTTACATTACATTACAGGCCAGGGGGCCTGTCTACGGATGGGCTGGGGCTTTCCTATTGGCTATTTTGAAGGTGTGGGTGTGCTTAGTCAGTGCTGTCACCCTTTTACTTTATCGCCAAACCATGACACTTGTTCACATGTGGTACAGACGTGGTTAAGTGAACTGCAAAATCTGTTTGTAGCTAGCTGCTCTGAGCAATCCAATTAAAACAGCTAATACCTTTGATTCTTGTTCATTCTTTTCTCTGGTTCTTATAAATTATATTAGCAGTCTTGTATAGTTTCACAGTTGAGTTTGCACATTTTGCAAGCTGTGTGTTTCTTTTAAGTTACCAGCTCACTTGGTGATTAGCCAGCTAGATAGCCAGCATTTGTGTATAGCCGTTTCAGTGGATAAAATCGCATTTATAATTGTTATTTTCTGTTTAAAGACATTTAACTCATATTCAGGGAGATAGCCAACTACTCGCAAGTTAGATTACACGTGTAGCCGTTTACTAATACCATCGCACCGTTTCAGGATAGAAAATAACCCGTTAAACCAGAGAAATTGCCGAGTTGTCTTACAATCTTTATCGCCACAGAATGCAGCGTTGGCATAGCAACGGACGCCGCAACAAAACTTCAAGCACCTCACAACAGGTACAACTAGAATGTCATTGCATCGTTTTTGCAGCCTGGATAAAAATCAGCGTGACAGTACCAAATGAGTCTTTTGTTTAATGTTACAGAGTTTAATTATTTTTTTCCTTTTTCACAAGGTAATGGCCCCGGACCCCCCTACAAAAATTGGATGCTGTAATTGTATTCCTCCCCCCCCCCCTTCTCAAAATTAAACTATGCCCTTGTTTACATACCTTATTTAGGAAAAGCAACATTTTTGTTGTTGCCCACCCGAATAATCCAAATGCCCACCCAAAGATGACATCCTAGTAACACCTCTGTTACAGGCATTTAGCAGACGGTCTTATCCAGAGCGACTTACGTTGTATACAATTATACAGCTAGATATATACTGGAGCAATCAATGCAGGTTAAGTATCTTCCTGCCGGGGAATCGAACCTGCGACCTTTAAGTTGCAAGACCAACTCCTTGTACACTTCCGCCCGGTTGCCAGATGAGATGTGCCTCTCTCCTGACCAGAGCTGTTCTGTATTGCACAGTGCAGCTAGAAGTGTGCAAAAAAAAACTATCGCGGGCTTCCAAGCCAGGTTACCAAAGAAATGCCTGTGCTCAGCTGCAGTGCTGTGAGACCACACACTGTAGTATTACACCTCCGAATGGAGGAATTACAACTGGGAGGAACAAGGGAGTAATAAAAAGAAATACGACACTTACTGTTGTTTCGGAGGCATTGGTGGCTCGGTGGTAGAGCTCCCGCCCGCACGCCGGCGGCCCGGGTTCGTGTCCCGGGCAATGCCCCAAAATGCGCGAGTCAGTGCATTCGTAGTGCCGGTCCCAAGCCCTGGATAAATGGGAGGGCTGCGTCAGGAAGGGCATCTGGCGTAAAACATATGCCAAATCAAATATGCGGATCTGATCCGCTGTGGCGACCCCTAACGGGAACAGCCGAAAGAAGAAGAAGAAGAAATCTTGTTGTTTCAAGAAGACCGTTTGACTTGGCGATGTCCCCACAATGCATGTACCCAGCTGGTTGTCGGGGCATCAGGACAACAAGGTGAATCGGATCATTGCCATTCATAGGTGTGTGTGTGTGTGTGTGGGAGAAGGAAACAAATGAACATACTATCCATCCATATAATTATGTGAATCCACCTGAAATGTCTGTGTGGAAAGTAAGAAAGGAAAACAAAAATGTATAAATATTTTATTTACGTTTATGTATTATGTGTTTGTGTATGTGTGTGTATATGTATTTTGTAAAGCACAGATTAAATATACATCCTGAAGTTCAAAGTGCACGTGCTGAACCTCGTGGAGCGGTGTTGAGCTTACTTCATGACTTCAGGACCATGCAGAATCCAAAGTTTAATTTCACGTGAAAGTGCCGCTAGCAGGCGATCGGGCCTGGAAGCTGAGCCTTCAGTGCGTGATCCCAGCGGGGTCCGTAAACGAAGAACGAAGAAAGAGCGCAAGAACGTTCCGGCTTTTTTTTAAACTTTCCCTCCTCCTTCCCTGATCACCGCTCCCTCCCCGAGACTTTTTTTTTTTTTGTTGTGCCCAAAACATTTTCTTCACAGTCTCACCTCCGGAACTTCCAGCTATTTTCAGTTTCTTCACAGCCCGTAAAAAGCAAACGTTGCTAAATGAATCCGCACCTTTTTTTTCGAAAACACAAAATGGCCGGCCGGGCAGCTTTCTCTTCTCAGGGGAGTGTTTAGCGTAAGCGACGCGATCCTTCAGTCTCCAGTTATAATGGCTTTTATAAACATTGTGGGAAAAGTGGAATCCTTTCTGTGTCTTACTCTCATATATCATGTACAGTGTACAGCAGCCTTAGGGCCTCCCCCTGCTCCCTCAACACACACACGCACACACATACGTACACACACGCACACACACACACACATTCGCGCACACACACACACATTAATACACACAGGCACACATACACATACACACGCACACACACACACACACACACACACACGTACACACACACACATTAATACACACACACATTCGTGCACACACACACACATTAATACACACAGGCACACATACACACATGCACGCACACGCACACGAACATGCACAGGCGCACACACACACACACACAAACGCAATAAAATACTCGAGCATCCTTCTACACGAACAGATGCGGTAAAATGCGCCCAAAATCAAATTTGAATTTGGAAAGCTTGTCAAACTAATTTTGTAAGCACAATAGCAAGTAATTCACGGCAGTTTCTGAACAAAAATGAGATTTTATGCCTTGCCAGTGGGTTTCAGTGCTTTCTGAAAGGAGCAAAAAAAAACGAAAAAAAGGGAAAATTACACGGACACCCACACACACACACACACACACACACACACACAAGCAAACGCATATTCTGTATTCCAGCATTCCAATCCAAAAGCTGAATATGCTAATTCCTAAAATGAGGAAACAAAATCGATTGTTAGCCTACGGTCAACAGACGCTTTAAAAATGCAAAAATAAAGAAATAAATAAACTTAGTCAAGGCAACTTTTTAAAAGTTTTAAATAATATAATGAGCGGGTGTGTGTGTGTGTGTGTGTGTGTGTGTGCGCGCGTGTATGTGTGTGTGTGCATGCACACGTGTATATGTGTGTGTGTGCGTGTGCGTGTACGTGCGTGTGCACATATATGTGTATGTGTGTGTGTGTGCATGTATGTGTGTGTGTGTGTGTCTATTAAATGCAGAGAGCCTGTGCTGTATGACCTGTGCCTGAAGAGAGAGAGGATGGTGTGTGGCTGGGAGCACTGTTGCCACTGATGATCTGTGTGGATAGTTAGTTTACAGGCAGGACAGTGGTGTCAGTCATGGTGTCTTGGTCTGAAAGGGATCACAGTCCTAAGGGTGGGCAGCTTTGCATGCGGGTCCAGGCATTTGCATGTGAATCGGAGATGGACATGATCTTTGGGCGGCTTGGCAATCACACCAGCGCTCAAAGTTATATTTATCTCAGTAGCTCTCTCTCTCTCTCTCTCTCTCTCTCTCTCTCTCCCTCTCTTCACTCTTAATTGCAGAGCCACGTTTGACTCTGCATGGTGATGATGGTGCTTGAATCAGACAGAGTCGGAGACAAAGCTGATTGGAAACGGATTACCAATCATGACACAGTGAGGATGGGGGGGGGTGTTCTCAGGTGTGCTGCACCCAACAGATGACTGTCAGTAAATCTGGTGGTGAGTCATGTGGGGTAGAGAAGAACTGGCATCATCATTGTCTCTCTCTCTCTCTCTCTCTCTCCCTCTTTCTCTCCCTCTCTCATTCTCAGCCATTGTACAAAGGGCCATAACGAATTCCACCTCTAATAGTTTCTAAATTGTCCATTATTTAGAGATGATTTGTTTTCTTGTCTTTCTGCGTGGTGGCAGTGGGGATGGGTGGGTGGGTGGGGGGGGGGTTGTTGACTGGCTCCAGGTCCAGCACAACGAGTTCTCTCATTTTAAAAGCCATTTCAGAGGAAAAACCAGCAGGTTGTCTGTGATTGGGTGTCCCACAGGGCCAGCCTGTCCATGTGACTGACAGGAGACAATATGCTTCTGAAGCATAAATTTTACAGTGTCTGCATCTGTATTGCCTGTGTGAACAGTTTACAGTTGGGTACTCATTTGAGCGTTCTGTAGCCACTGTGAGTGATCTACGGGTGAGTACTCTGCATCTGTAGTGATCTGTGTGAACAGTGTTCTTTACAGTGATCTTGGGTACTGTAGCCACTGTGAGTGATCTAGGGGTGAGCATTCAGTAGAGTAGCCACTGTGAGTGATCTACGGATGAGTACTCATTTGATCTGCAGGTGTACTCATTTGAGTGTTCTGTAGTCACTGTGAGTGATCTAGGGGTGAGTACTCATTTGAATGTTTTACAGTCACTGTGAGTGATCTACAGGTGAGTACTCATTTGAGTGTTCTGTAGTCACTGTGAGTAAATGAACATACTGCATAACTTCTCAGACAAAGTACAAAAATAGAGCAGTATAAAGATTTTTGAGGGCTTGAGCAGATAAATATTGAATGGCTGTATTGGACAGTCAATCAAAAATGTTTTTTTCTCTTGGTGCATGCACTTTCAAATTGGAATTGTCATAAAGTGCCAGACAGAGTATGTTTTCCGGAGGACATATAAAAAAATACAACACCCAGGGCCTGTAGGAATTTTAAAATTACTGAGGCACCAGGAAAAAAATCCATCTTAAGACATTCCTGTAAACAATGCAGTATAAACAAATGAGTATACATATAGACCTGTTCAGCTGAGGAATACAGAGAATGTTACAGCAGGTGATGGAAGGTTTGGCTATTAGTGTTCTATGTTTACAGGCTGTATGTCTGGGTTGCCATGCCAACAGTGACTAGGGGAGAGATCTCAGAATCTTCCTTTGCATCTTATATATTTCTTTAAAGATTAGTGGTGCTGTAGATATATATATATATATACTACAATATTAAAATAAACAGGGTACCGAAGCTTATTATTTTTGAATTTCACGTACTGTATGAATACTAAAGCAGAACACAGATTTTGAACAAAGTATCACATGTCCTGTTCTAATCTGGACCAGGCTGTGGGGCCGGGGGGTGATGTGCTGACGTTTCCCCCCCCCCCCCCCCCCCTTTGTCTTGAATCCACTCTGGAAAATGTGCGCTCGGTGACTCAGGGAGAAAAAAAAACAAATTTTTGCTGTTACGTCAAGGGACTTAAATGTTTCTGTGAGGGTACGCTTTGTTTTGCTGGAAGTGCGGAGGGCCGCCCGCGGCTCGCGGGCCCTTCCTTAAGAGGCAACTTGAAAGAGAAACAGAGAGACAGACGGACGGAGAGGGGAAGGAATAAACAATCGGATGGGTGGATTTATTTAACGCGTTAATAAAAAATGAAGGCCTATTGTTAGTGAGGAACAACGACGCCAGAAGAAGCGCTATTACAGTGACTGTTCCGTTCTGTTCGTTTTGGTTATAGCAACAGGAAAGAAAAACAGCAAACTGTTTTTCTATTCATGAGCAAAATAGCCTACCGTGAAGAGTGCAGAAGGTTTAGTTAGCAAGCTGGTTCCTCGTGCTAAGTCATTTAAAACAGTTTCTGGATACTCATTAGCAAAGCATTACGCACGTTTCGATCGATTAAAATATTAAAATATCCTACGCCGCTTTTTATACGCGGCTTTCCTCGCCGCCGCGGAAATTGTGTTTCCCCTTGAGTTGCTTCGGAGGTGACTGAACCATGCGCGACTTTCTCCCCCAATCCTCTGAGAGGCACAGCCATGTCACCGGATCCGAAATTAATCCCGTCTAATCCCCCAATCCGCAGAGCGCTCTCATAATTAAAGAGACGGCTAATGAGATTTGATCAACCAGATGATTCAGTTTCACCCTGCAAAAAAAAAAAAGAGTCTATCTCAGCATGTATTTTAGTCTTATATTTAGATTCAGAATCTTATTTCTATTACTTTTTTTTTTTTTTGCTAAATAAGACAAAGATATTGGCAATGAATTGAGACAGCTTGACTCATTTCAAGATTTGCCAATGGGGTAAAAAAAAAAAAAGAATAATAATTCACTTGCCACTTTCACTTAAAACAAGCAAATATTTTCTACTTGAGAAGAAACGAAGAAACAAGACCGGGTCAAAACCTAGTATATGGCCGGACCGAACCGGCCGACCAATGGCGTAACTTCATCACTCACTCACTCACTCACTCACTCAGTCACAGACATGCGCGGTGTAACTTCATCACTCACTCAGTCACACACATTCGCGTCTATAGGGCTGGCCCAGCGGTCCAGCCAGAGATAAGATTAAGACAAAACTCATTACAAGACAAAAAACCCTTTTTTTTCTCTCAAGGGAGAGTATAAAGAAGATGGAGTTGGACTGCCTCTTTATTTGCTTGCCTTCTCGGGTGACCGATGGTCCGGCACGCAGGGGGCGAACCATCGAGCCAGGGATCTCATCTGAGAGGGGCGGGTGGGGGTGCGAGCCTTTAACTGTAAGCCCAGCACCTGAACACCTGAATTCAATTAATTCACTAAAGTGGTCTACCATCAAGACTTCGCCCGAACCCTTGCCAGCTGCGCTCGCTGACCTTCTACGGCTACTCTTTCCTTCGGACGCTGCTATGCAGGAATGGTCGTCCACCCATCTCCCATCAGCCCGCACTTCCCAGAGTTTTTTTTTATTTATTTTTTTTTTAGTCGGCTTGTTTCTCCGCAGCCGGGCTCTGCTGAGTTCGTACTTCCTCGTTAGCGCCGTGGCTGATTGGGTGGCACGTCCGTCCGCCCGCCCGCAGCTTTCATTCGTTCTCTAGCCCGTGAAATAAAATTTAAAAAAAGAAGAGGAAAAAAAAAAAAGAAAACCATACTTAAATCTCGTCCATTGGAGTGAGGGTATTAATCCCCGGGCTGCAATTTTCATACAATTTTCATACAATTTTCCACTTTGTTGCTCCGCTTTTCAGAGAGCCGGTCGAACCCTTTTCCAAGGCCAGCGCACAAAGCCTGTGGCACGCTTTGTGCCGAAGCACAAAAGAAAAATCAGGAGAGAGGGAGAGAGGGGAGAGAGAGAGAGAGAGAGAGAGAGGGCCTCATCAACGTGCCTCACACATCACCGAGCACATTCCTGCGACGGCCAATCGTTTTCTTTTACGATGCGGACGCTAGGTTCGCCAACTGCCTTCCGTACACATCTCAGACCTTTTGAAAGCAGAGCTCAGCTTTTCTTCCTGCGAGCGACTCTCCCTGCGCTCCCGAGCCTGCCCCGTTCTTCGGATCTTCCCGGACACGCTCGGCACGGTCTCGCAGTCCAGTGCGTCTCCGCCAGCGTCGGCCCTGCGACGACCCTTTTAACACGCGGAAGCCTCGCGCGCCGGGTTTTTACGGTCGTGTCTGTCCGACAACGCGCGCAATTTCACACCTGCGAAAGCGATGCGCTATTTCTACCGACGCCGACGCCGGCCACACGCCACGGATTTTTAACGAGTTTCACGGCGCGATTCTCGCGCGCGGGCCTCACCGTGCGTACTAAAACGTCCGCTCGGTTACGGGCGGCGACCTGCAATCCCGCCGTTCAGTTTTTTTTTTTTTTTTTTTTTTTTTGTTCCTTGCGCTTCGTTTCCGTACGTCAAACGACCCGCAGTTGACCGCAGAGCGGGCGCGACTGCCGTTTGTCCCGTTCGAATTTCGCCCAGGCGACTGCTGTCGGCTTTTGCACGCTTGACGGGACGCATTTACACATTTCTGGACGGGGGGAAGCTGTTTGGCCTCATGCTTGCAATACAGATGCAAGGAAGACCTTGTAGGTACGGTCCGGAGCTCACTTAAAGATGCACGGATTTCCACATCGCGGTCCCAGCTTTATAAATCATGACGTTTTGTATGGATTTTTTTGGCATACGTACCATAAATTTTCAATAAAAATTTGCGCTTGTGAACCTTTTTTTTTTTTTAACGAGGCCCCTGGAAGGGGATTGCATCCAACGCCCGGAGAGCTCCTGGCAGTAACTCTACGTGGTTGCCGTGTGTACGGCCAATCCTGTCCTTGATAAAAAAAATACTTCAGTAAAAAAAAAAAAAAAAAAAAAACAGTTCAGCATTCCAGCATTAGGAGCAATCAATTGTTTGCAGCGGCCCGTCCTATTCTGTTGCTATTTTGCCAAATGCTAGAGAAATAGATGTGTTTACCATTATGGTGCCCAGAATAAATAAAAAAAAGATTCACATTATTCTCCTCTTCATTGCTATTTTTGGAGCATTTTTAAAAAATGATTCTTTTTATGTATTCTGTGGACGCCCTCATTCTGGGTGCCTTATAGCAAACCCTTCACATTTTGCACAGAAATCCATTTGCACCACTGGGTGTTTATCTAAGAATTCAGATGAAGAACATACAGCCCTCTCGCCGCTAGTCTTTTCGGCTCATCGCTATGCTATACTGCTGCCGCCATAATTGGACTGCGCTGTCATACCACCTCAATTACAATTTAAATGAGGCCCCTCTCCCCTATGATTCTGAAGCTGTCCTTGTAATATTAATGGCAGATTTATATATTAATTTCGCCGTATTATAGGATAACCAGGGTGGTAATGGCCGACTAAAATGACAAATTTACCCTCTGAACAGAAAGATTATCTGGCAGCAAAACAGAAGCACGCACGTCTCTAGAAGCATTTCGTTTTATTTAGGGTAAAATTACATCTGATTAAATTATTCAGTCAGCCTTCAGGAAATACAGTGAAAGGAAGGAAATGAATTGAAAATAGAAAAAATGAATATTTTTTAATAACAAAACAATGCTGAGTCTGTAATTTACAGACCCTGAACCCTCTTTGTGGCTGACAGGAAAATATATGCAGCACCTGTGCATTCAAACCTGTGCAGTCACTATGGCGATGCCTTTCCCGGTGATGGGATAATCAATCAATCAATCACTTTTAATGACCACACAAGCGAGGTTGGTGGAATTTGCTTTCAGTACAGCATGGTGGGAAGCTCAATACAACAGTGTCAGTAACATCAAACATAGACAGATATCAACATTACATTAAACACAATGACTAGCACACAAAAAATATTCACAGGTTGCCACAAGACAAAGTTCACAGACAATATTTACAAGATTGACACAAGTTTTAAGTGCGGTACATTTGTCAGGGTTAGCGAGAAGAGTTCAGAGTCCTTATTGCAGTGGGGAAAAAGCTGCTTTTAAAATGGGATGATTTGGTGGGCAGGGACCTACAGCGCCTCCTAGAGGGCATCAGCTGGAAGAGGTGGTGAGCAGGGTGAGAGGGGTCAGAGATTTTTTTTTTTTTTGCTCTTTCGATTTGTGCGTTTGTGGTGTAGCGATAATCCAGTCACGGACTTCATCTAGCCCGTGCAAGACTGACAGAGCTGCTCGCTCTCACCGGTAAGAGCCTGAACTAACACCGTGACTGACAGGCAGGGAGAGGGGTGCGTCTAACGCAGCAGAGATTCCGTTTTTCCCCCTCGTGTGCGGCGGCCATCTTGATTCAAATCCCCGGGCGGGAAAGTGGCGGGACGTGGACCGGTCAAGGCGCCCGACGAAGTCACGCTCGACCGCACTGCTTTCCGCCAGCACCGACAGCGCTGTGGAAAAAAACGGACTGCGTTTATATAGCGCCTTTGTCCAAAGCGCTTTTACAGTTGAAGCCTCTCATTCACCAGAGCAGCGAGGGGTTAGGCGTCTTGCTCAGGGACACTTCGACGCGCCCAGGGCGGGGGATCGAACCGGCAACCCTCCGACGCCAGACAACCGCTCTTACGTCCTGAGCTATGTCGCCGTATCGCCGTATCATCATTATCGGCATCGCCCCACCGTTCCTGGCTCCTGGAGGAGCCTTCACAAAAAAAAAAAAATAAATAAATAAAATAAAATAAAAATCGACCTGTACCCATAGCGCCAAGCTGTGTGAGCAAAGTGCATCTCCTTCAGTCAATCAAAGGCCGTCTGTGACCTGTGAATGCGCCCTGCTGGTTGTGGTGCTCCAGCCAATCGGTGACCCGCGCTCTTTGGGGGGGGGGGGGGTCCTGCTGGAGCGGGACGCGCCCCGAGCGGAGGTCTGGTGCGGTGGGGGGAGAGCGTCACGTGTCCCGGGCCAGGGCCGTGCACCTCGAAACCGCTCCCCGTGGGTACCCCCCGGGGAGACATCGATGCGGCGGGGTAAGGAGTAAGGAGGCTTACTGCACCTTGCAGTAGATCGATGGGAAACAATGAGGGGCTATCTTTATTCAGCGAGCCGCGGCTTCCGGGATTGGAAAGAATTGGCTGGGGGGGGGCGGACAGTGGGGTGTTTGGTGGGAGCAGTGGGGTGTTGGTGGGTGGTGGTGGTGGGGGGGTGGTGGTTGGGGGGGGGGGGGGGGGGGGTGGAGAGCAGTAAATTGTTCACTCCGCAAAGAGTTTTCCCCGGAGGGAAGAGGGAAAATAAGGGATAACTTCAAGCGCAATCTTGCGACACCAGGGGAAGGGGCGACCGGACAAAAAAAAAATGCAGTGCTGTGCAGCTATCCGCAGCAGAGGAACTTAGGGCCACAAAATCAAACACTCAGCATTATACAAAGGGGAAATGAGGAGCTGGAGCTCTCTGCAAAGTATGTCCGGAAAACTCCCTGACATTGTGTGTGTTAAAGGGTTGTACTGCATGACACAGAGAGGGAGGCCTTTAATGCCTACTTCAGACAGGATTATTCTGCTTATATCATAGTTATTTGCCAGAGATTCAAAATAAGGGGGGGGGGTAAACAATTTGCCCTCAAAATATGAACTTTTTTTGCTGGCACTATTATATAAAGTTGTTCACTAGGTCTTGCTACTGTTTGAGCATGTTGTTATGTTGTTATGACCAGGCAGTGTATGAGTCATAGTTATCAGGCTTGACCCAAACTACTTGTGCGTTACATGGCTTAGCCAATCACAATCGAGTATTCACCCAGACTATGGTACAAACAAGAATAGTTGCCCAGTGATCACAAGCACCCAAATAAAGATGAAATCTAGGCTTATAGAGGGCTGGAGATCTAGGTAGAGAGATGTTTTGACACAAACGAACTAGGTTAGCTCAATTTAGCCCTGATTTAGCTCAGGTTTTAACCAGATATAGCCTGGCTATGTCCAAGCCAGCTAGAAAACCTTCGCATTTCAGCCAAATGTAGCCAGGTTTTCACTGAACATCTAGTTGGTATATACAATCTAGGTATTTGGTGAAAACCCGGTTCGATTCGGTTAAAATGTGAACGCCTTCTAGCTGGCTAGGACCAGAGGTGGGTAACCCGGCTTCAAAGAGTAAAAAGACTGACCATGTATTTGCTCCACCACCATGCACTAAACCAGCTGATTCTAATTAGCATAACTCTTCACCATGGTAGGAGAACTAATTATTGTAATCAGCTGGTTTAGTGCATGTTGGTGGCACAAATACATGGTCAGTCTTTTTACTCTTTGAAGCCCGGTTACCCACCTCTGGCTAGGACACAGCTGACTGGCTCTTTCGGTGCAGGACGCCCTCCATCTTAAGGCCAGCCGTGACATGACTATTAAACCTCAAAGACCGTTTTCCTTCAGGTGGCGTCCTTCACAGACAACAGCCACTGGCAAGGCTGGTTCTGGGCATGGGCGAAATGGGCATACGTTGTGTTCCTGATAGTCGGCACAATCGCTGTCACTCGCGTAAACCCCACCCCCCCCCCCCCCCCCCCCCCCCCCCCACCCGCCCCGGTACATGATCTCACCTAGGGCAGGACATAGGGTGCAGCCAGCCCTAACCACCGGACCACTGGTGTAGCTCCGTCAGTGGCTGTGGACAACGCGCACGGTAAACATTTCCCCTAATATATGCTAACTGGCGGCGGTGGAAAGATGCGCCTTTCAAGGGCTCAGAGTTAGCATGGAACATAGCACAGGAGTGAGACGGAACGGCGCGCTAAATCCGCTCCAGGACCGAGGTGCATGAATACTGCTACCGGCTGGGGGGGGGGGGGGGGGGGGGGAGGGAGGGAGGGAGGGAGGGAGGGGGGGGCCCCCGTCGTGTCTGGCAGGGATACGAGCCAAAGTAATTTTACACAGATTACCCTCCCCCTGCTGCTGAGACAGGGGAGCTGAATAGCTTTGGAAAAGATTGGCTGGCATGGAATCACAATAGAAAATCAAAAACCCGACAAAACAAAACAAAAAAAAAAAACATAAAAAAAACATAAAAAATGAAGAAAAAAAAAAGTACTCTTATACAAATATAAATATACAACTGATTCTCAGGGGAAAGAAAGAACTCTTCCCCTAATATTGTGATTTCTTGTACAAAGCTTAGTGTTCATCAACAGTCAAACAGCTACAGACAGCACAGATGGCGGAGATGCTGCTTGGTGTGCCGTACGTGACTGTGGCGATTGTAAGGTGTGGTAAACAGCCACATGGAAGTATTGCAGCGAGGCATGACGAGCAGCTTCGCATTTAGAGAGCAGGTAAACGCTGTACTCGGGGTTTGGAAGTTCCCCCTCTGCCCTGCCCGGGGGGACTTATCAAACTCCATTTTAAAGGTAAAGGACGGGTAGAGCATAGCTTTCTCATAACCCCTCCCTTAGTATCAGCCTTTTCAGTATCAATATCACTCTGTGAATGAATTATTTGCTCTATATACGATGTTATATTCACTAATACGATAACTAATCAATAGTAATATCCATACTTGTAATTTATAATATTGTCGTCTAGATGGAGATAGCCCTGGACGTGGTGAAGGAGTGCTACCCCAGCTTTCTCTCAGAAGTAACAAAACGCGTGTCGCTAACCTTATCTGGACATCAGCGGATCAAAACAAGTGATGGTTGTTGATGCTAAATGCTAACATGAGTGGTATGACAGGAAGGATGTGAATGCTCAGAGGGACTGCCCGCTGTGGGGTTTGGGCGGCACGGTGGCGCAGTGGTTAGCACAGTTGCCTCACAGCAGGAAGGTCCCGGGTTCGAGCCCCCCGTCCGGGCCTTTCTGTGTGGAGTTTGCATGTTCTCCCCCGTGTCCGCGTGGGTTTCCTCCGGGCACTCTGGTTTCCTCCCACAGTCCAAAGACGTGCAGGTTAGGTAAATTGGAGAGTCTAAATTGCCCCTGGGTGCACTCCTGCTGTTGCCTGAGCGCTGCACTGTGGCTGCCCACTGCTCCTAAGTAACTAGGATGGGTTAAATGCAGAGGACAAATTTCACTGCATGTACATGTATTGCACGTGACAAATAAAAGCTTTGCCTTCTTCTTCTGGACATGCATCTTTGTTTTGTGAACTGACTCCCTTTCTGCAGACGAAAGAAGACTGATGATTATTTACAGCTTTTTGCCTCATACCCTTTTCTGACAATTTTTGGAGTCGTATAACTCCTTTTGTATTACAGAAACATTTTTCCTTTCAGACAAGTATTTCGGTTTTTTTTTTTTGGTTTTTTTCAAGTATTGAGTTCTCCTCCCGAAACTTTCCATTTTCCACTCCTAAATTGCGCTTTTTGTGTAAAATAGGTGCACCGCAAGTTTTTACAGTCGTTTTTTCCTTAATGCGAAGCCTTTTACGGTCCTTTCAGAGGGGGCCAAGCAAGTCCGCTAGAATACATTTACAACTAGATAAACAGTACTTGTGAATCTTCTTTATCTTCTTTCCTTGTGAATGGGATTGTGTGAACTCTAAAAAAAAACTCTACACAGGCTTATTTATGACACTGAGAAACCCGAGAAATTGGGAAGGGTTTCTAAATTAGGCGAAGACGTGATACTGCGCTGACTTTGGCAAAGATATTTCACCTGAAGACCAAGCTTCCTGCCTACTTCAGTTACAAGAGGTGTGCAACGTGTTGATGTTGATGCATTTAACAGGATGATCCACACCCTTTGCGCGGAACTAAAATAAGCAGGAGGGAGGGCTGCTGTCTCACTGCTAAACTCCTAAATAAAGTCGGCCCTGTCCGTCGCAGACTAGAGGTAGGAGAAGGGGAACAGAAGAAACGTCATCCATATGCATGGGAAACATTGGAATGACAGCAGGCGTTTGAGCTGTGGCAGGTGAGGGCAGAGGCGCCACTAGGGGGGGGTGCTGGGTGCTGGCGGTGCGGACCGCACCGGGTGACACCATCAGAGGGGGGTGACACCGAAATGACTGGCAATACATTTTTTGTGCAGTGTTTTGTGTCGCGACGGGTTGTAACAGCTAATTTCTCCGATGCAGTTTACTGCCGGTTGATTTAATTAGCGGTCGACAAGATCCAACAGCACTAACCCCTACCCCCCCCCCCCCCCCCCCCCCACGTCCCGTCCCGTCCCGTCCCGTCCACAGCATCGTTGGACGATTGCACCAACGGTCAACCGCACCAACCCTAGTGACGCCACTGGATCAGGGCATGTCGGGGAGGGGGGGGGGGGGGTCGTCCTCATCCTCCACGGCTGTCGCTAACTCCTGAGCAGAGCTAGTGTGCTGCTTTAAACTCTGTGGTCCCGAACACAGCTCGATCGCCACACTAGCTGCCCCCCCCCCCCCCCCCCCCCCCCGTCTCTTTAAAAAGAAAGGCCTTATTAGACGGATTGTTCCGGAGGGTAACTGGACTCGGTCGTCTGAGCGACGTTCAGACTCCCACTCCTTCCTACGCTCGCCGACTCTCTCTCTCTCTCTCCCTCTCTCTCTCTCTACCTCCCCCCCCCTCTCTCTCTCTCCCTCTCCCCTCTCTCTCTCTCTCTCTCTCTCTCTCTCTGTCTCAGTTAATGCACACCCACTCGCAGAATCCCTTCCTGTTTCACGTCCACCAGAATCAGAATTTACACGTCTGCGATCTGACGACGGCCTTCTGCTTCTGAATCGTTGCAAAATCTGTTTTCTGGCTATATTGACTTTTTTTCTATTTATTTAAAAAAATGCACCATTTTGCGCTAGCCTCTTCTTTGCTTGGCACGGGGAACGTGTTTGGTTTAGTGGGAACACCGTAAACATTGGCTGCAGAAAGACCACAATTTGCTAATTGTGTTTGTGTTTGTTTTAGTGTTTGTGTGCGCTGGAAGGCGTGTGAGTAACATCACATGACGCGACTGAGTTGTTTACTGTTTAATCTGTCGGCTCTCTGCGACGAGGGAGGAATATGAATTGTGCTTTCATTGATGGAGGGGCGGTGGGCAAGCTGCAAATGTTCACAGTTTAAGAGATCCAAATTGAAACAAATCATTGAAATGCTCTCTGGTTTTCAGAATTAAAAAAAAAACGGACAGTATGGTCTCTCGGTTTCTGTTAGTGTTGAAAAGTGACTATGCCGACAATTCCGTGTGCTGTCATCGGGGAAAACCTCCCGTTTTACTTCCAAAATGTGAAAAGATTTTGATCGTCCAAAATCAGCGACTATCCCTTGCCCCAGCCCTTTCCCATGCCGTTAACACAACATTACATTACACTTTATTTGGCAGATGTTTCTATCCGAAGCGACGTACAAAAAGTGCACACCGAAGGTCAGTGGAACAACGCAGGTCCGAAAAGTAAACAATTATCATTAAGTATCAGTTATCCAGAGCCATGAACGTCAAGTCTAGCTCACGCAGTAAGCATAGGACGAAGTTAGCAGAGTTATGGCAAATTAAACTAGCAGTGAGGCATTATTACAGGAGGTATGATGAAGAGCTACAACATCAAGATGAAGACAAGCGTAACAGGAAAGTGCTGGAAGATCAAGATACAAGTGGTACGAGTGATCCTAGATTGGGAGTAACCCTGCAGAGGAGTAGTGTTAGAGTTGGTCAAGGTACACTCTGAAGAGATGCGTCTTCAGGCCAACCCCAATCTTACCTCAACCCTAAAATGTGCAGAAATCCGAACTAAAGTCTATCCCTGACCCTGACTTGAACCCGAGACCATATTTCTAGCCCCAGAGGTAAATCTTTAATATCAAATGTTTTCATTCAGATGGACGAAAAGGAATCTAAATATCATGAATTCAAGAAGATAAAAATTTTTTCCTTTAAGATGAAAAACTAAATGTAAATGTAAATACAAGGAAATCATTTTTATTTAGAAAAATGACTAATCCTTGCCATTATTTAATTGCTCATTGATTCAATCCACTCTTTCTCCCTCCACCAAATTAAAAAAAAAGATTTTAGAAGAAGGTGCCAGAGAATTTGCCTTGTCATTTAAATTCTGGTTGAGGCTTGTGGAATTATGCCTTCAAAGGCCGCAGAAAGGGGGACAAATCAGAGATTTCCCTCAAAATCCAGGACTGTCACCTGATATCTCTGCTTTGGGCCAAACAGGTTTTGAAAACTCCCTGGCTGCCGCATTCAGTGGCATTTTCATGTGACTAGTTTGATAAGATTTTAGCACTCACACACACGCACGCACGTACGCACACACACTACACACACACACACTCACTACACACACACACACACTACACACACACACTACACACCCCCACGCACACATACACACCCACGCACACGCCCACACACTCACACACACACACACACACATGAGCACACACACACACCCACACACAGGCAACAGGAAAACCAACAGCAGTAATTAAAATGAAAGTACTAAGAGATCGGAGGCAGGTATAGGCCTCTGTTCACCCCTATGAAAGCTTTGAGGGTTTTTCCATGCTTTATCTACACAGGTATCGTCGCGTAAAATCGATATAACTTCCGTAGGAGCATGCTGATACCACTACAAAGCAGTTATAATCATTCTAAGACAGCTAACAGGGTGACATTTTGAGCATGTTTTTTTTTTTTTTTACCTTATTGTACATCTACAGCCCACCAGCCAAGATAAAGTGTGCCTTTATACAGTAAAACAGAAAGGGCCCTAAAATTACCACAGCAGTCTTGTTTACATGATTCATCCATTGAGCCATTCCACTGCAATCATACTAAAAAATGGCATCTTGCAATTCAAGAGATGCAGTTTCACCAGCTTCTCAGGATCTGTTGGTTTTGGTATTGGAGTTGATATTTCCTGTATTAATTTCAAACCAGCCGTGTGAAAATGCATTCGTCACAAGTCTGATAAAATCACAAAAATAGATTATGAAGGCTGAGCAGAGCCTGATTACTAATTCATATCAGTTTGTTATTGTCTTGATTTTTTTATTATTGTCTTGTTTCTGTTTTTCTCTCGGTGCTCTGGTTCCCTCCCACAGTCCAAAGATGCGCGTGTAGGCCAACTGGCAAATTGGAGACTCTAAAATTTGAATAGTGAGTGAATGGTGCGTGCGCCCTGCGATAGATTGGCGGCCTGTCCTTGGGTATATTCCTCCCAATGCATGCTGGGATAGGCTCTGGCACCCCCGGCGACCCTGCTCTGGATAAGCGAGCATAGTGGGATGGATTGATGGAGGGAGAGGATAGCCGCATGGATGCACAAGACAAGACTTTTTTTTTTTTTGAAAAGTTCATTTGTAGCCTTATTTATAGTGACAGGCTTGTTAAACACAAAGTAGAACCAGAAGTGTGTTTAGGACAATCTGCAGCGTTCAGTTTATTTAACTCAACGCAACATCACATGATAATATGAATGCAATAAACGATTCTTGTAGTACCAATCTTTTCACCCTGCAGATCAAGTCAGGGGCATTATCGCTACATATACTACTTCTTGTATACAAATTCAATAAAAGATTTAAGCATAGCCATTGCATTGATTACGATCATATATGTAGTAATCTACAGACTCAGAACATAACTTCATTCCGACTGTGAAACAAATTAATGTATAATTTACAGAACAGAATTAAGAGATCACAAACAGAACTTTTAAAATACAATATGCCTTCTGAGATACGAACAGCGAATGACTGGCTGGGATTCGGGACTTGTGAAATGTTTGCAACTTTGAAAGTGCGCTTAAAACACTCCACTTTGAATCTGAATCATTTATTGGAGTGGTTACAAGCACATTAGCCTGTATATTTTTTAAATAGGCTTGTCTTGGTTCTGTAACTAAAAGTCTATTAAATCGAGTGAGCCGATTATGGAGAAATAAAAATCTATCGGCCAGAAAAGCACTAGAAAGACACAAAGGGCAGACTGCAAGTTCAAAACAAGGATGGGGGGGGTGCGTCCTGCTATGTCATCAGCGAGGGGACATTTAAAGGGGGGCAGCAGACAGCTTCACTGTCAGAAACAGGGGTATGATGGTGGGGGTTTGTTTTTGTTCTCTAAGACATAATTCCAGTTAGTGTTCTCTCACTGGGTCAAATTTGTATCTTAGAGTGCACTCACACAACCTCCTTGTTTAGTCCACTTGAATCGAACCCTGGTGCTTTCACTCCCTTGGTTTGGATCATGTAGGGTGGTGTGAACTCCTTAATCGAACCCTGGAGCTTTCACCCCCTTGGTTTGGATCGTTTAGGGTGGTGTGAACTCCTTACTCTAACCCTGGTGCGGGCCAAACAACCGCTCTCTGGTCCGCCTCGAAGAGGTTGTCTCCGGCTGCCTTCAACTGAACTCTGGAGCAGGAAGTGTACCACTTATGCCGCATTTGATTGGTTAACAAAAAAACGAAATCTTCACTTCCTGTTTGGTCACAAGGGGTGAAACAAGGGGTGCATTCCAACCGCTTATTTTCTTACCTCCTTGCTTCCTTTCCTTGCCTCCTTTCCTAGTATGGAAGGCCAAAAATATGTGAAATTGACATCTGAAATCACGTATTGGCAACATGGGCTCCTTTGATTTGCTTATTTGATCTCCTTGCTTCCTTTCCTTGCTCCTTGCTCCTTGCTCCACCCATCAGCGTACACAAGGGAAGAACACGCAGACGAAGGAATTGGAGAAATGTGCATTAGACCGTTGGAAGGTCCTTGCTCTCCATGACGATGTAGTACAGGCAGAAATTGCAGAGGTTTCGGTGCGTTCTCACTCGCCAGCTGCTATTGTAATTTGTATTTTTGTCTTAATGTCGTAACTTGTACTTCCCCCCCTAGTTTGACGTAGCATAAGTTAGGTCAGAATAATGTTCACTGCGTGAACTGAACTGTGTTCTTGGCTATGAATTACTGAGAAATGAGTATCGTACCTTATCGAACCTGCGTTTTGTAGTTGTTACTATGACCATGATACGCACTTTTGTACGTCACTTTGGATAAAAGCATCTGCTAAATAAATGTAATAATTTAACGTACACATGGCTTTGTTCACCAGTTCATTCTTGCATTACGTTTGATAAAGGAAACACATCTTTAGGAAAAAGTGCCCTTAGAATACTAATCTAAAAAGGTAAAGGGTACAATGGACATACTTTTGAGGGTACTACCCCAGTGGCAAGCCATTATACCCCTAGGTACAATTTTTGCACATTTTTTTTTCTGACAGTGTACAAATGTGTCCATCAGTGCAACAAAAGACACAATGGCCCTTTTATTGCCCGCTACAGCAGTGGATACTCTACTGTTGCTTCCTCTGGCTGCTCCATCAGAAACTTTCTGATTTTTTTATGAAACCCAACACAGTGATAGAGAGGTAAGGTGCAATTACAGTTTTTTTATTTTTTATTAATGGAAATTGTGACACATTTCCATTTAATAATAGCCTGTCGTCTGTGGTAGTAACAGAAAATCCTCTCACGAAGGAGCTTAATAAGATGTGATTGCATAAGCTGTATCCGGTTTTACACCACGCTCAGTTGATCTGTTTGGTCCATAAATCTGCATATCTCTCAGGTTTTTACAGAAATACTTTGCAACTTTTTTTTTTTTTTTTTTTTTATGAAGATAAATTTGGCATTACCCTCTCTTTAGTGAGCTCCAAAAAAAAGCCCTGAGTGTATCTATGGGGTTGGGCTGCGTGTATCTACGGGGTTGGGTTGAGTGTATCTACGAGGTTGGACTGAGTGTATCTATGGGGTTGGGTTGAGTGTATCTACGGGGTTGGGTTGAGTGTATCTACGAGGTTGGGCTGAGTGTATCTACGAGGTTGGGCTGAGTGTTTCTACGGGGTTGGGCTGAATGCTTCTACGGGGTTGGGAGATGTACTAACACAAGGCAAGGTCCTTTATCTCTTCCAGCACTTTTCAGACTTTTTCTCACTTTTTGCAGACAGTCTTCAAATTGTAGCACTTTGCTTTCTTTTTTTGTCCCTAAATGGAGATTTGTTTCCATAAACTTCTAATTCCACAGACCCGCAATCAAGGCAATTCCACCGGAAGCAGACGCAATTCTCTCCCAATTATGAATGGGCACAATTATACACCGTGGCCTAGGGAAATTATGAATATGGAATCAATGCATTATACACAGACACACTCTCCCTCTCTCTCTCTCTCTCTCTCTCTCACACACACACACACACACACACATTCACACAGACACACACACGTGTGTGCGCATGCACACATTCACAAACGTATGCATATTACATGCTCACATACAGTATTCCCATGCGTGTGTGTGCCCAAACAAACACACGCAGAAGGGAAACTTCCATTTCACTTTAAGTTTTGGCCCCTCGGGCGCAGTTGTTGTTTTTTTTACACTGCTTTTCAAAGGGAGCAGAGATCTGTTCTCAATCTGCAAGCTCTCTGCCTGACTTTCAATGGAAAAATTAAATCAGCAAAAGCCGCTTGTCACCGTCACAATCTCTCCCTTGCTCTCTTTCCCTCCCACCCTTCCTCTCCAACCTCTCTATCTCTCTCTCTGAAAGGCCTGTGTCAAGGATGTGTTGAGTACAGAACAGTGGAATAAACTCAGCCATTCAAAAAGTCTCTTTCGTTAGTCTATGATAACTCTCGACGGTTCACTGTCTAAATCACATGGCTGTGATCGCAAGTGGCCGAATGTTATTATTCACGGCACAATCCTCTGATTCAGAAACGTTTTTTTAAGTGGGCACTAGGATATTCACTCGCTTGTTTGGCTTCTAGTGTGAGCTGCGACCTTCATGTGAAAACAACTGGTTCAATTATTTTCATGACTGGTTTCATGAGGAATGACATAATGGCACTCTGACTGAAGACCAGCATTGTCCATGTTGATCTACAGTAATGCTCTGATATTTAATCTATGCTTTCTGGGTGGTTTATATAGCTTGCTATTGTTATACCATAGCCAGATTTGCATGAGCTCAACAGTGGTAATATGTGCAGTGAAATGGTTAGAGTGACATCACAGCAGTGCAACTATCCTCTTTGTTTTCAAGGAGTGCTGATGCAGAGGTAGAGCCAGCCAGCACCAGTTGTCTACCGTAGCTCAGTAATGTGACCTCTTGGTCTAACACCTCTGATTCCATACTTGTCCGTACGGAAGAGCGTATGAGCCCAGCTCCACAGGGAACAGTCCGGAATTAACCTCCCAGTCCCGAGCTCAACGGACACAGTTGTGGAGCTTCGGAAAACAACTTAGACGGGGCTTCTCTGTTCCGGAAGTTTTTTTGTCATTTAATACCCAGAGGCAGTCGACTTAGTGGGGTGTCTGCTGTGTGGTGATAGCGACTCCGTGCGGCTCGAAAAAACAAAAAAACCCCCCCCCCCCCCCCCCCCCCCCGGACAAGGACAGCATTCCTCACTGGTATGAGCGCCCATTGTACCATCCAGTGGCCGACACTTCTCCACCCTACAGTCGGAAGGACCGACCGCCCCACAGCCGATCGGGACCGCACTACTCCCGGGATCAGTACAGTGCCTCGGGTTCCAGAGCCACACACCGCCCCCTGCTGGTTTCCCTAAGAAGCGCTATTGTCAGCCCAGGACCTCCAGGAGTGCAAGGGTAGCAGCTCGTCCACTGGATCTCTTTTTGGCAACAGGGAATTGTGGGTAGCTCCCCTCCTTCTACGGGCTCAGACCTCGTTTGACAGATGTGGTTCCCGTTCACGACGATGCTTTGACGTGCTCTGCGCGAATCACTCGACCTCGAGCCATTTCAACATGGCCGCCTGTCTCCCAGTACCAGCCTCCCGCAAAAAAAATCCGTTAACAAAAATCCCAGATTTCAAATATTCTCTGAAAGTGATCCATAGGAGAGGGTGGTCTCCAATGCCAGCAGGGTTACAGAAATTCGACAAAAAAAGTCCAGAAAAAGGTCACCTCTCTTTCTTGCTGTTCCAAAGGTCGTAGGCCACGCATCAGTCCACCTCTCGCGCCCGAGGGTAGCTAACGAGGGAAGGTTTCGACGGGGAATCACGAGCTCACGCCTTTCATTGTTTTCTTCGCGGGAAGCTCTTGGCTCCCAAAACTACAAAGTCCTTCGCTGCTTGCGGCTGAGCATTCTTGATGAAAACGATTCACCCGCCGTATATATGCACGTGTGAAATAATGGCGGGTTGCGGTAATGATGCAACTGCTTGCAACCCGCGAAGCAGCCGCGCACTAAGGGATGGGGTGTGTGAACACAGGCCCTCGGTGAGTCAGTCTGGGATTCTTCGACGTGAGACAGAGGCTTCCCTGTCTCTGTCTCCCACCAGACACAATCACAACACGCACAGTTCCGGAAGTCGAGGGGTTTTTTAAAACTTTTTCCCTCTTGACTTTTTTTACACTTGCAGCAGCCAATTTTTAAGTCATTGATTTTAAGTTCAGACCGCACTCTTTTCTCTTTTCAGGTATTTGATTGTTTTTTTTTTTTTTAAAAAAAAAACTGTTTTTAACTTTAATATTTATTGAGTGTTTCAGTGCTTTTATTAGTGCAATCATTTTAAGTGGCTTTTCCGCATAAAATTGCCAGTGTTATCATCATTTGTGCCTTATTGCTTCGGTATGCAACTTCGCCAGAAATTATATGGTCTATTCTTTATGGGTTTGAGAAATATAATTTCGCTGGTGAAAAACAAATCCGGCAAGCAGGCGGTTGATAAAGTTATTGATTAAGGCTTTGACGAATACATAGTCTGAAAATGTTCATGAAAGTGATTTCATTGCCTCTTTGTGTAGTTTTAAAAATGTGCAATGGGTATTTGATGGTTCAGAGAAGGACCACAAACTGAAATACCTCGAAATGTTCCTGATGTTCCCCAAGGGGTGCGTTACGACTATGTTTTGAAGGTAGGAGAACAATCCGTTAGCCATTTCCATACCACCCGAATGTGAACTTAGATTGAAGCCTTGAGCTTAAAGCTAACTGCTTTCCCTGAAACCTAATGCTAATTCAAGCCCTACCCTAATTTGATCCCTAAAACCTAATAGTAGCCTAACACGTTTGCAAACATCCGATCACTCAAATTAAAATAAATGAAAAACAACTTAAATACCACTAGTTCAATAAAAGAAATGCACAATAATATGTTTTTTATTTAGAAAAATATATTTCACTGAAAAATATGTTTAGTCATATATATGGCTTAAAGTTAGGGTTACATCCTACTGTTGAAAGATTATGGCTCATCCTCAATCAAAGATTAATACTTATCCTCCTGAACACAACTTTAAACTTGCATCAAAACTAAGACTTAACCGTTTTCCTATCCCTAACCCTAACCCAAACCTGAATTTGATCCCTAAAACTGAATTGTAGCCATAAGCGTTTTTGTGAACATTTGATTACCCATTTAAAATTGTTTTAAAAAAAACTCTAATACCATGAATTCAGTAAAAGAAATGCAGTAAAAAGAAATAACATGTCTGAAGTCATTTATTTATTTATTTGCCCCAAACCTAATGAATTGCTGGGGTCTTAAGAGGTTAAACCACAAAAGTTAGGAAAGCTAGACAAGAGCGGGTTACAGATAGAGAGGAGATCACAGTGCAGAAAGGCTACAGTGAGAGTCAGCTGTCATTACTTTATATAACAGGCATTTAGCAGATGCTCTTGGCTTTTCACACCTTTTTATTCATGCATTTACATACACATCCATTTATACAGCCGGACATATACTGAAGCATTGCAGGTTAACTGCCTTGCTCAAGGGCACAATTGCAGTGTATCAACCAGGAATTGAACCTATGACCTTTCGGTTACAAGCCCAGCTCCTTACCTACTATGCTACACTGCCCCCTACCAACTGTGTCATTGTAGTTAAACAATATGACTTGACGGTGACTTCAGTCTATGGAATATTTTACATCAGCAGGACGTACAGTAAGACACACAAGTGTAAACCTGTATCCGTGTATGTATGTGTGTGTGTGTGTGTGTACACCGCAAGCCGCAAACACACATGCACACACCGGCGTAAACGTACGCCTGCGGTAATTAAGAACGAATCGCATGGAATTGACGCGAAGAGCAAGAACCCTTTGCCCGGATTCAGCTCTTGCGTTTGATTGGCCATCGTTCGGAGGACGGACCAATCGCAGCTCTGCCTCGGGAACGAACCGCTATTGTCTGCATTTCACAGCCTGCAGCATTTCTGCGTTCTGTTTTTTTTTCATCCCCTTTCAGCTCTTAATAAGTTATGTTGGATTGAGCTTCTAACAATGGTCGGTATTTCAAATTTGTTGGCAGTTATCTGCCTTTAAGCCCTTGAAGAAAGGAAGTGCACTGTCGAAGGCGTGTTTCTGCTAATTAAAAGATAAAATGTCAGGCCCTCAAACGAATAGTACCAATGCCCTTCACAATGAGCAGTTTGTTCCTGTGCTTTTAGGACGGGCTGGGCATCCGTTCACCTGAGCTCCTGTAAGATCAGGCTCAGGCATGGGACACTGCTGAATGTGTAGGCGAGAATGTACCTTGCTTTTTGCACCCCGTTCCCCCACCCAAACAGCCACGATCAATCTGCCATTGCTCAGCATCGCACCCTCAAATTCCCGGCTCCTGTTAGGGAATTTTTAAAAAGGCGGGTTTAATAAAATCGTTCACGTCTCAGATAATCTCGAGTCTTCCGAATTCTGCACTGGAATGAATACAAAGACGCTGAGCATTTGAGAGGTGAATGGGGGTGTTGTAAATCTCCCTCTGGTCTGTATTATCCCTGCCAACAAGTTCCGTATGTAATAATATTTTCCTGTGCAAACTCTCCAGACTTTGTGGAATACCGTCACGGATACAGTTGTCTTTTCCTGTTAATCACAGACTGTCTGGACCAATTCATTGGCCCCAAGTTTTTTGCATATACAAGCAGACCAGTAATTTCAAGCATTCTAATCTGTAGTGTATTCTTTTTTTAATTTTTTTTATTTCATTCCACTGCTGGTAATGTGCCGCGCTACAGTTCTGGCAGGGCCCGATAATGCGGCCAGGCGTTCCTAAAAGCCGGAGAGATATCTCCGTCTCGCTGCTCTCGCACCACTGCTGCTAACACCCACCTGAGTCTGCTCAGCATCCTGGCTAGACTTGCTCCTGACTCTGACTGGACTGTCTTTTTTTTTCTTCCCCACAGTACACATTGCTAGCGGGGTTGTGAGGGAATAAACTTGCCCTGAAGGTACATTCTGCCTCCTTCCTTCCTTCCTTCCTTCCTTCCTTCTTCTTTCATATCTAAACAAGAATAAATAAAGGCGTACAAATGTGCCATATGTGCTTTAATCGAGCACAGCAGGAGATGGCAATCAGAAAACTGATCTTCCCTTGGGAAAATAAACTGGCCCCCTGCAGCATGGGAAGTTGCTTTTTTTCCATTTAGCGCAAATTGCATTTGTCTGTAGTTTTGTCCTTAACTGCTTGACTAACAGTAAAGGAGAAAGCGAGGCTTCGCGATCGCAGAAGATAATTGGAGCTGCAGTCAGCCAATTACAGCGTTTCGTTACGGAGAGCAGGATCATTTAACAGTAAAAAAAAAAAAAACAGTAATGGCGTTTAAGAAACATTAACCCTTAGTTTCAGAGAGGGATCTGTCCTCTTTGGGCCCCGCCCCCCCCCCCCCCCCCCCCCCGGCGTAGCAGGCTGTTCAGGATAGGCCGCTCAAACAGGGCCGCGCCCACACGAGCGTCCGAACGAGAACACGCCCCCCCCCCCCCCAGGTTTCACAGAGCGCTGAAGCGAGAAGGAAGAGGAACGACAGGTTAAGCCACAACAACAATGGCTGCCGCTTCGCCCCGCGGAAGGACTGAATTAACCCCCCCCCCTCGGTCTGCCGCTCTTCAGAGGCACGGGTGTGAAGCTGTTAAAAAAAAATGGGGGGGGGGGGGGTTGAATGCGCCTCAGACGGTGACAAGTCACGAGGGTTTCGCGATTGTCTGCGACCGTCCCCGGGGGGGACAGAGATAAGCCAGTCCTCTGTTCCTCTCCAGCCAGAGCCAGCCGTGTCTGAACCTTTTTCAACGTAGCGCGAAATGTCCAGTGAAACCTGTTTTTTTTTTTTTTTTGGCTTTTTTGTTCCTCTAGAAATTCGCACCTCTTGCTGAGCCTGCCACAGATATCCAGTAAAAAAAAAAATACTTTGCTCAATCAAACAACATTTATGTTTATTCCCTTAGTATCATACTGTTATCCATCCCATCCTCCATTATCTATACCCGCTTATCCTGAGCAGGGTTGCAGGGGGTGCTGGAGCCTATCCCAGCATGCATTGGGTAAGAGGCAGGAATATACCCTGGACAGGCCGCCAATCTATTGCAGGGCACATACTGTTGTTATTATTAATAATATTATTATTATTATTATTATTATTATTATTATTATATGCTATTGCTGCCAATAAGTCTCAGTGTCATTATGCATTGAGGGGTCAAAGAACAGAAGAATCGTGAGCTGTTAAAACCATTGAACCATTTGTACTTTCTAGTCTAAAAGAAAGTTGTATAAATACATGCATAAAAAATGTAAAATAACATACAACGGTCAAATTATCTCCAATCATGTGTCATTATTCCCACTTGTCGAGAATAATTTGTTGATTATTAAATTACACTCGTAATTTGAGGCAGAAATTTTAAAAGGTATTTTTCACTGTAGACAACAATGCGCGTACTGTGCAAATACCAGAGCAGAAATGGGTAAGGACTTCAAAAGGTTACTGTTGAAAATTACTCCTGATAATGGGGTTGGGATGAACTCAACTCCCGTTCGAAAAGAAAAGTATGTAAACTGAATTTTGCGCTCTCTGAAATTTGTCATTATCTTGCCAATTGTAAACCAACATGTATAAATAAATGTGTGGGTGGGTGCCTCATCACTGATGCGTGTTCCTGTATTTGAAAACTTTCAAATCTTGAAGGACGTTGTATTGTGTGAACACTTCCTTACCATTTCTACAAACTCCCCGGAACACTCTTTGCAGTCCTTCTCTCCACAAACCACACAATCCTTCACTCTCGGACGCACACAGGTTTTATTGCACTGGTTTACAAGGACGTACGTCCGTATGTACACAAACGAAACAACACACACTCACACACGCACACACGCACACACCCACACACATAAACACACACACACACATACACACACACATACACACACACACACACATACACACACACACACACACACACACACACACACACACACACACACACACACACACACACACACACACACACACAACACACACACACACACACACACACACACACACACACACACGATCAGGAAGGGGAATTCGCACACTGCGTCTCTCATTCCAGCGCCCCGGTCTCGCTGCAGGCAGAGCACATAAACAATTAGCAACTAATTGTAATCGAGCACACCTGTGGTTGCAGGGCCAGCTAAACCGCTCCCTCTCCGCCTGTAGATGGCGCACTAACCTCACCACCCCTCCACACCCCCATAGTTCATTGCAAGCCTGCCTATGATGTCTATGGTAAAAATTCTTGATTGGAATTGTATTATAATGGCTCGTCGAAAGGCAGGGTTTTTTTTTTTTGTCTGAACACAACCAAAAAGTAAAAACGTAATTCAAAGCTTCAATCTGGCTATATTGGTGGCACGGTGGTGCAGTAGGTAGCGCTGTTGCCTCACAGCAAATAGGTTGTGGGTTTGAATCTCGGCTTGGGTCCTTTCTGTGTGGAGTCTGCATGTTCTCCCCGTGTCCGCATGGGTTTCCTCCGGGTACTCTGGTCCTCCCACAGTCCAAAGGCATGCAGGTAGGCCGATTGGAGACTCTAAATTGCCCATAGGTATGAGTGTGTGAGTGAATGGTGTGTGCGCCCTGCGATAGATTGGCGGCCTGTCCAGGGTGTATTCCTGCCTCTCGCCCAATGCACGCTGGGATTGGCTCCAGCGACCCTGCCCAGGATAAGCGGGTATACATAATGGATGGATGGATATATTTGTTGCATATCACTACTATAATAAACATATGGTAAAATACATACATATTTGTTGCAATAGGGTGAACTATTCCTTGGGTAGTTTTGAGTTTTACATTTGCCGATACTACTGTAGATATAATAAGGCTGTGGAGAGGACACAGAGACATTCTTGGGCACAGTTCTGGATCAAAGCCAGCTGAGAGCTCCAGTGGGGGGTGGTAGCCAAGACAGTGTGGAACATATCACTGACTCCAGGGGAATTTCATTTAATTTAGACCAAAAAAATGTGAACCGTGGAAAAAAACTAATATAAAATATTATATAATAATGGCGCCCTGCTTCGCAATCCATTGCAAAAGATAATCACATTTCCGTCCAAGAATAAATGTATTGCAGGGGGACAAAAAAAAAAAAAAATAGAGGATGAAACAAAAGAAGTAAACAAAATGTGAAGATCCTTGTGGATCAAAAGATCTTTGAGCAAATGTAAACAATGGTAATGAAGCGGGGGGGGGGGGGGGGGGGGGGGGGGGGTGACATAAGGCCTTAGTTTGCTGCTGTTGTGTTGCAGTCCAGTGGTGCAGTCTGCTGCATGATGATGATGATGATGATGATGATGATGAGCCGGCACAGCATTACTTTTGCAGGCAGCTCCCCTGCTTCCGCGTTGTCATGGTAATGTCCTCTCAGAGTCGGCTTCCGCGAATGTGCCATGGTGGAAGGCATCACCTTAATAATAATAAATAAATAAATCTTTAAAAAAAATCTTTTTAAAAACTTCACATTTCTGGAACTTGACTATCAGTGAGTTTTTATTTTCGCATTCTATTGAATTTTATTTATCTCTGTTTTCCCTTATCTCAATCTCCATGTCATTTCCTCTCTTCTTTCTCACCCCATGCCCTCTCCCGCTCCCTCTGTCGCTCCCTTATCTTCTTTTATCAGGCCCCATCCCTCTCTCACTTTCCCTTTCACCATTCACTTGTTTCACTCTCACGCTCTTCCCCATTCTCCTTTGCTTTTCTCATCTCTCTCTCTCTCTCTCTCTCTCTCTCTCACCCTGCCTTTTTATCACCTTTCTGTCTTTGTGGGAAATGTAGTCTCCTGCTGGTTAGTGCACTGAGCTCCCCCTCCCCCCACCAACACAGCCATAACTTTGCTATTGGAGCGAGTCATCTGGTCTCAAACTTGTGGCTCACACAAAGCAAAAGTTTATTGGAGCAACAACTCGCCCCTTCCCCCCGCCCACACACACACACACACACACACTCTTCAACTGAATCACTACGGCAACAGTGCAGGGGGAGGAGGGGGGGGGGGGCGGCGCAGAGATAATCGGGGACTTGGAATGACTCCTTATCGTCAATATTTCAGGCTTTTTGAGCAGCACCACTGAGAACAATCAATAGCCTGGAGAGTCTAATATCACAAAACCAGCAATTAATTTATTTCCTATTTTTCCCTCTGAGGGAAAATGGTAAAAAAATGAAAAAGGGGAAAGCAGGAACGGAAATGCATTTCTGTGACTCATGGCATACAGTACCCTCACCGGTAGCTGATTAGGTGAACAGCACGATGTTCCAGCTCCAGTTTATTCCATCTCCCCCCCGCCCCCCCCCCCCCCCCCCCCCTTCCGGATGCAGCTGTTTGTGACCCCCACACGAGGACAGTCAAGCATTCAGGGTCACAAACAGCGCTGATGAGGTATGGCTACATGTTAGTAAAATGCTAATTGCTAGCAATTAATGGAAATTTTCCACAAAAAAAAAAAGAAAAAGGGATTTCATGCCAATATAGTGTTGCGTAGTGTTGATGTGGATCTAGAATCTGCTTATCTATCAAGGAAAAAAAAGTATACAAACATTTCGTGACTCACATTGCGGCCTTCGTAGTATGGACTTGTGAACGCCCAGCCAAATGCTTCAGTGTAAAATGTTTCAATTCGAAACCCCCTACATTTTTCATTTTGAACTGCCTTTTGTACGGGAAATTTTTTATTATTTTTTTTTCTTGGATGTTTTTCCGGAGAACAATCCGCTCCATTGTTTGGGAGCAGTCCCAAGGTGCCCCCCCCCCGATCGTTTTCGGAGAAGTTCCGCGGCCGCGGTCGAGCCCAGCCCTTCGGACCGGTGTTTGCGGATCGGCGGCTGTGTGCTTTCAGAGAAGCTCCTTCAGCCGCGATTAGCGGCTGGCCGCCTCAAAGGAGTCTTCCCAGCGGATGCTATCCGTTGCCCCCATTTCAAAACGGCTTTATGGGAAATCGGAGAGCGGTTTTCGCAAAGCCAACGGCGGAGAGCGAACAAAATAAAGCCCTTCAACGGTACAATGGGGGGGGGGGGGGGGGGGGGAAGTGCCAAGAACCATGCGGGCATATTGAGAGCAGAAAGAAAATGATCACATGTATAACCAAACAGGTATCGTGTGGATTTTAGAGATGTATACCTGCGGGTATGTTTGAGCTAAGGCAAGATAGTACATCTCGGGAAGGGGGGTGTTGGCATTTTCTATAGGATTTTTTGGGTAGGGACATTAACAGTACCACCCGATGTGGGTGGGACCACTAACAGTAGAAATCGAAAAACTACAGCTAATGTTAGCATGTAAAAATGCAGAGACGGAGACACTAAGACCAGAATTTAAAAATGTGTGGATGGCTCCGGACAACTAGCAGCAGAAAGCGGAGAGGAGGAAAAAATAAGGAACTTTTAACTATCTAGCGTTATGCGTTGAAAAAATAACAGGAAAAAGAACTACCCAGTGCGGAATCCCTCTGGTTATAACTTAGCTAGCTTTTTAAAAATAGCAATGAACGCAAGGAACCCCTGTTTGTTTATATCTCAGAACAGCATATAACCAAAATTTACCCGGAATTAGATTATAATAAACTACAGATAATGTTAGCATGTAACAATAATGGGGAAAACTATCTAACTAACAATATTTTGCTCCCAATTGAGCCAATGGGACTAGCAATCGCTCTGCAGATACGTTTGATGTATTATGGAAAATTAACAAGGCCTCCTCTATGGCCAGAATTTTAAATTTTAGACGAGGCAATTTAAACAAGATGCAAGAAAATAATATCGACTGGGTGAAACTACTTAACGGCAAGACTGTGAATGAAAACTGGGAATTAAAAAAAAAATTTTAAACTATACTTTATAGGCTAAGTCACTATGGGTGCATATTATAAATAATATTATGTACAAGCAACAAAGTGGCAAATATAAACTTCTCAACGAGGCAGATTAATTAGACAGTACAGTACAGTACCTGCAGCCTCATTCAGAAATAACATCGCCTCTTTTCTGCAAAGCTTCAGGTCTCACTTAACATTTCATGCTGTCTGCAGCATGTTCTGGGGTATTTGGGGAATTCAGTGCTAATTAACTGTAGCATATTGATTGCCGAATCACAGTATCATAGTGTCAGTTGATTTAATATCCCAGCTTGCCGGTCATGCTGTGAAGCACCAATAAGAATCGCATGCTTTGGAAACCCTGAAGCAAATGGGAATATGGGGATTAAATAGCCTTTACCATCTTATATTGACTAAATGATTGGTCCTCCTCCATTCATTACTACATAAAAATAACCTTTTACTTATAATAACCATATGTAAGGGCTGTCAATTAACTACACTTACCATATTTAAGGGCTGTCTGTTAACTATACTTACCATATGTGAGGGCTTGTCTGTTAACTATACTTACCATATGTAAGGGCTGTCTGTTAACTATACTTACCATATGTAAGGGCTGTCTGTTAACTATACTTACCATACGTACGAGCTGTCTGTTAACTATACTTACCATATGTGAGGGCTTGTCTGTTAACTGTACTTACCATATGTGAGGGCTGTCTGTTAACTTACTTACCATATGTAAGGGCTGTCTGTTAACTATACTTACCATATGTGAGGGCTGTCTGTTGAGTTCCTATATATTAAAATGCCCTCTTCCATCTGAAGTATCCTATATTGTGAACCTGCTTGAACATGACCCAGTTCCATTGTTACTGACTACAGTATAATCCTACATCATACAGTGATAAAGTAAAAAGGGGAACCTACTCCAAGTAACCAGGCCTTTAAAAAAAAAAAGCTATGCTTGGTAACTGCAACAACAAATAAAAAAATATCAACTAGCAAAAACAGGCTCAATGCAGTTATTAGAATGTTCTCTTTTGGTTTTTTTTCCAGTGATGAAAAGCTTTCACCAGAGGGAGGTACACAACTCACAAGGCTTCTTTCATTCAGTCCCCGGGGCTCAGGAGGTCAGAATGTTCACATGAATGAAGCCGTTCCTTTTTTCCTTTTTCTTTTATTATTTTATTATTTTTTACGTCTTGCATTTAGCTGTACGAATTAAATGGAGTGTTTGGAGGACCTCAAAGAAGAGCAGACATGCTGGGTTTGTTATCGGGCCAAAACAGCCCCTCTCCCCCATCCCCAGCTTGTGTGTTTTTATTAATATTAGTTAGTTTTATTTCGTTAGGTGCCAACAAAAAACAAGAGCCCAAACTGTTGGTTTTGAGAAAACACAGCCGTAGACCTTAGCCTAACGTGTCCCACTTGTGTGTGTGCGTGCGTGCGTGCGTGTGTGTGTGTGCGTGCGTGCGTGCGTGTGTGTGTGTGTGTGTGTGGGTGGGGTGGGTGTGTGTGTGTGTGTGTGCGCTGTGGGGAGCTCACGTTCATCTATCCGTCTGTGTGAATTTTTAATTATGAAAGAGGCCTATGTCAAAGAGTAAAAACATAGCAAACTTTGTTGACTAAGGAAATATTGTTTCACTGATGTGAAACAACACTTAAAAACTTGCATTTAGCAACAAGGAAGCCAGAGGAAAAACAACCGGACATTTTTATTATATCCTAAATTCCCCGCAGGCTCAGATTTATTTCCTGTGATCACAGAAGGGATTTCCTTTCAGGCTCAGAAAGTTGAGAAAGAATCCCGCTCTGGATAACAGCAACGGAAGGACGGAGATTAATCAGCTGCTAAAGCACCTCCGCGCCGTTCAGGCGGTTCCCATCGGCGTCCTCAGAAGGTTAGTTTCCGCGCGACGGGGACGACGCAGCGGCTGGCGAACACGCCGCGGTGGCGGCGACGGAGCGCAGAGAAAAAGCCGAAGCACGTCCGGCGCGCGGCCCCCGGAGGCACGCGTTTCAGAGCGCGCGAGGCTAACGTAGCTCCCGCAGGTCGTCGACGCGGCGCCGTTTTTTAGACCGCGTTTCCTGGCGGTTAGCCTACCGCTAATCCTTAGCTAATGTAAAACCCTTATCTCCCGGCCTGAATGCGGCAGCACGGGCGGCGGCGGCGGCGGCGGCACACCGTTATCAATCCATGTTTACCACGTCGTTAGCTAGCGGCGAAGGCAGCGGGAAAGCAGCGCCGCCTAGCGTGAGTCCATCTCCGCCGCGTCAGATCGGCGACCGCGCGGCATCGGGTAAAATCAAAGACTTGCGAATCAAAAAGGACGGCAAATCGAAACTTATCCCCAAAATCAAGCCCGTACAAAAGTACCAAAACAGCGTCAACTCGCCGGCCTCTCGTTACTGAACCGATTTGTCAAAACAAACGTTATCTCTGAATCAAATCACGACGAAATCAAACCTCTATGCTGCAATCGTCAAGGTCTCACTTTGCTCTGTGGGCGTGTTTGCGGTTATGAGTACTGTAGACCGCAAACAGGCCTGTCACGTCTGTAACATCGAATGACACACGAAGCACACCGCGCATTCAGCCCAAGCATACAGTTCTCCCTCACCTGTAACACTGAACGTTCTCCCGTCAAACGCAGACCATGTGACCGTATGCAGGTCAGGCAGAGAAACGGCGGCCCCTCACCTCATCTAACCATGGCTGCAATTCACCCAGCAAATTGTCCTTAACTTTGTGTCACAATTAAATCAAAGTGCTGTTATTTTTTTTTTTATCATGCATTTTGGCCATTCTTTTTTTTTTACACTCTAAAGGACTTGTGGAAGAAGGCAGGCCCCAATTATTTTAACCTCCTCGACTTCTTCTTAAAATAGTTCTATCCTGATGCGCCTAAAATGTTCCTGCCTGATTAATGCAGCTGACGCCCTGTCGGACGTGACTGGGGATTATTTCTAAGCAGTGTGGCTCATTCTTACAAGCCTAATTCAAACCGAAATGCCGAAATCTTTTTCCACGTGAAGGTTTAAGCCCATTTGGAAGTTATAAGCAAGGGTAAAGCTGCAATCAGGGGGAAAGAAATTGATTTTCTGAGGTCTCATTCAGATGGCTAAATCTCTCAGACATATCTCATCAGCTGCAAAGAATTCCACATACAATAGCGAGACAGGTTTCTGTAAATTAGTTTTAAAAGACTGCCGCCGTTGCCTTTCGCAATGAAGACGAGCGGCGAGTTCTGATGGACCTTTAGCTTTACCCAGCGGACCGAGGGATTTAACGCACGCAGGACCGCGCGCTGATACCCTGCCAAAATAAAATGTCCGAATGACCCTTTGAAATGGCGTAGTTATGCATGGGGTTTTTACTTTAAACCGAGCATAATATAAGGTCATGTTATTGTTTAACGTGTCATCATGTTACAATTAGTTTAGAGAAGCACGTCTGCTCTGAAACCTTAGCACAGTTCTTCAACTTGATGTTCATGGCAAGATTTACTTAACATTTGTGTAGGTTTGAAATGGCCGCTACCATACGCAAATAAAATGCTTGTCCGGTCAGATTTAGCTGGTTTTGCCTTAACGGAGACCACGCGACAATGGGAGACAGGTGCCGGAGGCTAAAGGAAAATGGATGTTCTAACTCCGGGCGTAATTTTCCCAGTTGCGGAAAATGAAAAGATTACGGTGTACAGTACTTCTGAGCTGAACCTCGCTCCTCCGGGCGCCAGTGCAAGACTGGGAACAAACTACTGGCAGTTCGGACATATACGTACTTCATAGCTACTTCAGGTTAGCACTTCAAAAGTACCATTCTGGCATTTCACTTGCTTTCATGGGTGGCTACAATTAAAAATGCGGGGGGGTTACTCAATCAGGACCAAGTATAAAGTTCCAAACCTTTTCTTGACCTAATTAGCGCAATGTAGTCGAACCTGCAGCTGTGGAAAGGTGTGAAATATCACATGGAGCCATTGAGGATCGTTCCCGCTGTTGTGAAGCTTCCCTCCATTAGCCTGCTTGTGCCTCAGACCAGCATACAGTGGAGCCCGGAGCAAGATTCTCACAGTTTCGATTTTTCCACCGTGCAACCCCTTGATATTCGCACATTGTATATCGCACAGCACATATTACGTTTATATATATATATATATATATATATATATTCACCGAGCCGTGAAACAAGCTTTCCATGCACCGTAGCAATATTGAAATGTTTGCGTGCGGTTGTCGTGATTTACATAATCATTTTTTTTTTTTTAAATGTAAAAAATCTAGTGAACTGTCAACATATATACGTGTGAAAGGGAGATTTGTAGCATGGTAATCGCTTACTGCTTAGTTACTGAGACGTTATTGGCTGTTCTAAATGTGGCTTTACGTGCTGATTGGGATTCATGAACTCTCACGACTGCCTGACGTAGACAAACCTATGATGTCATAACTGGTTGAAGGAAAATGGGCACATTTGGATGATATAAATAGCCACATAACAAGGGAAACCACTTATCAAGAGAGAGCCATCTTTTTGTCTGTAATAGCCTACACTTGAACTGTGACTCGACGCCTTCAGTGTTCATAGCGAGGAATATACTCACAGAAATATCTTTAAAAATGTACAAATGTGAAAATCAAAAATAATTCCACAATCACTCCAGTCAGGGGATGACATGAATGGAACGTAAGTGCACGCGCAAGGCAAAAAAAAGATTCAAATCGGGAGCAATTATTTTGTCATAAGGAAAAGCGGACTTAAAAATAGACACAATAAAATTGCCCCTCATTTTAATCTTTATATCCCGCATGTGTACTTCCACACCACTTATGGCAGCCCCTGACTCCAATGGTCATTTTATTCTAAGCCAAGCTTTCAACTTGCATTCACATTTTCTATGACCGTAAGCATTTAAATAAACATTGCTTGCAATAAACGAGAATCACAAACTTTCCTGACCTTTCCAAGATTAATTTCTGAAACAGAGTAAACAAATAAATCAGTTGTTACAGACCCCCTGCACTCAAAAGCATAATATTTATAGTTATATTGCACATAAGAACCCAATTAAAATAAATACGATGATATGAAGCATGTGTTATTGATTAGATTTTTTAAAAAGTGTTATACTACCCAATAGAGGATTTTTTTATTGGTAATTTAGAGCTGGTGTTTGTTCTGCAATTAACATGAAATATACATTTTGACCAGTCAGCGATGCAGCCATTTTGTGTGTTGCCAATCAGAAGTGAACTTGGAGTGAATATAAATGGACACACACCATGTCAGCCTTCCAGGCCTCTTGTTGGCACGAATTATATTATTACAATTTTATTCTTATAAAATTGCTATGTGGATTGTATTATTTTCCTGTTTATACCTGTGAAAACAGTCTGCATCATTACCTTGTGGCTTAAGGAACACCGCATTTTAGACGTCATTAAAATCTTAAATTAAAAAAAAAAAAAGTCTGGATCGTGATGATTAGCTAAAGCCGTTAGCTGTCTTACATTGTGTGAGCAACAAACAAGTTACTTGGGTAGAATGGGATCTCATGGAAGGCAGTAAGAATGACGCACCAGTAAACATTAAAGCAGGCATTTGCATGATCATATCAAATACGCTGTGAAATGCAAACAAGAAAAATTTTTCAAGAGGCCAAATTGCATTGCAACGTTGCTGTAAGCTACATGACAACAAGACAAAACAGATATCCCCCGTGACCCTAAGTTTGGTTGGCCGACCCATAGTTTGTGCATCGCTAAACTATTGGTAAATTATCATTACATAGTGAGTCAGTGGAGAGATTTGATTTAATTATTCCACTCCTGTTGCTGAAGATTTTCCATAAGCCCAGCATGGGTTCAGTGCATCGTGAACCTCTGAGGAGTTTTCAATTTTGCGTGGCCTCTGGTGCAGTTAGAAATACATGCTGGGGTTGGGGGGGGGTGAAGCTTTTCTTCCACTGGCCAATCAATCCCTTCTGCATACCATCTCCCGGAGTTACCTGGTGATCTGAAGGTCACCGACATTCGACAACGAAAGAACCCGCACCTCGGGCACGATCGATCTGCTCCAGCTCAATCAATCTTGACAAACAGAGCAGGGATTGGAAAATGACAGAGGAGTCGCCGCAGAGGAGCGGAATCTGATAATGGCAACAAATTAAATTTAAAAAAGACTGATCACAGATATAGATTCATTTAATATGACATGGCCCTATGCGAAGATTCAGGGGGCCAATTTCGAGGGGGTGTTTAATATCCTGGGGGGAATATTTCCCTCTTCCCCTGACATGCAGCAATAGGAAGTCATCTTTCTGAGAACTACAGCACTGTATACTGTATATGCATCACAGGAGAGCAGTTCAAGAGATGTGTTTCCTACCTGAATATTACACATAAACATTGTGCCAATTATTTTGTTACGGGTGCATTATATTTGCATGAAAACGAGCTGATTGTATTCTTTGGCCTGGTTTAAATAATACACTACATTTCCAAAAGTATGTGGACAGCCCTTCTCATTGGTGGTTTTGGCTATTTCAGCCACACCCATTGCTAAAAGGTGCATAAAATCAAGCATACAGCCATGCAATGTCCATAGATAAATATCAGCAGTAGAATGGGTCGTACTGAAGAGCTCAGTGACTTTCAACGTGGCACAGTCATAGGATGCCACCTTTCCAACAAGTCAGTTTGTCAAGTGTCTGCCCTGCTAGAGCTGTCCCAGTCAACTGTAAGCGCTGTTATTGTGAAGTGGAAACACATAGGCAGGCCACACAAGCTCACATAATGGGACCGCCAAGTGCTGAAATGTGCAGCCGGTAGAAGTCATCTGTCCTTGGTTGCAACACTCACTACAGGTTGTCACGACTACCGCTGGAAGCAATGTCAGCACACAAACTGTTCACCGAGAGCTTCATGAAATGGGTTTCCATGGCCAAGCAAGCAGTACACAATGCCAAGCGTCGGCCGGAGTGGCGTAAAGCAGACTGGCATTGGACTCTGGAGCAGTGGGAATGCGTTCATGGGAGTGATGAATCCTGCTTCGCTGCTACCTGACAATCAGACAGACTAATCTGGGTTTGGCGGAATGTACTGCGGAGTGCCAACAGTGTTGGCCTGAATAGAGCCCACTGTGAAGTTTGGCGGAGGAGGAATAATGGTCCGTGGCTGTTTTTCGTGATTTGGGTTAGGCCCTTTAGTTCCAGTTAAGGGAAATATTCATTCAACCGCATACAAAGACCTTCTAGAGAATTCTATGCTTCCGCATTTGTGGCAACAGATTTGGCAAGGCCCTTTCCTGTTTCAGCATGAAAATACCCATGTGCAAAAAAGCAAGGTCCATAAAGAAATAGTTTTCTGAGTTTGGTGGGGAAGAACTTCACTGGCCTGCACAGAGCCCTGACCACTACCCCATCAAACACCTTTGGGATGAATTGGACTCCATAGTAATCTCCATGGTTTTGGAATGAGATTTCCATATAGGTGTGATGTCCAGGGTGTCCGTTGTTGTTTGTACGTCGTTTGAACGTTTGTACGTCCCTTTGGATAAAAGCGCCTGCTAAATAAATGTAACGTAATGTGTTCACATACTTTTGGAAATGTGTAGTGTGTCCTTGGCTGTCTGACGGTGTCCGGGGTTGCTTAGACTTGGGTTCAGACGCTGACTGACAGCTCACTCCTGTTGAAAAGCTGAAGATGAGCAATTGTTCACGCCGACCGGTCCTCCGTCTTTATTGCAGAGAGAAAATAGCACCTTCATAAGATGTCTGAGCGAGAGCTCGGCAGAAAGAAATCCTCAGGAAAAACCCCTGCCTTACGGCAGGGACTCGAGCACCGAGCACGTACTCCCTTTTGTGTCAGTTTTTTTTTTTTTTTTTTTTTTTTTTTTTTGAAAGGAGAGCGGACAGACTGTCCTGCTTGTGTATTTTTTTCCCCTTATTCATGCAGGGTGGAAGGCAGAGAGGCTCGCAGTCAGAGATGGTATCAGGAGCACGGAAGGTGGCACGGCAGTGAATTAAACCCCCCCTGGGTGCGCCGGGTGAGATTGGCACACGGGGTGAAAAAGCCTCCCCCTCCCCCGATGGACTGCCCCGAACGTCCTCCCCAGCGGTGACATTTTCGTGTTCCCCCTGTTCGACCGCGGCCACGAGAAGGTCGTGCGGAGAGAACTGGGAAAAGGGCGATGCGCCAAAGTGCAAAGTGGAGAATCGCGGAGACCGCGGACCGTAAATCGAGCCATTTCGACAGACCGGTCCTGCTAAAAAAAAAAAAAGACCTGATGCTGAACATTCCCCTTGCGGGAGAGAGGTAATGTAACAGAAACGCGGAGAGAGAGGGGTCCCTGAGCCATTTCACACCGCCGAGAAGTTAACTTGATCCCCCCCATGTTTCCGGTTCAGGTCAATCCTCCGGTGTTACACCTGAGGCCGGGAAGAAATCTTCCCCCGATGTCTCTGAGACAGAAACGCTCCTCTTCTACGCCGGGTTTCCTGTCTAATCTCGCCCGGAATCACACAGTCTCAGAGACGAACTGTTGTTGCGCCCCAACTATTTTCCAGACTAGGCAACTAGGAGAAACATTACATTCCATCACTGGCGTTAAGCAGACGCTCTTATCCAGAGCGACTTACGCAACTTTTTAATGGACATGTAATAGACATGTGACCATGGACAGAGGCCCCCCCAATCTCCCCCCCCCCCCCCCCAGGGAATCTATCTGTCCCCACATTACCAATTTCTCCATACGTTTTATGGATGCCCTTGCCCTGGGACGTGTCCATGGCTACCATGCTGAAGTATACAGGAAGTAGGTCGTACTGTAAGAACCAGGGCAGAGGTTCGGTATACCCCCGAAAACACAGTGGTGACGAGGCCTCAAACTGAAACCCTATGCGACGGTTTAGGCCGAAAATCCAAAGCTATTATCAGCGCATAAATCGTTCTGATGTGGAGTTTCTGCTCTCTGAGCCATCCACACGACGCAGGAAGTGACAACGAACGGCTCGCTTATCAGAAGGTTCCTCACCCCACCGAATCGACTCCACTCTCCGTGGATGACATCACTGCCTGCAGCGGTCTCCGTCCTTATATGGGCGTACGAGTTCAGCAGCTCATGCGTATGGCACGAGTTCGATGGGTGCTCAACGGTGTGCGTGATCACCATGTGTCTTACGCCCTCGGCGTTGCCCAATGCCGTCAGGACACGCAAACCGTCTCCTCACTCAGACTCCGGGCCGGTCCCACTGGGGTTGGAGATCGAATGCCGTGTGGCCTCTTAGCGCAAATGTTATTTCCATCGATCTCAGTTTAGCATTCAGCAGGGGCGGCCAGGCTCCGGAGAACCACGGATTTCAGGAGCATAACTGATGTAGCCTGGCCTGTGGGCGTGGGGGGGGGGGGGGGGGGGGGGATGATGAATCTCACATATCCTCCGTATCAACAGTCTATCAGAACCTGTTTGTCAAGCTGCAGCAGAGGGCTGGCTTTCAAGATTAAACCCTCTATTGCTGAACCGGTGTTGGGGTGCGGGTATTCGGGGGGGAGGTCATTGCTTGTGGTGTCTGGAGACGGTGTCAGGAGGTCCTTTGATTTTCAGCGGGTGTGTAGGCGTGGGACGTCCTGCAGGGGAGAGGCGTGGGCAGAGGCGGACAATCCAGGTTCAGAAAGTAAAAGTTCATCCCAGGATTTTGTTCCAGTCACCTGGATTTGCTAACGAGCACGTTCTTCAGCCAGGAGGTGGAGCTAAATCAGCCGGCCGAGTTCAGGGGTGGATGAAATACACGGCAGGACTTTTACTTTCTGACCCCTGGAATGTCCACCCTGGGCATGGGGCTGTGCCCGTCAGCTCAGAGCCAAACTGGCCCCCGACACACACGCGCCTGACTCCACCTGAAGTGATTTTTTCACGCGCAGCACTTTCCCAGGCGACGCCGCTCATTGGTTCGTCCATCTTTGTCTGCCCGCGCTTGTCGCGCGCGGCTCCTGATGCGCGACGTCGGCTCCGTGATGGCGACGGCCAGAAGAGCGACTTTTACATAACCACAGAGGAAGACTGCTCCATAACCACGGAAACCTACGCACCACAATTAGTGTGCATCAAGGTTCAAGGTTCAAGGTTCGAGGTGTCTTTATTGTCCCGCTAGGGGGAAATTCGTTTTGCAGCCAGGGTTCACATAAAGACAGAACACAAAACGACAACATCATGACAACACCAACGCAATTTTAATCACTGAGCTAGCGCAGGGAAATGGAAATCCATACCAAGTACAAATGTACAGTATATGTGCGGTATCACACTTTTAATGTTATGTGCCAGTTTTTATGGATGTGCAAGTACACACCTATATGTATATATATATATAGCGATATAGCTCAGGAGGTAAGACCGATTGTCTGGCAGTCGGAGGGTTGCCGGTTCAAACCCCGCCCTGGGCATGTCGAAGTGTCCTTGAGCAAGACACCTAACCCCTAATCTCTAACTGCTCTGGCGAATGAGAGGCATCAATTGTAAAGCGCTTTGGATAAAAGCGCTATATAAATGCAGTCCATTTACCATATACAGCATGCTAAACTAGATTATAGATTTATGCACGTTTATGTAGTCTGTTTTTAAAAACAAATTTTTTTTTTCATTTTATAAGGAAGTAAATGATGAATTTCAGAGTACAGCAGAAAGTTAGCCATGTACTCATAGCCCATGTGTAATGGAATGTATATATACAGTCTACACAATGAAGAGAAACAGGCACTTCTTCATACAATTACGTAATTACAATAAAAAAACAAAATGTAAAAGTACTTTTAGAACTTCCCCAAAGTTTGCTGTTCGCTTGTAGATTTGTACTCTTGTGATAAAAAACAAACATTTAAATAACAGACAGCACTAGGTGGCAATGCATCACCCATACAAACAGAGCGGTTTTTTAAATGGTTACCATCCGTCTGTTCCACAAACTGCTTTCCAAACCTTTCCCAATGACTGTAATTTTAAGCAGAACTTGGCAATTAAACACAACGGTGAGCCCAGACAACTGTGCGAAAATAAAATGGCTATTTTCCCTGAAACAACTGCTGAAGCAAGCGTCTCTCTCTCTCTCTCTCTCTCTCTCTCTCTCTCTCTCTCTCTCATTCCCTCTCTCTCTCACACACTCTCCCTCTCTCTATCTCTCCCTCTCTCTATCTCTTTCTCTCTCTTTCTCTCTGTCTCTCCCTCTCTCTATCTCTCCCTCTCCCTCTCTCTCTCTCTCCCTCTCCTCTCCCTCTCTCTCTCAGAATCAGACATGGTTTTATTGCACTAGGCTGAGGGAACATTATTTTAAAACCACAACAAGTTATGAGGAAATGGGCAACAGGGGACAATTATCTGACAGTTTACTTAAAATGAATTCATCCCACTTTGTCGTCTGACCCCAACTTACCGAAATAAATGAAAATCCAAAAGTAAAGAGGAAGACACTCATTTTAAGTTAAAAAAAAAAAAAAAAAAAAATCTCTTCTGCAAGGTCACGGTCTTTAATGGTGTGCAGTCTGGCCGACTCCCCAGGCAGATCCATCATCTGACAGGTGGGTTTTTCCTGCTATCACCCAATCAGGCGCTGTGGAGAAGGCTCGCATTTAACAAAGCTCGGGGTCAGAGCATGCTGGCCCTGCCTATCAGCTCAGCCCATTGATAGTTCGCTTGTTCATCATAAATCACTTCGCATGCGGTATACTTTTCCAGTGGTGCCACAACAACTTTTTTCGAGAGAAATAGGAGCGTCGGTCGTATTTTTCGAGAGAGTGGGGCGGCCAGTGAACGCCCTTTAAATACAGAATTTTCACATCGGTCTCGGTCCTTGACGGCATCTTGCATTCTGCACCTTGTTCCGGGAAAGCAAAGTTAATTGCTAGTTTAGCTTGTCGCCAATGGATCTTTTTTATTTTCAGGAGAGGAAAAAAAAAGCAAAAGGCTTGCCCCAGATTCAACAGATTAATAATGGATTCCACAGTGCATCCCATTTCAATCAGCCCTAATGATTCTACAGACAGATGTGTTTACACACATTTGCTACCCGTAGCAACAAACATTGTCTCCCCAATTAAGGGTTTCGATGAAAACGAATGGAGGGACAAGAATGAAACATCTGGTGAATTTATAGTGTTTTCCTTCTCTTCCCACACTGCATATACTCCCAATAAATTTTAAAATGCTAAAAATGCTAAAATACTGTTTACTGCTGGAAAAAGGTTAGTATCACCGGTATAAAAAGTAACCAAAATGTACGGCAGTGCAGTGCAACGGGTAAGGAAGCTGGTCTTGTAACTGAAAGGTTGCGGGTTTGATTCCCGAGTCGGACACTGCCGCTGTGCCCTTGAGCAAGGTGCTTAACCTGCATTGCTCCAGTACATATCAAGCTTTATAAATGGATGCAATGTAAATGCTATGTAAAAAGTTGTGTACGTCGCTCTGGATAAGAGCGTCTGCTGAATGCCTGCAATGTAATGTATCTGTGGTTGTGTGGCTCTGGTAAAGGAACAAGCATAAAAAGGAAAGTGCAACTGTGATGAGGAGGGAGCTAGATCCCCGCTTGGGGAACTCGGGCTGCAGGAGGAGTGCAGGTGTGGGACAGGGCGGTAAATCTCCCGGAACAGGGTCGGGCAGTGTAGTGGCAGACTCAGGGGTGCACATTAAAAAAAACCAAAGTAGTTTAACACTTCAGAGCGGGACTAATTAAAGCTTAAACAAGTGTCACTGAACGTGAAGGGCCGTGCGGGTTATGTATTTAACCAATCATTGCCATCGTGACTTCTTTGTGACTGGAGTAGTCTGCATTAAATGACGCCCCTACTATTCCCCAAGCAATTCTTCTGAGTGCAGATTTTTACGTCCACATAAATACAGTCGACTTACAGTGCGGCCATCTTTTAGCTTGTCATTGAAGCCTGCTCTCCCCCAGCTTAAGAGGAGGGCATCCATAATGGCTGCCAGAGTGAAGCGGTGAAATTCTGAAAACCGAGCTTTTAAGAGTGAGAGCTCTTTTAATTTAATGGCTTCTCTCTCCAATTAGCATATCTGCCATTAACGTGCAGAAAGATTTGCCCTGAAATCGTGGAGAGTGGTGAGAAGCCAAAGGGTGGAAAAGGCTCTGATGCTGCATTTATTCAAATGGGGCTTTGGGACTGACCCGGGCCCCCTGCAGCTCTGGACTTCCTACAGAGAGAGGTGCTGATTCTGCAATAGGCCTGGTGGAGTGGAAAAAAACTCTGAGGTCAGCGAGGGGTCGCAGTAATGGCCAATGGCACAGACATCACACAGCACTGACACACGCAGCACAGACATCACACAGCACTGACACACAAAGCACTGACACACGCAGCACAGACATCACACAGCACTGACACACACAGCACAGACAGCACTGACACACGCAGCCCAGACATCACGCAGCACTGACACACAAAGCACAGACGTCACGCAGCACAGACATCATGCACCACTGACACACACATAGCACAGCCATCATCACACAGCACTGACACACACATAGCACAGCCATCATCACGCAGTACTGAGACACACAGCACAGACATCACGCAGCACTGCCACACACAGCACAGACATCACGCAGCACTGACACACAAAGCACAGACGTCACGCAGCACAGACATCAAGCAGCACAGACATCAAGCAGCACAGACGTCACGCAGCACAGGCATCACGCAGCACTGACACACACAGCACAGACGTCACGCAGCACTGACACACGCAGCACAGACATCACGCAGAACTGACACACGCAGCACAGACATCACGCAGCACTGACACACAAAGCACAGCCATCACGCAGCACTGACACACAAAGCACAGACATCACGCAGCACTGACACACGCAGCATAGACATCAGCAGCACCGACACACAAAGCACAGACATCACGCAGCACTGACACACGCAGCATAGACATCAGCAGCACTGACACACAAAGCACAAACGTCACGCAGTACAGACATCATGCACCACTGACACACACATAGCACAGCCATCATCACGCAGCACTGACACACACAGCACAGACATCACGCAACACTGCCACACACAGCACAGACATCACGCATCACTGACACACACAGCACAGACATCACGCAGCACTGACACACAGACCACTGACATCACACAGCACTGACACACACAGCACAGACATCACGCATCACTGACACACACAGCACAGACATCACGCAGCACTGACACACCCAGCACTGACAAACACAGCACAGACATCATGCAGCACTGACACACACAGCACTGATACACACAGCACAGATGTCACGCAGCACTGACACACACAGCACAGGCATCACGCAGCACAGACATCATGCACCACTGACACACAGATAGCACAGCCATCATCACGCAGCACTGACACACACAGCACAGGCATCGCGCAGCACTGACACACACAGCACAGGCATCACGCAGCACTGACACACGCAGCACTGACACACACAGCACAGACGTCGTGCAGCACTGACACACGCAGCACTGACACACACAGCACAGACGTCACGCAGCACTGACACACGCAGCACTGACACACACGTGCTCATGTGCTGGAAGCTCTATTCAGACCCGCCCGCATGCATTGCAGCCCGAAGGTAAATCATCCGGAGCACAGCAGCAGGAAACCGCCTCGCTCTCCTCAGCGGGGGGGGGGGGCGAGAGACGAGCCGTCTGATAACGAGCAGGCAACCGACGCAGGACGTTGATTATGCTGGCGGAAGACAAACATAACCTTGATTACTGTTGATAAGTGTGACTTTCAGTCAACTTGCATCACACAGTCCTACAGTGCGTTGTTTTATTTTTTAAATGACATTGCCACTGCTGATGAATATGCTTACAAAGGCTGTATATATACATATAGTTGCAAAAATTAAAAAGCCCTAATTAGAGACCTACATAACAACTTTGAAAGCAGTGGAGGATGCCCTTAAGCAAAATGAATACAATATTCAAGATCCTGGCTTGCCTCTTAACAGCAGCATATAAACAAGGGAGGTGAAAATCTGGCCTGCAGCTCGTTGCATTCCAAAAAGGAGGGCTCAATAAATAATGAAAAATTGTTGTTACGCATTTTCTCCCTGGCAAGATTTTTCACTGACAAAGACCTTCTTATACTTCCGAAGCGTGCCTGTCTGTAACTCGAGGGGGGAAATGTGTTATTTCCTTCCACAGAATTTCCCTGTTGCCAATGGAAATCCTGTTGTTCAGCAGCAAATTATTTCTTACCTGAATGGCATTCTTAAATGCCAGGCCTCCATTCTCTTTGACCAACTCTAAAAAGTGCAACGTCTAACCAGTTGTAATAAGTCAACAGTGACACGCGGTCAGGCAATTTCATGTGAGTCAAAGCCGCAGCACGGCCTAAACATGAAATGATTTATTTTGCTAAGCGCATGCACCCTGCAACCATTTTGCACATTCATTAAAACAGGTCCAGAAGCAATTGTACCAAAGCAAATCTGGTTTTGTAGCCGTGCATGCATCTGGGTATCAAGCGACACCCTTTCCTGCGCTACACTGCCGTCCTCAACAACACCAAAGCAGGACTCACACAGTTCAAAATGTTGCATGAAACTCACTAAACCCAAAGATAATTACTCCCCACAGGACTGTTTGACAGAGAAACCTGTTACATTGTACGACACAAGGACCTGACAATCATTTACACGCCTTCTGGAAGCACCGCCCCCCCCCCCCCCAACACACACACACACCCTGTATCTGAATTCTGAACACAAGTCACATCAAGTATACCCGTGATTCTTGGACCAGAGTCGTCCTCTCGGCTCGGAATTAAGCCTCACCGGAGAATTTGGCAGGCTCAAAACCAAAACCTCCAAACACACCTGCAGAATTGGACTCCCACTTACTATTCAGAAAAGCAGAGTTACTATTCACAGTGGATATTTCTACCCTCACCGCACCCCTCTCAACGCATGCACCCACAAAGACACATACACACACACACACACACACAGCACAGGAAAAATGTACTTCAATTCAATTTGTGTAGCACTTTTAAAAAAAAATATATATTATATTTTATGGGCTTTATTGGACAGGACCGTGTAGAGAGACATAAAGAACAGGGGAGGAGAGAATGAGGGAGAGACGTGCGACAGAGGGTCGCGCGGTCGGATTCGAACCGCCGACGTCGCGGCTCGTAATGAGCACGCGGGCAGTGCTCCACAGGCTACGTCGCGAGACGCCCATCGTATAGCACTTCTTTTTTTTTTTTTTTTTTTTACAGAGAACTGTCACCAAGACTCTTCAAAGAGTAGCAAGGCGAGAAACAGAGCAAAACGAGCAAACAAAACATCAAGAGATCACTCCATGTTCTTTGAAGAAGAATTGGGGTCACTCCACCAAGTATTGATTGAACCCTTCCTGAGAAAAGGCATTATTTATTTATGGGTACGAACTTGCTTAATTTGCATCATTCAATATATAACACTGTAACACTATTTTTGTATTTTTTTGTATTTTTGAACAGTCGTTATTTCCTGCCAAAAATGTTCTGAATGACTTGGAATTCAAATCAAGTATGGCCTATAGTTCATGGAAGGTAATATCAAAACTTAGATTTTACACAGACATACACCCATAAACTGAAATTTGACGTGGTCTCTGAATTTTTCCGGAGCTGCACACACACACTTTTTTTATTTGTTACTTCAGTGATCGAGTTAAGAAAGAAGAAATCTTTGATACACCTTGTGATATGCACACATCCTTGTCGGGAGTTTGACGTGCGCGTGCAATAATCCGTTTTGCGTATATTTTGAGTCGGGACAATAAAAAGGAGACAAAGAAAAAAAAAATCAAAGCTTTGTAGAGCACGGCTAAGGAAACTCTCTCTCCCCCTCTGCAAGGAGGAGCTGCAAACGGGCTCTTTTGTAAAACCACTTCGGTGGATTCTTTACTGTGAAAGGTCATAACGCGGTGATTTAGAGTGGTCTTTAAGGGGTGCTTGGAATTACATTTCAGCGGGTTTGCAAAGCGCCTGGCCTCTGTTCGATCGCAGAGGCCCACCAGCTGGGGCGAGGTCTTTGTTGGGCGATAAAAATTGGAAAAAAGCTTCTTTTTTTTCTCGCTTGATTTTCTCCAAATCAATCCCTGGAGGTACTTTGTACAATGGGGACAAGAGAATGGAAACTCTTTAAATTTCACCTTAAAAAAAAAAAGATGGTTATCTAATGCACTGAAAGTGATTCAGTTTTGCCAGGATTAGCTTAGTCTTCCAATCGGCCTCCATGTCCCTATTCCTTCAATGGCTTTAAAAATAAAAATAAAAATAAAATTGCCATTCCATTGCTATAACTCACTGTTGATAACCACCCTTTTCATCAGACAAAAAACAAAAACATATCCTCCAGTACTCCTGCACATCCATACATCTTTACATGTCTCAATCTTTACACATCTCAAACTTTACACGTATCAAGCTTTACACGTCTCAATCTTTACACACCTTAACCTTTACACGTTTAGGCCAGCACACTACCACTGCATTCCCAGCTTCACTTTCTGAGTCTGACAAACCAAAGAAAGACTGCATTTACAGAAGCAGTGATTTTTCACAGGGTTTTTTGAAAATGGTTTTTTTAACATAAAAATGAAATTGCAATTCCATTGCTGTAACTCACTGTTGATAACCACCCTTTTCATCAAACAAAAAAACAAAAACAAATATATGTTGGAATATGAAGTGAATACTACAAGGCATCTGAAATTGTGTCAGACATTGTAATTTGAGGGTAACGTTTTAATTGCAGAACGGGAGAAACAGACTGTGACTATTGCCCTGCGGCATCCACTGTTGCCAACTTGGCAACTTTGACTCTAGATTTAATGACGTTTCAGGTACCTTTAGTGACTTCATTTTAAAAAAGAGCCAAGCGACAAATCTAGCAACATACATAAAACAAAATAATACACCTGTGTTTATATATATATATATATATATATATATATATATATATAGTTACATTCCCTTGCTCTGTGAGTCTGTGTGGATGTCCTAATCCTGCAGGTGGAGCTGATTGGGGCTTGATTGCTTGACAATGCGCACTTGTATCCACCTAAGTCAGCTGGATAAAGCCTGAAGGCGATTCAGTTGAGGGGGCTTTTGAGAGATTTCGTTTTGACGCAGACTCCTTTTTAAAGACTTTGTGTGTGATAATTTGCTGCTATCACATTTTGTTTTATGTTTTGTTTTGGTACTTTTTTGTTGTAGGCTGCAGGTGGTCAGGCAGTTTCTTTGTTTTAACACCTTTTTAGATGGTTAAGCCAGAGCTGGAAGAAGTTTGCCGGAAGACTCACTCCTTCTGCTTTGCCCCTGTAGTGAGGATTAGAACAGTGTTTTCTTCAAGATGAAGAGTAGCCTAGCTCTGGTCTGTTTTCCGCCTGACTCATCCTGTTAAACAGATCACATTACCATGTGTAGGTTTTTGTCTCAATGGTTGTAATAAATCTTACATTTTTGTTATTGTATGTAGATTGTGACCCGTTTTGTCTGTGGCATTTGTTGTGTTACTGTCTGTTGTTGCACCCAGTTATTGGAACTCGGGTTAGCTTTTGGAACGTAACTATATGTATATACATATATATATATATATAATGTATGTATAATAAATGGTTCTATTCTAGGCATCAGAAAATCTCCCTCCATCATAAAACACGTTTTTAATATGCAAATGAGCACGTGATGGCATCATAAATATGCTAATTATTTTATGACATCATTTAGCGACTTCCAGCAACTTCGCTATCTCGTGTGGGGAAAAGTTGGCAGGAATGGCTACACCTGTGCACGTGTCTGGTCTACAGATAAAAACCGGGAAGTAAATGTGGAGCTGGCCTCAGTTTTAAAACACCGTGCAGTCGCCGTAATCGCCTATCGCAAAGCCGACACGTTTCTCGGGCTTTATACCTGAGTTTATAGCCGGGCGGTGGGAGTGCTTTCCTCGGTACATTAAGAACACCTCCACAGCCCGGCCGCTCACGGTGTTTATACCGCGGGTCTCCCGCTTTGGCGAACTCGGCTGCCGAGTCGAACTCCGAGATGCCGAGGAGTCACGCAGCGGCTCAGTGCGTTTATCTCCCACCGCCGATGCTAGATCCCGCTTTAAAATTTACAGGCCTCTCAATTAACTTTGAGGGTGATGGAGTGGGGGTGGGGGGTGGGGTGGGGGGAGGAGGCAGTGGTTAGCCTAGCGTGACTCGGGTGTTTTTCCACCAGGCTATAAAGCACTTCTGGGATCTGCTGACAGGTTCAGCTTTGAGAAAGAAATCTCGTTGCCGGGCTACGTTTCTCTTTACGCCGTCGCTGTTCGCAGTAAGGGTGCTAGCAGGGATTGTGGGCCCCAAAACCCCACAAAATCCTATGCCATATTTTTTGAGGGCCCCTTGTCAGGCAGGGCCCTTGGAATCATCCTTACACACACCCCCTCCCCCCCCCCCATTACACCACCCTTGATCTGTTGCATGGAATCATTATTGGGTACAACAGAGTGCACACCAATTAATCTACACGAGAGGGCAAGATCTATCATTTAAATCCCGAGCGTAACTTTAATCGTCAAAAGTCGTCAGCTTGATCGCAGAGCCCTGGTCCCTGGTCTCTTCTGATGTCGAGATCTGGTGTTAGCACTTCCCACTTAGCCAAAATCATGCACAGTCACTCTACCAAACGTAAACATCGGCAGGATTAGAGGGACCGAGTGTGTCGTTTATACATTTGTAGCATTTTCGCAACTGCCGTATGACCTGCAAACTAGTTACTTATCGTTTGACGAGAAATCCGAGTTTTGCCTTTTGTTTCTTTTTTTACTGTCAGAGGAGACACTTTGCTCAGGCGCGAAAGGGTCTCTGATCTGTCCAAATACTGCCTGCAAAGTGAGATGGAGATGCGCACTCAGAGCCGAGCGGTCCTCCAGACTATAAAAAAAAAAGTCCTGCACGGTGACACTGCACTAAATCCAGCTCCCAAAATGTGCTTATTTCACGATGTAAACACGCGCGGCGGGACTCCGACAGGTTTAGAAAATTCTGTGCTTACGGTTCAATTTCCCTCTCCCCCTCGGCAACGGCCCGAGCCCGGGCGAGGATCTGTTCCCTGTCGGCGCGTCGTCGGTCGATTTACGGTCGCTTTTTTTTTTACGGTCGGCCCTCTGTGGCGGCGAGCGTGGCGTCTAACAAGCTGCCTCTCCGCAATGCGCTCTGTCTCTCTCTCAGGTCTGGCGAGGGGGAGGCGTTCGCCTCCAGGCCCGGCCATTAAGAGCGCTACGTCGTTAGCGCATTTGACTTGCTGCGGCACATGACGGGGGGGGGGGAGGGGGCGGAAAAAAAAGAGGAGTTCTCCCCAGAGCAAAGGGGTTCAATTACAGCGAGGTTAAATTCCCATCGCGTCCAGCCGGGCTAGCAGAGGAGGTGCTGCAGCAGAGAGGAGGTGCTTCGGGGGAGGGGGGGGGAGAGAAAGGAGGTGCCGCGGGGGGGAGAGAGGGGGAGCATTTCAGGTCGAGGTGAGAAGTGTTGAGGCACACAAAGTCGCTACAGCGGTTTAGCGGGCCTCAACGAGGGAGGCTCTACTAAGCGAGACTGTGGCGGACGCTTACTCAACGCCGAGGTTGGGCCTCCGCCTTCAGGAAGGGTGGATCGCAGCGAGCTATCGATCTGTGTTCGTTAGCGCTCGTTCTGATCCGACTCCACACGGAGGAGCCGGGAGCCGCCTGGATGCAGGCCGGGCCGTCTCCCAGCTCGTCGAGGCCGTTTACTCCTCTTTTTGTTGAAGGAGAACCGACGCGGCCGACAAACGATGTCACATTCTGCCGTGCTCAAAGGGGTTTTCCTCAGAACAACTGCAGTCGTCCGAGCTGTCGGACGGCGGCTCGGGTCAATTACATGTGCTGGAGTTCAGTAGAACCGCGGAGCAGGCACTCCTTGTAGACTAGAAGTGTATCACGTGTCATGGCTTAACTGATTTAATCACCTAGTAAAACAGCAAGAAGAAGCTGCTTAGGGGAAGTAGAACTTTCCTCAAGAAGGAACCGGAGTTTCCAGAGTGACATTTGAGCCCCGGCCTTCCTGTCACAGTCAAGTGATTTACGCTGCTGCTGCTGTGATGTCATAAACACTCTGTATTCTCACACAAATGTCCATGCCATGATGTCATAAACACTCTGTATTGTCATGAAAACGCTCAAGTCATGATGTCATAAACACTCTGTATTGTCATGCAAACGCTCATGTCATGATGTCATAAACACTCTGAATTGTCATGCAAACGCTCATGTCATGATGTCATAAACACTCTGTATTGTCATGCAAACGCTCATGCCATGATGTCATAAACACTCTGTATTGTCATGCAAACGCTCCTGCCATGACGTCATAAACACTCCGTAGTCTCATGCAAACGCCCAGTTCAGCAGGCCAAGCTCACTTCCTCCAGTGTCTGTCATCTTTAGCAGTCACAGAGGGACGTCGGAATCTGCGGTTTATGACAAGCCATTAGAGTTGCCGTGGTAATTTGATTAAAAGCCTGCCAACTGCAAGGAACATGTCCAGTGAGGCATGCAGAGAGAGTGAAAAATTCTAATTAATGATTCAATGTGACAAGTAGACCAAGGTGCCCTGCAAGAGTGAGAAGAGTCTCATTCTTGATGAGGTTCTATACACCCCCCTAACACCTACCCCCCCCCCCCCCCCCCACACACACACACACACACACTCAAAAAAAGATACGCACATATACAGGAGCACACAAACAGACATGCGCGCTTGCACCAAAGACGTGCCTATTTACCTAGACGGGAAAGAACACCTTCAGCTAACCTAAGCTAAGTCCCAGAGGTGAGCCTGTGCTGGACACGTTGAGTCCGAAACATTGTGAACGGGGAATATCAGACTTCTGAAGGCAAAATAAAACTTCCCCGACGGTATTTATAAACTTGGTTAACAATCGCTAGCACCTTAGCCCTATAACCATATGTGTACCTTAACCTGAAACTACATGTTAAATTATACCACGTACAACATCCTTGCGAATGTGGTGGCTTTTTTTAAATTTCCCACTTGGAAATTAAGTCCATGAGAAATAGACATTTACCAAGCTATTAAGATAGCACAAGCATGTGTTAATTCAGTTTGAGACGAACAGGCCTGGCAAGCTGTTAGGAAAGCAACAGCTTTTTAATTTGCCATTTGATTTGGCACAGGTCAAAGCCCTTTACCTTGGCCCGTCTGCTTCTTTTCTAAATGTGTAAATAAGCTCTCGCTTGTTCGTTCAAATGCCGTCTGGGTAGAATTAAAACTGGGGCATCTATTATTAACCTCCGTTAAATATGGGATTGTTCGATTAATGTTTAATTTGTATGTCAGAATTAAATTCTCGAAAGAAAAAGGCAAACACTTGAAAGCTCTAAACTGGTACAATTATACCCCTGTGATGTAATTTTAAACACCCCATTTTCTGAACAATAATCCACAACCTGAATAATTAAAAATTTGATGCCATTCATGTTGTTCAGCCATCCGTTCTCACCTTCTAAAATTTCATAAATGCGATTGAAAGAATTCATAACGATCAATCAATGAAGCATAATTAAAGGCAGCTAACCGTGAGAAATTACGACGTACGAAACCCATCGGTTTTCGTTCCGGATGCAGTTTTTTGATTCCCCCGTCTTAAGGGAGCGGTTCCAAGGGCGAAAGATGCTCCTGTCCCTGGTCTTTAACCCTCTGCGCACAGACGAGGTCTGCATCTTTTTATTCATTAAAAACTTGGCCAAGGCCGAATGTAATGTGCGTGTGCAAATTCACTGTAGCTCTTTGTTTGCTGCCAGTAATACTTTTTTTTTTTGCATTCAAGAGGGCAGTGTAGTTTGATTAAATTCTCCCAGCTAAAAATTGTGGCATTAACGTTGCTATTATTATCATAGCTGTCATTATAAACTCATAACTACTGTAAGATTATGTGCTTTAAGCAAATTAACAGCTGGAGGATTAAAGCTGTTGTTGCTGTTGTAATTGTTGTTGTTTGCTCTTGTTCATTGGTATTAGTCCATAATGGCTTCCCCTGTGTTTTTGTGTGAAATAAAGTCTCACACACACACCCACACATAGGTACAAATACTATACACATGCACAAGCAAGTCCATGCACACACACATGCACACGCACACACTCAGATACATATAAGATACACATAAATAGGATCATCCACACACACACACACACACACACACACTCATAAACACGCACACATGCACACAATCAAACCCACATGCGCGTGCAAACACACACACAGATGCGCGCACACACACACACACACACACGCACATATGCACGCACACACATGCATACACTCACACACATGCACACACACATGCACTTGCACACACACACACATACACAAAATCAAACACACACACATGCACTCATTGATTGAAATGGAAGGTAGTTTAAATGACCAGTTCCTGATTGGCTTATAGCCTTTCCATAGACAAGGCCCCTCCCCCCCGCCCCGCCCCCCCCACTCAGCAGCACCGTAAGCATCCAGAGTGTGTCTAAATTAACCTAGTTTTAACAACACGGCTAGTTTAAATAACACTTTAAATTCAGCTGGCTTCGTTAACACGACAGCGAGGAGTATGGCGCCGAAGAAGAGGTGCCAAAATCAGCCTGCTGAGAGGCCAGCGGTGGTGGCTTCATCTCCCAACCAGCGCCGGCAGCCGATCCAGCGTCTGATCACCAGCGCTGGGAAACGAGAGGCCGTAAGCACCTCGCCAAATTACAATATTTGCATGTCAGTTTACGCCATTAAAACTAAAGCTCTAGCGTCTAATTACAATCAGTTACAGGCCACTAGTTTCATTACCACATTTTTAAAAAATCTGTTCAAAAGATTTGAATTATCAAGCAAAATTAATCGGACGTTAAACATTCACGCCCCGGGACGCAAGGGGAGAGGTGCAGCTGATGCGCCGCAGTCCGCTGCCTCGATGGCGCCAGCGGGGGCGTCCCGGCGTACCGACCCAGCGATCCGTGTCCAGATCCCGCACCAGTATCTCTCTCATTTATTCATTTTTTTTGGAGAGGGACACTGCGTATTATTCAACATGGATGTAAACGTACCAGTATTAGCCGTTTTGTCATTGGACCTGGGTTCAGATTTCAGCGTTTGATTTACGCACACACACACGCAAACGCACATACACGCGCACAAATGCACACACACACATACCCACTCACATACATGCACACACACACACACACATACACACACGCACACATAAACGCACATGCACCTACACACACACACACAAACTCACACACACACACACACATACACACGCACATACACGCACACACGCACATACACGCACACACCCACTCACACACACGCACACACACACACACACACACACACACACACACACACACACACACGCATACACACACACACACACACACACACACAGCTTGCTTGCGCTTCAAACCTCCTGGGCATGTGTAATTAGTTTGACTTTCACAGACATGAGCAGGATCACTCGTGGGGGGGGGGGGGGGGGGGGGGGGGGTGAGGAGGCTTTCCAAATCCCCCTTTTTTCTGCAACGGCACCTTGTCCACACTTTTATTATTCGTACTAGTTTAATATTCAAACCAAAGCTTATTTCCAGGGGCCTCCCTGTTCGCCTGCCACAGGGCATTCCGCTCTGCTTTCACCAGGTCAAGGAAGGAAAACAACCAGCGAAAAAAGCGTCTGGGCTAATGACCACGGGCAAGCATCAGGACATCGCATCGTGCTTGTTCAATAATTGAGAGGTTGCCTCCGCACATGCGCGTCTGTCCCTTTCGGAATATCGTTTGTAATCACGCGCTAACGTGCTAACGTGCAGGAAAAGCCTGCCCCGTGGGATCAGTCATTATGGCGCTTAGCGCTTAGCGCTTAGCAGTTCCTGCGATGCTCCGTTTTACCGCCGCCGCAGAGCGCATCATTCTCTCGGCTTTTGACACCTTCACACCCTCCCGTTCGCTTCATGAATAAAAACATGAGGGAGCTAATGTTTCGACCCTGACATTTTGATGAATACACGCCGGGGCACTAAAATCAAAAACGGGAGAGCGGTTGGAGGAGGGACGCGGAGGACCAGGAGGTGCAGCGCGCAGCGCGTCCGGCGCAAACCGAATAAGAGTCCCCCCCTGTGCTGGCCAGGGGTTCGATTCTCCGATTTTGGCATTTTTTCGCACTGTGGTTCCATCTCTACCTGCCCACCCCCTTTCTGCTTTTTCCCCCTGCTCGAATAAAGGGGAAACATATAAAAAGAGAGTGCTTTCTATTTTTAATTTAAAATAAATAATTAATTAATTAATTAATTAATTAATTAATAAATGAACGAATGAATGAATGAACGAATGAATAGTTGAGGGATGTATTTTAACGCGTTCACAGTTCACTGTCTTCAATGTACTGCACTGAGGGGAAAAAATGACAAATTTAAACTTTAAGAATCTCTATTGCGGTGTCTGTGTTAACTGCCATAAAGAGGTTAACTGTTGCAAAGCGATGCACTTACGAAACCAAAGGAATTGGACTTAATTTCCCTTACTCATTAGCTAGCTGCTAGACCATCTGGTCCACATATAAATGTACCTATAAGGTAATTCCAAAAACCATTAAATGCTCAGCAGTTAAGTGTTAAGATCATGATTGGACTCATCACCAAAACATTTGTTGTGGGGCAAAAAAAAATACACTGAGATTTTAATTAAAATGAGATCCCTGTGAAAGTTTTCCACATCATTTCGTTTGTAGCTGCACTTACCTGTGAGTCAGTGAACATCTGCCATGCTACAGGCTACGCAGTACTACAGGAGAGCTAACACAAAATGGAGGAGAAGCATGGACAGTCTGCAAATAGTTGGTGGCCAAAGGAACAAGAATGAACTAGAATAACCCAAGGAACCTTGGTTGACTTAAATCCACCTCTCCTCTGACACAGGGGAATCCTTATCATTATATCTGACAAAAACATCTAGCTTCATAGTGACACATTCCATCCCTTCCTCTGTCAGTGATATTGTGATTGATGTCAAATTAACATGATAGCCTAGCATATATTGTACAAATTTTGTACCTCACCTCATATAGCATAGACCCGTTCAATATGTAACAACACATTGAATATATATATATTGTACGCACTATGAAATTAATATTATGTGCCACATAATATGTGGTGTGAATGCTTTTTGTTACACGAGGCTTGTTGAAAACTTGGGGCCTAAAAAGGAAAACACGAGCACATCACATAAATAGCACATACCTCGAGTCAGGTACACCAAAAAAAACCCCCCCCCTAAATCCGTCTGCAGGAAAGGTGAGGGAGAGAGAGGCCGTCTGTCAGCGAGACCCCGTCCGTCTGCTTGCGCCTACCCCCAAACCCCAGGCCCCACACCCCCCCCCCCCCAGCCCCGACCCGACGGAGCGAGCAGCTCAGACCCCCCGGCCGCTGGAGGAGCAGCTCAGACGCCGCTTTTCTCGCCGTGGTTAATTTGGCTCCGCCCCTGGGGTGTTAGCGGGAGGGGGGGGGGGGATTAGATGTGAATTGATTGATAACAGTTTTATCTAATTTATTTCTAACCTTATATTCAGCTGAACGGTCTGTCTCAGGGCTGGTTAAGAACAACAACCTTATTAACGGGGATGTAACGGGGAGAGACAGGTGGGGAAGGTGTGTGTGTGGGTGGGGGAGGGGGGAAGGGGGGGGGGGAAGGGGGAGGGGGTGGGCTAGAATAAAATTATGTGTTTAGGTCATGTTGAGGTTCATTAATTGTCTGAATCTCGTGTCCAGTTTGTGCTGCCAGTGATGTAAGCAATTGCGTCCCTGACAATTGGAATGCACGTCACAGCCGTGCTGATTGGTTCCAGATCTCTGACCAATGAAGTGTGAGAGACAGAGAGAGAGAGAGAGAGAGAGAGAGAGACAGGGAGAGAGAGAGAGAGAGAGAGGGAGAGAGAGAGAGAGAGAAGGAGAGAGAGGGAGAGAGAGAGAGATGTAGAGAATGAAAGAGATGGAGAGAGAGAGGGAGAGAGAGAGAGAGAGAGGGAGAGAGAGTGAGAGAGGGAGAGAGAGAGAGAAGTAGAGAATGAAAGAGAGGGAGAGAGAGAGAAGTAGAGAATGAAAGAGAGGGAGAGAGAGAGAAGTAGAGAATGAAAGAGAGGGAGAGAGAGAGAGGAGAGAGAGTGAGAGAGAGAGAGAGTGTAGAGAATGAAAGAGAGGAGAGAGAGAGAGAGAGTGTGTGTGTGTGAGAGAGAGAGAGAGAGAGAGAGAGAGTGTGAGAGAGAGAGAGAGAGAGAGAGAGAGAGAGCTCCAGGGTCTTCAATGGAAAAACAACTGAAGCTAGCTTCTTCGTGTTACTGCCATGTACATTTAACGAGACAGGACACATACCCAAATCAGCTAAGAGTCTGCTGGGGGCCTTATGAGAGGAATGCATTCGGAATAGCAAGTCCTCCAAGGAGCTCATTTTCAGCCCTAGGATTGTGCAGTGACCTCAGTGTGGCACATCCTGTGGGGCCTTGATTGTGTGTGTTTCTGTGTGTGTGTGTGTGTGTGCATGCCTGTGTGCATGTGTATGTGTGCGTGCACAAGTGTGTGTGTGCAATGTGTGAGTGTGCATGTGTGTGTGCGCACATGCATGTGTGGGTGTGTGTTGTGTGTGTGCATGTCTAGTTGTTGGGGCAATTAGGTGGTTTAGTAGTTAAGCCTGTTCCTGGACAATGGCATCAGTTTTTTGTGTGTTTGTGCTGTGGGCGGCGGGGGGGGGGGGGGGGGGGGGGGGGGGGGGGGTATATCAGCACCCAGGCACTGATCCCTGCTCCTACTATCATTTCAGCTTCATGTCTACAAATGACTGTTTTTTTTTTTTTCAACCAGACTCAGAATTACGTTTATCCTCCCGAAGCAGACAGAGCCCCCCCACCCCCCAGAATAAGCCTCCTCTTCTTTACGCCGGATGCCCCGGAGGGTGAAGATGAGCTACGTTTTCACAGCAGATTAAACGTGTTGCGGAGCGGCTGCGCCGGGGATGAAAGGGAACAAAGAGCGGGCGGAGGAGGGAGCGGAGATGCGATCGAGTCAGTCGCCGGGATAAAAAAAATTTTTTTTAAAAAAGAAAGAAAAGAAAAACAGATTGTTGATCGCTCCGCGCTTCCTGCTCGTGTAGCTGCCTCTCATGCGTTCCCTCGAGGTTGCCCGGCCTCCCTCCGTCCCTCGGTTACGCACCCACACACGGCACTGATATAACACTCGCCATTTTCAAGGTAAGGCGCTCGCTCTGTGCACAATACGCGGCGAATGTAGCGGACTGAAAAAAAAAAATATATATATTTTATTATTTCAAAGGCAACAGCCCTGAGGAATTTGACTTTATCTTCCTGTGCTGCTGCGTCCGTCTTCTTCAGTACATCTAGCCAGCCAGTGCTGGTGTGGCTCAGCGGCCCATGGCTTGACTAGTCCATATATTCCTATGCAAAATAGAAAAATAATGTAAGATGTTCCTGTTTTTATTTGGAATAGGAAGAATTTACACACACACAGAGGATTCCCCTTCTTTGCGATCAACTTCCACCTGTTTTTACGTGCATCACTGATATTTCAGGGGGGTCCAAACTCAAACACCCATTGCCGTTGCTAAATGCGAGCACCCCCTTTTGCTAGGTTTTGGAAAATTGAAGTTCATTAAACACAGATGAACACTTCCATTCTTAATGATGTCACTTTACCTCTCAACACAAAAGCATGAAAAACTTTTTCTTGAATTTTGACCTTAAGTATCTACGGTAGCACATTACTGAGTTGTCTCGATGATGTGGGCGTTTAATGCATTACTTAGAGTTAATTAGCACAGCGCTCTACAGGATAAATTAGAAATAATGATGATGACTTTAGAAATGTAATTCCCTTCCTCATTAAAATACCCATGGGTGTGACATGACGTTTGAGTGTGTGTGGAGGAGTAAATAAGGGAATTGCGTTTTTAACATGTAGCCATGCCCCTTCGTTTGTGTGGTTGCTAATAATTGAGGGGGCTGTGTGACCTTAGTGAAGTAGAGAAAATAATTTGTTGGCTTTGATCAACGGATAAAGAACACGCTCCCTGGCGTGGCGCTTTCAAGTAAACAACGATATATATCTGGAATTACATTGTTCCTGTCACCCATGCATAGCTTTTGTCCTAATTGGACTACTGTAATTATTTTGCAAAGCACACAAACAAACACATAAAATTGAAAAAAAAAAAAAAAAAGACAAAAAGGATCTGTGTGTTGAAGCATACCATAGCCAGAAAAGAATAAATATTTGTTTGAAAAATGGTTGGTTTTGATTGGGAGATACAGAGATATGCCGCCAGGCAAAAATCTGTACCTTAGGGGGTCAGGACATCATCCTGTGGTGTGATGAGTCGGGGGGGGTGGGGGGGGGGGGGGTGGGGGGGGGGGGAGGTTGAATAACATTTTGCCGCACCTTAAGGGAGTATCGTCTCCACAGTGAAGCACATAATGTTCCTCTGGTCGTCACAGATCCTTCAGAATTTGCCTGGGTGCTTATCGAGTCTAAATCATCTCAACTATTTGCTTCCTATTTTTTATTTTAAATTTAATTTCCTCTGAACAGCCTTTAAATATGCGAAAGGGAGAACTTCCCTCTAAAACATTTCTGTCACTTTGGAATTTACCTGACTGCTCAAACTACATGGCTTGATTTATGCCCACAAATTTGTAAAAAAAAAAAAAAAAACAATAAATTCAGATACTGAACATAATAATGCACATTCTCACAACAATCTACAGAGCCCTTATTTAGTGTATTTAAGGACACATTTGAGAAGTTAAAACAAAGAAAGTTATATTTTTACACCACGTATATTGTAGTTACCCTAAGCGTAAAGAAAAACAGAAGAAAAGAAAAATGATGGATTCCCATTACAATAATTTAAAAAAGAATCATCTCTCTAATCAGATGAGTCATACAGATTCAAGGCAACCACTGCTCACATATAGCCTATAATATCCTCCATCATACTAATCTAAAACACCGTGTGATGTAAGTGGGGAATTTAATTTCGTCTCGCAAAACTGACATGAGTCATGATTTGGTCTGGGGACAGGTCCATGTTTTATAATTGCAAAATGCATACTGCCATAGTGAATACTGGTGGGGGAGCTTTTAAGTATGCAATGGAACATCTGATTCCACCAGCTTTCAGGGAACAGAGAGTCACAGCTGGTTTTTCAGTTAGTGGGAAGTGTTTAATCTAATTTCCTGCTTAAGAGGGTCAGAATTCTACAAGCTACAAGGAACCAACAGTATAATTATCATCTAACTTCCTTGCAAAACACATCTTTAAAAGTTGAAAGGGTCATTCATTAAGAACAAATGGAATGCTTTAACGGTTAGCGATTCATTACTCAAGGCCACTTCAGAGATGAGTATTTATCGCGTCCATATGTATTTTCTCTCTCTACATGTTTAGCTTTTTCCCAAATCCATTTTTTTTTCTGGCCATAGCAGCTGAAAATGTCAACTCAATCCCCTGATTTTTTGTTAATGTTTAACAAAGGTTCTGCCTATTTAAATACAAGTGCTTCAATAAAACGCTTGAAAGGGGTTAGGCGGTTGATATTCACAGTGCTCTGTTGGTCATCTGAATCCGCCCGGCTGTCGAAGATACGTTTCAGGACATATGGCACAAGAGAACTCCTCCTGATTTGGTTGTCTTTCATAGTGAACATAATTGGCCCAGTCTTTAGTCCGTTGTGCGGTTGTTTGAAACCCCTTCACGCAGGCCCCCTAGCGGCCCGGACGCCGGCGCCCGGAGATTGCTTAGCTCCAACATTCAGTGCTCCTGCAACCAAACAGTGAATGGAAACGACAAACTCTGTATTCTGGCTTTATTAGTAGACAGTACAAGACAACTATCCAAATATGGAGCTTCTAAGTGCCACCATTGTCACATAGTTCATCTAATGATCAAGCATTGGACAACTGCATCTATATGGGAGTTCATAAAAATATTATTTCGCCACAAAAAATGTAAATTCCGTAGCAACAAGATAAAGCCAACAATAGCTTGAAAATATGTCAATACAGCGGTGAAAAATACTGCTCACTGAATAGCTAAATAAACAAGAGGAATTCTTGTGTAATTAAACTGTCATTTTACTGCCAATACCTGCTACTAAATATGGAATAAATATACAATCTTACAATTGGTTTTCAAGATTCAGCAATCGTTTGTTGTCTTCAACAGTCTGAGAAATAAACACAAATAGAAAGCGGGGGTAGGCATTTACACTCTTTTCAGTTTGTTCTGGTTTAATTGATGATTCTTTTAGCCAGTAGAGGAGAGTATAAGATTTCCAGTGGCATATGGGATGTGTCATTGGAAGTTTATAACAATTCTAGAGAGCCCCACGCAACAGCATGAATGGTTGCCTTAGCAAAGCATTGTGCAGTCACTCCTAATGGCACACAGTAATATAAAAGCACTCTTTGAGACATAATTCTGACATGTTTTCCTTTAGTTTTTGGAACTACGTTTTTCAATATCAATGTTTCATCTTAAACCATCACAAGGAGCACATTGATATGCTTTATAATGGACAAAAGGCATTTTATTCATTTTTGAAGAGGTTTTAGATTTTGTTTGGTCTCTAGATATTTTAGACCCCTATAATGATGAAAAGATAATAATTCCCACTTCAAAATGATGCAAAAGTGAGTTGCATGAGTAAAAACTGTTGATTTGTAGTAAAATATATGATTACGATTTGCAGCAATGCACAATTTAGACATTTTGGGTAGATTTGGAGGCAGGAAAGGACAGCAGGGTACACTGTTTACACTTTGCTTCATAGATCTTCAGTAGTTCGTATGTGCGTCCTCAGGTTATGCACACTTGTCATCAATGAGTGTGTGATCCAGAACATGTATCCATTACAGTATGTGTATGTGATCTCTCAGTATTTCATTTCAAACTTGAAGGAGAACAACTTTTGCATCTGCACCAAGACAGTTGCATTTGTAGCACTTTATTTCTACAAGCTAACACAAACTAATCTATTAGATATTGTAAATGGAACAAGTGTCTTGTTTCATTTAAGCCACTTTTCCCGCGATGCTCACACCCGGAGTTAAAAAGCCTTAAAAAGAACATTACTGAAATGGGTGAGGATTGGCTAGGTTTGACATCTTCGCAAAAAGGGGTTAAAACCAAACTGACCCTGCTCCAATTAATCAAAACTTTCTGCTTCACAGTGGGGGGGGGGGGGGGGTTACTTTTAGCTGAAGCGTGACCCAAGGTGAAAGTATATTAATTTTGTATGGCAGTGCATTTTCTGCAAGTGTGATAAAAATATTTTCCCCTCAGTGTTTTGTTATAAAAAAAAAAAAACATTTTCTGGTTATAACGTGAATCTTTTCTCATTATAATGAGAAAATTTGCCATGCCATTATAACGAGAAAAAGATTTCGTTTTAAACAAGAAAATTGTTTTGTTACGAGAAAGGTTTCTTGTTACCCTGAGATACTGAGTGGAAAACAGCTACCTGTTCATAAATAAATTAAATTAAACAAAACAAAACAAAACTTTCTTTTTCATGACAGGTTCCGGTGAGTCAGTACACTCCATTAGAGTACGGTACAGTCCGGTAACCCTGGCCTGCCCAGTAACACCTCCAAATTTCCAGACTGGGAATTTGGTCAGTACACTGGCATAATGTCATTGCATTTTTGGCTGGACCGCAACAGAGGGGCCAGCCCTACAAATGCGAATGTCTGTGACTGACTGAGTGAGTGATGAAGTCACACCATTGGTCGGCCGACTTATGAAGTCACACCATTGGTCGGCTGGATCACGTGTGTTAGGTCCAGGCATGTACTAGGTTTTAACCTGGTCTTGTTTTTCCATCCCTGCAGTACATCAGGACACAGCATAGAGGGTAAGGAAATGGGCCTGTAACCATAAGGTCACAGGTTCGATTCCTGGGTAGGACACTGCCGTTGTACCCCTGAGCTAAAGGTACTTAACCTACATTGCATCAGTATATGGTGAGCTGTGTAAATGGATGCAATGTAAAATGCTGTGTAAAGAGTTGTGTAAGTTGCTCTGGATAAGAGCATCTGCTGAATGCCAGTAATGGAAGACGCAGCTCCCAATTGGCCCAGCAGCGCCACCTCCAGCCTCAGCCTGATTTTCCCGAGAGGCCTCTGTCCACCCCATTAAACCAGTAACTAAGTCCAACCCCAGTCCGTAAGCCAGGTTAAAATACAGTCGCAAATGAACGGCAAAGCAGAATATAACAGGTGAGCTGGAAAAAAATTAATAAAATAAAAATAACCTTCACATTCAATTACTGAATGATTATCTGAATAATCACATTCACAAACATATTAACAACAGTGTCAGGAAGGTGAGAGCATCCCTATATATTTCAGTGCTATCATTGCAAAGCATCCACACAAAATACATACCAACATGTGGAACTCAAAGCAATGAAAAAACGCAAAAAATCGATACGAATCCTTTTTAACGGCAATGAGCAATGTTCAGTATGGGACAAAGAAAGCTCTATTTAGGTTTAAGATGGATAAAATCGAGCCACTGCCCCCATTTTTCTTGTTCAGACGAGCATAACATGGTTTTTCATCATCAGATTGCCTATTAATCTTGAATACTACTTCAAAAATACTATTTTCTTGGTACATAAGAGATCACAGGCTTGAGATCAGAACCAGCTTTGCTTGTGATCCTGAAGCAGGTACTAAGAAATAGATTTTTTATGGAGTTAACCCTTTGAAATTGGTCTCTCATTTACAATGGAAAATTCTGCCCTCTTCACTCATCTCTTTGTGTTAGCATTTTATTCTCATTTAATTCCGACGCCTTTAAAAAAAAAAAGAAGGCGGCTTTTATGTACGACGGTTTTTTTTTTTCCCCACCGCAGTGAAAAGAGCTGTCAGTATCCCCTCCGAGATTCCTGACGACGGGATCGGATCTCCGCGACGCGGTCGCCGAGAACATCGGGACGTCGAGGCGCGGCGAAGGCCCGCCGTCTCCCGGGAGCTCAGGATCTTTGATCCTCCCGTAAGACGCCGCTGCCTATCGGCGAAGGATCAAAATGTCAACCGACGCGAGACTCGTCGAGGGAAGCCACTCCGAACCTCGCTCAGAAAATCCACTTCTGTCCTGATAATCAGAGCCCGGTGGCGCGGAAACAGCTCAGCAGAACCCAAAATACTGCAAACACAGCGACTGAGGGACCGTCATAAATTCCTGCTTTGGCTCATCAAAATGCAAGAAGCAAAATAATTACCATGACACTGCTAATTGTCCAAAATATGTTTTTTTTTTTTATTTGCATGTAAAGCGATACTATTACACTTGAGTACTTACTGTATGTTATCATTTTAATTATTACAAAGAGATTTGGGGACACATAACTATTTTTCACAAGAATTATCGGACAGGGACTGGAAATAACTTCACACTGATCCTTTCTCCACATCAATTTTTTTTGAGTTCATACGCATTGGCATCAGATTAGATGTATTCATAGAAAGTGAAATTGACACATTTGTTAATCATGTAAAATTATATTTTACAAAAAAACAGGAATAGGACTATAAGCAGTTTGAAAAGTTTTTAATCTCCCTCAAACTCAAAAACCTCTACTTAACTTTGCTGTCCTGTATTTTACAATAACATATCATATTGAAGCTTATGCCCTTGCAATTAGTTTGCAGTGGTACTGAATCCTATGACATTCCGATTTATTAACATAACATTTCAGTTCTATGAAACCTTCATAAAAATAAACAAATGTGGTAAGCAAGAGTAGCAGGTTCACCAATTTCCATTCATCCATCCAGTATCCTGGTCAGGGTCATCCGGGGTGCTGGAGCCTATCCAGGCATGCATTGGGCAAGAGGCAGGAGTACACCTTAGACAGGTCGCCAATCAAATCACAGGGCACGCCATTCACTCACACACTCATACCCATGGGCAATTTGGTCTCAAATTAGCCTACATGTTCTTTGTGCGAGGAAACCGGAGTACCAGGAGGAAACCCACACGGACATGGGGAGAACATGAAACTCCACACAGAAAGGCCCAGGCCGGGATTCGAACCCGGGACCTTCACACTTGTGAGGCCACAGTACCCGCCGCGCCGACCTGGTTTACCGATCTCTTATTTTGATGTCTAAAATATAAATAACCAAAGCACAAAATAGATTAAGCTACCCCAAGGCAACACTGGAATGAATGTCCAAAGGATCAGGTCAATCATTTTGACAAGGCAAACTGACCCCTGACCCAAATTGTTCAAATCCTCGATTTTGTGCAGCAGCCAATGGAGAGTTGTGGCATTTATGAAGGACAGATCTGGCAGACTTGGTCCTTTTCCGCCTGCTTGCTACTGGGTCATATCCACATCCAGTGGTTCAGACTAAATATATCTGCAGTATCTATTTTTTCCTCTATACTGAAAGTGTGAAATTAGTTGTGTTCTCTAAAGTTCTCTGAAAATTACTTCAGGTGATAAGAAAAGACACTACCCACCTACACACACACACACACACGATGCCCTCTGAAATTATTCACTTTATAATGTCGCATAGTGCTAACCAATAATTCCCGTACAGGGAATTTTTATCTGATGTCCTTTAGCATCTGAATGACCTAGAGCCAGGAGGTCTGATGTGCTCAGTTTCCCTTGATTTGCACCAGTGTAATATAATGGTTTAGTAACCAGGTTTCTGACACAAAGGTTGCGGGTTTGATTCCAACTGGGGTGCAGCTGCTGTGTCCTCGAGCAAGGTACTTAATTGCTTCATTAAGAACGTGCAGCTATATAAATGGATTGTATGTAAAAATGTAATTGTTGCTCTGGATATCTTCTCTCTGTAATGCAGCTTTAAGGCAAGGATTCACTCTACTGCTCACGTTTACGCCATAGAAAACCTGACCAATACAATTAGGTATGCATTCCAGGTTGTTTGTGTTTATTATGGAGACTATGAGTATGTGTGTGTGTGTGTGTGTGTGTGTGTGCATGTGTGTGTGAAATGTATGTGTGTGTGAGTGGGTGCATATGTTTGTGTGTGTGTGTGTGCGTGCGTGTGCATGCGTGCATGAAATGTGTGTGAGAGTGGGTGCATATGTTTGTGTGTGTGTATGTGTGTGTGCATACATGCATGAAATGTGTGTGTATGTGAGTGTGGGTGCATACGTCTGTGTGTGTGTGTGTGTGTGTGTGTGTATGACATTACCTTAAGGTGGACCAAACCCATCTCTGAATTGTAATCATAACCACATTTTGTTTTTATTTTTAGAACCGAGTATAGATCTTTTATCGTGAGATGACCCAGCTGTACCAGCTCAATCTAAGTTTTTAGAACAGTACAATTGTCTGCTAGAAAGTTATCAGTGGACTTGGCTGTCTGTAGACTCCCTTATTGGAATGACAATGTTCGCTTTCACAGACTGAACTCATCAGTACAGTTTTGCACACTCTCTGTAAACTATGTTTAGAACATAAAGCATGGCATTATCTGTATAGACTAGGCTGCTAATGTGCGTTCTGTTATTTAAATTTTTTCTTTTTTGCATTTTCATAAAATGCTCAAACAGATTTAGTTGCTCTGTACTGGCTTCGGGCACTTTCAAATTCGAACCCAGTGCACAAGGTTCTCCTAAGTTGAGCTGCTTGCTGCTTGACAATGCTGTGGAGGGAACATGCACATTATCTCAAATTCATTTCTCATTTATGGTTTCTGAAAAATTATAACCATTAAACCATCTGAATTGAATCCATACACAATTGGTTTACCATAACTTATTCAGTTAAACTGAATTAGTCACTTACTCGACTATTACTCACTGGATTTAATGGACGTCATCAAAGACCGTTTTAGATATGTCATGACTAAAATGATTTGGCTTGTATTTTGTCTTTTTAATGGTATATGTAATGTTGTGCATCCTTCTGCTGATGATAATAAACACTAAAATGTTCCTAATTAATTATTCACGCTCCATTTAATTTATTGCAATTACCACAGCTTCCTTGTGCAACTCTTCTGAGCATATCTTGTGGTCCACAGTTACTTCAAAGCGATAGTGCAGTGGAATTCACGAGTTGTTTTTGCTTTATCAAAGATGAGCAAACAGATCATCGCAAAACCAAAAGCACTGCTGGAAGATCCGCCTACAGGGCCTGCTGTCGGCTTAGGGAAAGACTGATGGGACTCTGCTGGGTTTTTGATTAGAAATGAACTAGATTAGACAGACAAGACCGGGTAAATATTTTATGAACAAGGCCCGAGGCCAAAGTATTTTGTACATCGCTTGTATATTGTCTCTGTGACTACTGCAGTGGGAACAGGGAAACCAGAAGCTAAGAGAATCACATGACTCCCAGTCCTCAACATTACTATGCATAATGTGTGGGCTATCAGACATAAAGCCAGAGTTATCACCCCTTAATCAGAATTTAATATTTTCCCCCTCTCTTTTCATGCTTTTCCTTGGGGTCACATGTACAGATGCCTACGTGGCAGAAAAAGTACACTTCAGTAAGACTTTCATCCCAGTTGGAACATTCCAGAATGAAATAGGACCAAGCTGTGTTCCAGAACAGGGACATGATTGTGTGCTAATGCAGGCCTGTATTAAAGTGTTCTCACAACTCTTATACATTGTAGCCTTGGTCACCCTATTCTTCTCAGTCTTACTGTACAAGCTATGGGGAAAAAAAACTGTTCATCTGAGGGCCATAAAATAATCTAAACTTGATTGGTTAAATGAAGTATTTATCATTATTGGTCTAAATTTTTTGGTTAGATCTTTCAGAATGCCGTATGCAAATGCTCTGAAAAGAACATACCCATTTGAAAGCTGAGAGTATGTCAGCTGATCGTTTAATATTGCATTACGTGAAATTCACTGAGAAAGCGGTCTTATCCAGATTAACTTACAGTGCAAGAAAACACACGGTACTGTATGTCCATTCACCTGAGCTAGGTTAGCCGCAGGGCCAGGCCTGGCTAACCATGTTCCCAGACCAGCGAGTGCAACTGAAACAAAGCATAAAGCGCTAAATATACATACAACTTATGCATCTAACATCCTATCAAAAAACATGAGCACGTTATAACAATGCAAAAGTAAAAACTGGGGCGGCAGTGTAGTATAACGGGTAAGGAACTGGTCTTGTAACATAAAAGGTCACGGGTTCGATTCCCCGGTAGGACACTGCTGTTGTACCCTTGAGCAAAGGTACTTAACCTGCATTGCTTCAGCGTACACCCAGCTGTATAAATTGATGCAATGTAAATGCTGTGAAAAAAGCTGTGCAAGTCGCCCTGGATAAGAGCATCCGCCGAATGCCTGTAATGGAATGTGAGGGAAATCCAAAAACGAATTCCTGAATTTCACAGACGCGGCCCCTGAAGAAGCTTCACGGCCCACTTCCTGGATGCTGCTCCGGCATCTGTCGCCTGCACTCCTTTTTTTAATGGCGCCATTTAAACAGCGCCGCTAACGGCTAATGGACCAACGCAGCTGTGCGGGCGCTCTCCTGCCCAGCGGGCGGAGCAGCTAATTAATAAACACCAGCACTAAGAGAGCGGGCGCCCACTGCCATGGAAACACACCCGGCCAATTAGAAAAGGCGACAGAAACCGAAGCGGCGCTAAACGAGCCAGAGACAGAATAACACAACTGGCCGCTAAACGATCTGTCAAATACCTAAGAAAAAAAAGTCATGTGTATAGCATAGAATAACCACACTGGTTAGTTCAGCAAAGCTTTAGGCTCTGCACTACAGCTGGCTACTAAGAATTGAGACGTTAGAAAAACACCAGCAGCCTACCACACCTGAAGAAATGCACTCTTCGACTGTCTTAAAGGTATGCTATGCACTCTTCTACTCTCTTATGATTGGCTGATAATCACAAAAATCTCAGCCCATCAATAATGAAGTCAATCAACTGCCGTATAATAATTTTTTTTTTAAAAAAAACATTAATGTCTTAATGTCTCAGAAAACCAACCCCATCCAAAAATATATAAATAAATAAATAAATAAATAAATAAAAATCACAGTTTATCTTTTTAAAACTAAACTATAAGACACAATCAAACACATTTTACATTGACAATATGCTCTAACAAGACATTGAAGATGGTCTTCTTAAAGGTCAAGCCGCTCTATAAAAGATTCCATAAAAAGATATTGTTGAATTTTGCAATCATCTCACATAAGGAACATGGACAAAACAATGCATATTCACCAGTAAAGCATTCCTCCAAAAACTGCCATAAAGACATTATTCTATCCTGCAGGAAGCCACCAGCTCCAACCATACTTAAAATCAATCAATTAAAAAAAAACTATTTTCAAATTGAAATTTATGCACTTGTGTACTAAACAGGGTGACTTCGTGAACTGCCAGCAGGCAGCGTGGTTTAGTGGTTAAAGATCTGGAAATATGGCCAAAAGGTTCCATACTTAATTTCCACACAGGCTACTGCTGTTGTAGCCCTGAGCAACACACTTACCTTGAACTGCTTCAGTAAATATCCAGCTGTAAATAATGGATTACTTAAGTCGTAGAATAAGGGTGTCTGTCAAGGGGATAAATAATGTAACATTTACTTTCCTTGAAGTACTGTGTTGTTTATTTTTTCCTTAGCTTTCTGCATGTAAATGATTCATCTGCAAGTAAACATGGTGTATAAACTTCTCTGAACTGGTTCTATGGTGTTTTATGTCCTGCACATCATAAGACATTGCTGTTATATATTATTATTGTTAGTAGAATAATATATTATTATTAATAGTAGTAGCATTAGTAGTAGTAGTAGTAGTAGTAGTAGTAGAGTAGTCTTACCAGCAGCATCCAAGAGTTGTACCTTTATCTGGTAACCTGTTCCAGCCAGAAAAATATTTAACAGTAATTCAAAACAATCAATCACCAACATACACAAAATAATTACATTTCAGATAATTCTGTACTCCTCAGTTTTCAAAGTATATGTTGACAAAATATTCTTATAAAATTTAGTTTGCATTGGCCTTTTTACTTTTTTTGAGGTGGAGCAGGGAGAACCATTTTAACCTTCAACAAAGAAGACAGACTTTTCTCAGATAAATGAGTGTGACCTTTCACAACTACTGCCTGTTCAGTTTTAACACGTTCTGCCAGTGAACGCTGGCTCTCGGTAATGAGTCCCACTTGTGTAAAAGTTAAAACGTGGTTAAATCTGCAAACACAAGACATGGATGACTTTCAGGACATTATGTTCAAAAAGTCAACTTAATGCTATAAATTATGTTTTAAGAAAGCATGGAATGTTGAAACATAACTATAACTAGCCCTACAAAATCTTTTTAAATACTTTCACACACCAGCCCTTATATATAGTCACTGTGTATATATCATGCGGTCTGCTTTATATATCATTCAATAAGCAAATTTAGCTCAATTGTGGTTAGTATGTTTTTGTTATACAATAGTCTGTGATCATGTCAAACGTAACCTATATGCCCATTCTACAGAAAACATATTGTTTAAACCATTCAATAAAATCTGTGGGCATTTATTTGGTACTAATGTTATTTTCTGATATGCAAAGATTGCTGGGAAATATGTCTGTGTATGCTGTTGTCCAATGTCAAGTGTGTATTTGTCATAACTGTTAGCTAGTTTTGGCGGTCAAATTGTAAGGTCAGCTAACTAGCCGAGGAAGAGAGCAAAGAGAAGTTCTAGCTAGCATGTCAAAACGCCTCATAAACACAGAAACTGGATTTCATAAGTGAAAAGAGAAAAAATGGACCAGGAGAGAAAGGTAGTCCAGTTGTCAGAGTTGGATGGCTTTTTTCTTTTTCTTTTTGTCACAGCAGCAACAGCAAAGCCCAGTTTAAATGAATGAATCATTCATTTAAACAAATTAAAATGAATTACAATTTCAACTCCCTGCCAGAGCTTGGGAGCTGTAATTGAAGGAGATTGCTGATAATTTTGGGAACCGAAGGCTCGTCGGATGCCTGTCAAATGAGTAAGTAGATAAAGTGCTTTTCAAGGGGCTGTGTGTTGGCTTTCTGATGGTGCCAGTGTGTCATAGTTTGAATTGGGCCACTGCCATTTTTTTTTTCAAAGCAGCAGTGCTAAATGGTAAACCTTGATCATACTGTAAAATTTCAGATAGGTATAATCATAATCCACATGCGTTTCTTAAAGGGTTAGTTCACATTAAAGGGTAGGTTTCAGACCCAGGTCTGCTAAGGTACTCACCTCAAATTGTATGATGAATTGGGGCTCGAGCTCTCCCAACACAGTTCATTGTCTGTTTGCTGTTAGCTTTGTTAGCCAAATAACATTGATATTGAACAACGGCTGAGTAAATATTATGATCAAAAAATAACACAAATGTCAGACCAACAGAACAGAATGTATTTTTTCCCTCCATTTTGCCCTTTTTTATCTGTGTAAAAAATTCATAATCCTACCTCATCATGACCTCTCAGTTTGATATTTACCTCTTGACCACAATCACATAATTGGGTTCACATAAATGCGCTGTATCGTGTAGATTTGTTAACTGTGGAGGGACAAATATTGGGAGGGACAAGTTGAACTGTTTCCAATATTGGGGAATATTGGTGTGTCCCCCACTTCCTGCAGCTCTGCTTGTACTGTACCTTTACTTTTCCCATGGAAGAAGGTGAATCTGAGTGGAGTATGTAAGAACTACATTATGACCTTCATAATCAATACTTAAAATTTTCATTTGTTGTTTTCGAAGTGATCTTTATTAAAAAGCAGCAGAAGATGTACGCAGAATTCTTTAATGAGGACACCAATGGACATTAAAGTCACATTATCCTGCTTCACCCAATCACTGTTTGACGAGGAACAGGTCAGGCAACATTGCTTGCTCAGTGTTTCAAAAGCAATGCTGACCCTAGGGTTGGAACCCATGAAGCACTGGTCATGGACCCAGTTTGTGTTACCAATCTACCAATTTTTTTCTATTGATCGTTAGTCTCTAACCCTTTGACAGCTGTGACTGAAAGGTTCAGGCAAATTGCCGGTCACACCAATTAGAAAACCTGAAACGACATCAGCAGCAGGGTTTACATCCGCAGATCATGGAGGTTTGACAACATGGGGAGCAGCCTTTGATCTTCCTTTTCTTTGGCAGAGAGTGCTACGCTCACTGTAGTGCACATTTGGCGAGAGAAATTGCTCAAGAGCTTTACTACCTGGTCTGAAGCTTTACTGCCTGGTCTGACACATGCAATGCCTTTTTGCAGCTAAGGTCTTACTGGAGAAATCGCATCGCAAGGCATGTGATGTACTGCATAATGCGGTCCACGGCCATGTGTAGGAGAACATGCTACAATACGTAATAGGCGACTTTTTTTTAACCCCTTCGCGCGAGCCCCTTAGTGGCTGCCGTCCTGAGATTGTTCAACTCAGACATTCAGCTGCTCCTGCAACCAAATAATAAATGGAACTGACAAACTCTGTGTGTTCTTGCTTTATTAGTCGATGATAAACGACAGCAATGGCAAATACTTTCTAAGTGCCACCATTGTTGTGTAGTTCATCCATTTAACAAGCACCCCCTCCCAGCAGTCTCATCTGCAACTATACCCACCAAGCATGACACACTGGACAATAGCATCTATTTGGCAGTCAATTTGTATTCCGTCCTGGAAACAAGATTAAGGGGTTAAAGAAGTGTTTCGGGTTGCACAGGGTGGTGTTGAATGAAATATTGTTCCAAAGTCCAGATTAAAGAAAAAATGCCTTCTTCTTCCGGAGCCAAACAAACAGGGTTCCAAATGTGCAGATAAAAGTTCTGCCATCAGTTTGGCTACGACGCATTTGGCCTGACAGCGAGAATATGATTTCCAGCCCTCAGTGATCGCTGGGCGACATTTGGAAATAAAATCATTCAAGTGCAATGTGTACAGTGATATTCATGTGTACTCATTTGTACTCATTGTTTAATAGGGAGCCGACAGGTGTTATATGGCCAATTTGTTTTGCCTTGCTGCAGAATTTTGCGCTCACTGAGAGGAAGGGAGGAAAAGGACAGATAGAAAAAAAACTGCATTACTCCAGCCTTCGCCAGGCACACAAATTAGTGCCTCTTTGTATCACTGAGACACAGAAAACACCTTCATTTGGTAATATTTTTTTAAATGAAATGAAAAACTAGCCTTTGAGGTGATTCTTTTAATGGGACTTCAAGGAAGAAAGTGTTACACAAACTGGTGACTGCCCGCGGCAGATGGGTTCCCCCTCTGAGTCCGGCTCTGCTCAGGGTTTCTTCCTGCTATCAGTCAGGGAGTTTTTCCTTGCCACTGTTGCCCTAGGCTTACTCTTTGGGGGCCGGTTCTCTGTAAAGCTGCTTTGTGACTAAGCTCCTTTGTTAGAAGCGCTATAAAAATAAACATTGATTGATTGATTGATTGATTACACAAAGATTTCTCTACTTCTGAGATAAATAAGAGTTAATTTAAGCTATATTTAAGATTGGCTCCAACCCTTGCCATTTTAAATAGTGGCCTCAAAACCTTCCTCTTTTCTATAGCCCTTGACTAATGATTTTTCATATATATTTAACTTTATTTTTCTCTTTATTAAAAAAAATGTGTATATGCAAGTGCATGTTTGCTTTCCTATGTATATTTTATGCATCTTTTTTCCACTTAATTTTATACATGCATATATGCAAGTGTGCATTTTTTTGTATAAAGCACATTGGATTTCCTTGTGTATGAAATGTGCCACATAAATAAACTCGAACTTAATCAATATATAGCATAAAGTGTTATTATTATATTCCAAATCTGGCAAAGAAAGAAGAGCAGTGTCTCAGTTTTGCCCAATTTTAATGACAATCATTTGTTACCATCCCGCAGATATTTAACTTTAGCCATAAAATTTACTGTAGTGTTTCAGGGGAGTTACGTGAATGACTCTCGAGATAATCAGGAACCTTGTGTTTCTGGGGGACAGAAAGCAGCACCTGTCACATGAGTAGAGCCACCAGTTTGCCTCCCCCAGTTTTCTCACCTTGCAGTTCAGTCCTCCGCCAGCTAGAGGTCATGATTACCTCTTTGTCAAGCCCCTTCACAATTATTCCATTTGCACCACCTGATAGAATAATTGCCACTCATTAAGCACAGGTGATGATTGGCAGTGATGCTTACAAGTGACACTTGAGTCAGATTCAGTTCAATTACTCGCTACCCTGCTGCAGTATTTTTTGAAGTGCTATACAGGAGCAAGGTAGGTTTTGTTAGAAGCAGTGGCAAATGCCCACATTAAATACAGAGAGCAGCTATATAACATTCAACTTTTAAAAAAAAAAGTTTAATGAAAAAAATCTATTAATGATTGAGCTTATTGACCAATCACAGTCTTCAATAAAGAGTTTAAGTAGAATCAGGTGTCTTATTGCTGGGCTAAAACAAAAACCTGCAGCCACACCAACCCTTTTTGGATGAGACTGGACACTCCTGCTTTATATGGATGCGTTTTTCTTTTTAATGAGTGGCAATGTTACTTACAGGTCCAATGGAAAACAAGCCAGCTCCGCGTCACTTTTCATCCTCTTGGCAAACTTCAGCCGTCGCCACTGAGGAAAACCAATTCCGAGGTTAACTCCGTGTTGAACAAAGCCCCGCCCGTCACGGGTCCGGACCGCTAATTCCCTGTTTTCGTTTTCACCCTGTCTTTCGCGTGTCTCCCCTGCCTGCGCTGCATTGTTAATTGGATTGTTGGTTTCCCACATTCCGCACTTGTCTGCTCGTTTCCTGTGATTGTCTTCACCTGTTCCGCAGTGTATTTTAGTTCCTGGTTTTTGCCCATTCAGTGCTTTGTCTTTCCTGCATGTAGCGGCTAGCGGCTAGCTCACCGCATGTTTCTCGTGTTGCCCTGTTTGTTGTTTTGTCCTGCTGATTTTTAAGTCTCAGTAAAGACTTATTATTTTACCAGTCTCTGCCTCTTAGTCGATCTCTGCGCCTCGGTCCAAATTCCTCCTGGGAACTGTGACAGTGTCAGCTTGTCTTTTTTGCTTTGCTGTATCTGGGGCCATTGCTAGCTAGCAGCAAAGCACGAATCTGATCCCGAACCACAGGCTCAGGGCGCCACACCCACCCCTCCCCTCACAGAAAAGAGCGCCATGCCCAGAAATGTCCCAAACAATTCATGAATAATACACGCAGGTAAAGGTCTAGGAATTCGGTGCACAGTGCGGAAAGACAGAGATCGCCAGTGCGTGATAGATATGCCTTAGCGCGGTCATTTTATATTTTCAAGGCAAACATCCAGCATGTTATGTCTTTCTGATCAATTGCTGTGCTACTCGAGTTAGTCGAGTAACAACGAAAGCCAGCAGACCCTGCGGCTCTCCCATGACCAGGATGAGGAACTCTGTCTGAAACAGAGTATGCTTTTCTTTTTTTTTTTTTAATTGAGATTTTTTTATAGATTTTCCGTGACAGATAAACACCCAAGAAAGACAGTATGACCATACAAGGACGTGGCTATTGCACAGACATGACAAACCAGTGGGAGGAGGGAGGGGGAGGGTTACAGTGTTAAATTATTTTATGCATGTGTTTCTACTTAACACATAGTGTGTCCATGGGAACACATGCATTGACATGATCTTACATCAACACATGCTTTGCTCCAACGCATAAATATACTTATTATCAATTTATATATATATATATTTTTTTTTTTTTTTTTTTTTTTTTTTTTTTTAAATCAGCATTACATTACAAGAACAGACAAGATGGTTGAGACCAGGAGTGAGTACTGTGAGTCCAACAATGACCTTATTATATTACAAAGAGAATATGCTTTTCTTAGCATTTAGACTTCCATCCATGTTGACTATCCTTCCTTATATATCAGTAGTGGGTAAGTGAGTCAATCAATCAGTGAGTGAGACTATAGCAAATTTATAATAAAAGATGTAAGAAAAGATGAAAACAGTTCATTTATCAATGAGAATGTTGTCAAGTCCGCATCCATTCCAAGAAGTATAATGTTCTTGGTGCTGCTTCCTCTATGGGCATATAATCTTTTGGTTTGAAGTATGATTCTATTTTAAAGCAAGAAGATCAATTTTTGTATCTGTAAATAATTTGTTTAGAAAAATTGCTTCGCTAGCAAGCAAGCTTGATGTGGGATTTAATAATTCAAGGATGGCTTATGGTTTGCTGCTTTATGCTTTTCCCTTTGAATTCGTTTGTGAATACCCTGAGATAAGGTTTGTATGACCCTCAATCAGCAATAAAGGTTGTAGTAATGGTTTTTACTGCTTTTTACTGATCTGTTACTCTCATCTTTCTCATCTGAAACTGGGGTCTTTTATTCCTGCTCTTTGCGTGAATTGGCAGAATGGATGCACTCTTACGCTGGATTATTTCTTCTGTAAATAAGACTTTTACTGAAGATGGATAACAAGACGAAAGGAAAGAAACCCAAAGGATGGCTTTGGAACAGAACTCTCACAGCAATCATAGTGTGTTTTAAAGTGTTTTTCCAGTATTTGAGCGTTTTTACGGAATTGTGTTTTTCAAACTGTCTTCGGCTAATGCCATTTGCAAGCATTCTGTTCTTGCCATTAAATTCATTGCCATTGCATTGTGTCAGTGCGCATTACCTACCTTACCTCCATTGTCAGAGGGATTAAATACATACCATTTAAGTCTTTCTCCAGCAGTAATAACTTTGGGCCATTTGAAGCTCCATGTTTCAGGGCTGTTTGTTTGAATCTGTGGGAGGGTATTCTTTGTTCCGGGAGTAAGTAAAAAAAAATGATAACCTATTAGTCCAGAGGAAAGAAATATCTTATTGTCTAACAGCATGCTGGCTAGACAGCTTATTACTGCATTTTTATTATATTTATTAAAGGAGGGCAGCTACAGTCATTGTGTTAAATTAATGTAGTTGTCTTTCTAGTGTAAATTTTAAATTTGCTTTCAAGTATTTTGCAGACACTCTTATTCCAGTTAACTAGCGATACTGCCTTTGCAAAAAAGGTTAGAGCCGAAGCGAAGCATTATTAAAAAGTTACACTTTAATAAAAGGTATCATCACATGCAAGTGCGATGCTGAAATGGAAATATTAACACTGAAAGTCTGCAGCCATAAACGACGCGTTTAAAAGCGAGATGCTAATGGCCTGCTGGAAGGATTAAAGTCTATTTCTCAGATGTCGTGAGCTGATACAGAGAGGTGAGAAAGTGGCTAATGAATGTCTGGGACGTCTGAAGCATCATCGCAGGAAAAGCTCTGCTTCATCTGACGTATCTACCCTGAGCAGTAATACGGCCTCATCAGGAAACTGTGCAGTGCTCAATAGCTTAAAATGGAGGCAAATGAATTGGGTCAATACTATAATTACAAGTCGGAATGCTATGTGGGAAAACTAGACCTATGGCGTCAGAGACACACAGCCTCACGTACTGTACATGTGCCTACACACACACACACACACACACACACACACACACACACATGCACATGGACACACAAACACACACACACGCGCACATGCACATGGACACACAACACACACACACACGCTCGCACATGCACATGGACATACAAACACATACACACACACACACACACACACACTCGCTCATGCACATGGACACACACACACACACACACGCACATGCAGACAGACACCCAAACACACACACACACATGCACATGCACACGGACGCACAAACGCACACAGTTTTTGTTTACGTTAATTGATTTTTGTTTCCATTAAGCATTGCTTTATACTTTTATCATGAGGTGTCGGAGATTGATTTTGTCTCACTGGAAGCTGTCCACATTCCTGGGAAACTGAAACACAGTTGTTATCTTCCATAACGACGGCTGTTAATGACGTTTAATCTTCGTCCACTGCCACCATTATTCCCCACAGCACACGGAGGAAACAGGGCAATGATTCATCTTTTATGTTACAGTTTACTGTTGCTAAGCAATACAGAATCATGGTATAAATCAGACCTGGGTCAAATGCGCATTTGTTTTGGATTCAAATACTTTTCTACACTTTTCTGATCTTGTCTGGTGTATTGTAACCAATGAAATACTCTCACAAAAAAAGTGCAAACCCCGCCTTCCGGTCATGTTGGCAGGCTCAATTACACCAGGCAACAGAGCACAGAAAAGTATTTGAATACATGCATTGACACACCTGAATTGTAATTTTACCCACTCCGTGTTCTGCGTTCTAATGGCAGTACGAGAAATGTTGAGAGTTTGATATATTGTGAATATTTCACCTTTGGGAGAGGCAGTGCAAATGACAGCATCATTCTTTCATTCATTTTTTTAAAAGGAAATTATAAGTTCCCCTGTCATATTAAAAGATTTGCATATTTCACACAAGCTAATGAATAGATGTCTTTTGAATTGTTCATTTGACGTTACAAAATGTCATAGGAAGGACATTAAGATCTTTTTAAAAACTCATGAAGAGAAATAATATGGTGACTTGAGTGTGACAAAGGCATTGAATGGAGGTGGACAGTTATAACGGTTCATTGAAAAGTACCAGGTTTTTTAAATGTCTGCCTGTTCACTTCTTGTAATAATGTATTGGCCTGTTTGACAGAAGCTCAGAAAACGCAGATTATATGTGAAGATTTGTCATCGATGCTTCAGTAAGCCTGAATTTCCGGTCCCGACTTCAAACCTGTGGCACGGCGGAAAGCTCGTCAGCGATAGGGCGTTTCCCTCCGCAGTCAAACGGCTTAGCCGCGATCCCATTGGCCGGCGCTCCCCCAGCAGGCGCCGCAAGCAGTCGACAGGCACAGGCACGATGGGTAAAGAGTTGGCCTTGTAACATAAAGGTTGCAGGTTCGATTCCCCGGTAGGACACTGCCGCTGTACCCTTGAGCAAGGTACTTAACCTGCATTGCTTCAGTATATATCCAGCTGTATGAATAGATGTAAATAGTTGTGTGAGTCACTCTGGATAAGAGTATCTCCTAAATGCCTGTAGTAAAATGCAAAACTAATTTTGTTTGCACTTTGTATACCCCCTACCCCCTCAACTCCCACGTACTGCATACCCTTTAGTTTTTTTTTTTGTTTTTTTACTGCAGACAGAATTAAACTTAAATACCTTTTGTAGTTCACTTTGTTAACAACTGTGAAAATGTGTTTGTTTTTTTTTTTTGTTTTTTTAAAAGAAAAACAATTTGTCTCCTTTGTTGCACCTCAGGAGGTTGTCTTTCCTCATAACTTAAATTTCACAGCTGAAACCAAAGTACTGTAGTTACCATGAGAACCAGTGTTTTTAGCTGGACAAGAGCCCTGTGGAATATGTAATTATTTAGACGTATTTTAATATGATGATTGGCTATGACAGATCTGCGAATAACATTAATTAAATTTATGGTTTTGAGGAAACAAACAAGTATTGCTTATGTTGCAGAACCTATAACTTATGGGGGGGTGGTTTACATTGAAATCCACATTCAGAATCTGTTCGCATATAAATTAATTTAATTGTTGAGAATTATTTTCTTATTCTCTTTTGCAGCAGGAACAAACCAGCTGTGTTTGCGGGTCACAGACTAAATGATTTAAAGGCATTTTAATCTGCAATTGCTGTATCCCTTGTTTGTACATAAGTGAATGTTACAGTTGGCATATGTGTGTGTGTGCGTGCGTGTGTGTGTGTGTGTGTGTAAACAATTATACCCGTACAACTTAAAGTCCCAGCATTAAACAGTTGAGTACTCAGAGCTAGAATGCTAGTTTTAAACGTCATGGGCTCCATTCTTTGATTCACGAGTGGAACACAATCGCTTTAATTCAACAAACTTACAATGCCTGAAGTCGTGCAGGCACGTGCGATGTTCTGGCACAGCTATTGGCTCAAAGCAACGCATAATTAAAAATTTACTGATCTTGACCGATGCTGATTGGAGGATTTTGAGTAATACCCGAGTTAGCGTCTATGTTCACTTTAACCTTTGCCTGCTTGTTCCCCTTGAGAAGTGGGCTTACGACCGCAAGGTTGCAGATTTGAGTCCCAGGTAGGATGCCTGCTATTATCACCTCCAGCAGGGTGCTTAGCCTGAATTGCTTAAGTAAATATCCAGTTTCATAAATGAATAATTTCTAAAAAGAAAAATAAATAAATAAATAAATAAAATAAAAAGTTGTGTAATTTTCTCTGTATATGAGTGGGGTAAATGCCTGTACCCAGTGATCTTATGAATAAAGTATACAGAATTTGATTAAAATGAGTTATTGTGATAATGTTTTAAGTATATGTAAGATACATAAATTTGAACAAAAACTAAAATGTTAAGTTATTTTAACATGTTTTTTTAAGTACTGTGTACACAAGGCAATTAAGTTCAGCGCTTAATTAAGCTTAGACAATTTTTTGAGGTAATCAGTCTCCACGAAACATTTGAGTAGACTGAACTAATTCGGGTTTACTGTCTAATAGACGGCAAAACTGACATCACACTGCAAGAACCGCAAGGTCATACGCAGTGATACTGACCACTAAAAGAGCAGCTACTCAGTCCCTTTTGAAATCCAAGCCATTTAGATTTTTTTTTGACATCAAAGCAAGCCCCCATAACCGGCAAGGCCGTCAAGGGCTCGAGAGCTCAAAGCCAATCACTCAGCGCAAAGTGTAGCTTTATGGAAAATGACTAATGAAAAAGCGTAGGTTGGTATAAGAAGCGCCATTTCTGTTTACAATCTCCGGGAAGCTCGGCCAACCTATTGCTCAGCAATTAAGAGTTTGAGAGCCGTGGTCAAACGGGGCAGACCAAGAGCCGCCTCTGCATACCAAACCGGCGTCCTCGCCAGAGACGGCTCCATCAGAAAATGGCAGGTAAATTAAAGCACTTTTTATTAGCCTCTGACTTGGAGCTTACAGTGCAACTGCTGTGCACCGTTGACCCGTGCCCTTTTGGGATATCCTGCCAAATCAGAACTAGTAAATTAACTGAACGTTTGCCCAGGGGTAGCTTAGCCCGGCCAATGACATCCCCGGCCTGGAGAAGCTGCTGCAGCTCAGAGGTTCAGCCTAGATGTTTCCTTTTCGAATTTCACTCTTCGCTGTGCAGGATATCTTGAATATCCCCCCGTTTCATGTGTTTTTGGTAATGTTTTTTTCCCCCAATTGTTCACTGCAATCTGGGATGCCGTGTAGTATAATGGGTGAGGAACCGGTCTTGTAACCCTCTTGCAACCCAGAGGTCACGGGTTCGATTCCCTGGTAGGACACTGCCGTTGTACCCTTGAGCAAGGTACTTAACCTGCATTGCTCCAGTATATATCCAGCTGTATAAATGGATGCGTTGTAAAAAGCTGTGTAAAAGTTGTGTAAGTCGCTCTGGATTAGAGTGTCTGGTAAATGCCTGTAATGTAACGGAATGGACTGCCCAATCTCGCTCACAGGTGCACAGGTACGTCGGCCGCCGATACTTCTCGCACCGCCGCGGACGAGGACGGCGCCCGCACAGACGCAGCGGCGAGATGCTTCACGCGCAGCACCGGTACAGGCCGCCAGTACGCAGAGAGACCCGCCCATACCCGGGCTGCCGGCCAATCAGAACGTGCGCTGAGGGAACGCGGCTCAGGTTCTGCATTGACTCGATGTTCCCCGGAGCCAAACGGGGGGGGGGCAAAATAAACTTGCCTGCTTACAGGAACCTGACAGGTAGCGGCTGGGGTTTGCTTCAGGGAGGACAATGCGAGCGTTGGAGACTCTTTAATCCCACTTCCTGCGCGGCCTGCGGAGAAGATCGGGTTTCTGGATCGCCGCCGATGCCCGTGTGCGGTAGGCAGAAGGCCTCGTACATCGTTTCCAAAATAATAACCCGAGAAACGGAGGCGTCCGTGGGTCTCCTGTTTCAACCCCTCGCCAAATGAATCTCGAATCCCCTACAGAATTCAAGTATCTGCACTGAACAATGGAAAACAACAACAGCAAAAAAAATATATATATATCACAGTTCTCAGTTTTAGCTTTAGGTTAAATTCAAACCCTTCCTTTATGTAGAAGCCTCTCCTTTTTGTGAGGAAAACGTTCGTGTGCAAAAACAAGAAATCTCTTTTGCCTAATAAAATAAACTTGTAAGTGGCGTACACACTGTTTGTCCTTTTTGATTTTTATTGAATTTAAATCAGATGAAATCAATTTTATTTTTTTTACAGAAAACTGTCACAAAGACGCTTTACAGCGTAGCAGAACAAGGGCGAAAAACAGAGCCGAGTGTGTCGATTTCTGTATTTTATAAGGTATGCCATCCCGCCAAGTTACGCCTTGGCGGGGCGGCATGCCCCATACCTATACAGCACCCAGAGGGCCAAATTACTTAAATTTTATGAGCTAAAATAGCCAATATTGTTTCATGTAACTTGGCACAATTTTGATATCAATACTTCAAATGGCAGGCCTAGATCTGAAGTGATGACTTATTGACTGTGCTTTATATGAGTGAGTAACTTCGCATTTTTGTACGCTGAAACCGTGCTTTTCATCAGATTGTGTTTACCTCAATAGATAGATGCTGACCTGTTTGGCTTCTTGGCATCTGGGTGTGGTCTGTAAATTTTAAGGAAATAGAGACTTACAGAAAGTCATGTAAATGGCAAGGACTTTCAGTTGGACTGGCCCGGTTGAAAGTAGCTAATAGCAAAGCTCACATTAGTTTGAAGGAGAGACAGAGACAGACAGAGAGAGAGAGGGCAGGAGAGAGTGAGTGTTTCTGCTTCTCGTCCTCAGTGTAAGAGCGCTGTGGGGGTCAGAGGTGAAACTGGCCCAGAAGAAAGAACCTCGCTCATCTCTCCATCATCGTGCCTCGGCTTCTGTCTCCCGGTCCAAACACTGACATATTACTGGCAGTGGTAGACCTCGAGCATGAACCTTTTTTTAAAAAAATCGAACGACCCCTGTGCTCCCTCAGTAGTGTGTGTGTGTGTGTGTGTGTGTGTGTGAGTGAGAAAACGTTTATGTGTGTGTGTGTGTGTGTGTGTGTATGAAAGTGTTCACATTTGTGCATGTGCGCACGTGTCATCTGGTTGATTACATCACGTCACTGTTTCGACTTCAACTGTGACAGATCTAAAAAAGACAAATGGCAGGGGTCAGACAGGGGTCAGACAGCTGAAGAGCCATTCATGCATAAAATCAATGACCTGCTCCATCATACTCCTGTATATTATATCAATACGGGCTATAAGGACAAAGCTCCCGGCCATGAATGGTGTCACATTGTGTTCCAAAATTTGCCCACCAAAAATATATTTGCTTAAATCAGTACCCTCACAATATGACATTACACATATTCTCATGTCATTCTTGTCTGCAGTATATCATTTTGTGCACAGAGTTAAATACTCCTGCAGCGGATAGAACTGTCGCCTCTGTGTGGAGCTTGCAAGTTCTCTCTGTGTCCACGTTGGTTTTCTCCTGCTACTCCAGTTTCCACCCACAGCCCGAAGAAATGAAAGTTGAGCTAACTGGAGAGGTCTAAATCGCCCTTAGGTGTGAGTGGGTGATTGAATGGTGCGTGTGTGCCCTGCGATGGATTGACCTGTCCAGGGTGTAGCCCTGCCTCTCGCCCAATGCATGCTGGGATAAGGTCCAACCTCCCTGTGACCCTGACCAGGAATGAGCGGGTTAGATAATGGATGAATGGATGTATGGATGGTACACAACTTCAGTGGCCCTGAATTCTGAGATTACACCCAGGAATCTGGCCGTTGGGGGCGGTATTCTCACCTCTGCAGCACACATTATACACCGACGTCATTTGTTCTTGTTCTGGCTCCTCACATTAAAGGTGCAGTGTGTCCGTTTGTTGCAGGAGCAGTTTTGTTCATGTTCGGTTAAATTTCTTTCACATCGCAGCAGATGTCAGTAAACGACATCGGACGGAGTGTAGCACAGTGGGTAAGGAACTGGACTTGTAACCGAAAGGTCGCAGGTTCGATTCCCGGGTAGGACACTGCCGTTGTATCCTTGAGCAAGGTACTTAACCGAAATTGCTTCAGTATGCATCCAGCTGTATAAATGGATAAAATGTAAAATACTATGTAAAAAAGTTGTGTAAGTCGCTCTGGATAAGAGCGTCTGCTAAATGCCTGTAATGTAATGTAAAATGAAAAGCAGCTTTTAAAACGTAAGATGACAAGGTAGTACAGGAGTTCTGCGTCGTTTGGAGGTCTAGGTAATGTTACCCCTGTTCTGCTCTTATCTGAACACATCATGTATGCTGGCATCATTCAAATGAGCTTTCAATTAATCAGGTTTCATTTGTTAGCTTTTATTTGATTATTGACCTGGATTTACTGTTCATGTTTTACAGCTACTTGCAGGGCATTACACTGCACATAAACTATGTTGGTGGTGTGTGTGTGTGCTAATATAAAGAAATCAAATAAAGAAGAAGCCTACATGTTTTTTTTCTTTTAACTTTGTGTATAACTTTGCTAGTTAATTTTGTTCTTGCCTTTATGAACCTGAGCAGAAATTGGTTGCATTATCATTCAATTACACCTTTTAATTGTCTTTAAAATAAGCTTCTAAATTAGGAAGCAGGGATGAACAAAAGTACAGCTAAGAAATAGTGAAACACTTCTGCAGATATAATAGTTGCTCTTGCATTTTAAGCTGTTTCTCCTCATCATTAAAATCGCTGTTGTAGCTCTGGCTGATAAACAGTCGTAGCTCTGGATGTCATTTTCTAAACCACGCTAAAGTATTCTCATGAACCAACAACATTTTGTGATTCACTTCAATAAAAAGAGGGACTGTAGGGGAGTTATTTTATTCTAAAACTTTCAGCAACACAGCGTATTTCGTAATTATAGGCTTACATTATTGCGACAGAAAAAGTCCGAAAGGAGACATGTTGTTTTCTCTTGCTGTGCAAACGTGCAGTTTGGAGAGTGTTTTTAACAACAGCTACACTTTCCTTTGTGTGCTCATTTCACTCAGGGCAGCTCTGAAAGTCAGCGTTGACGCAAGATACACAGTTTAGTTTACATTAAACTAAAATCACAATCACCACCATTTTGTTTTTCACATACCATGAACAGTGTAAAGATAAATGTATCCGCAAGAGGGTGTGGGGCGGTGGGGGGTGTTGGTAAAGAGGTCCTGTTCTTAGCGGTTACATCATATATAATACTTTTTCATATTTTAGCTACAAGTCAGGTGAGGTTTTTACAGTTGTTTCGTTATGCTCTATGCAAAGGCAAGAAGCGATAAATACACACACACACACACACACACACTCCATATCTTGTTCCAACTCAAACTGCACCTGACAGAACATGAGGCCACCACTGTTTCTGTCACAATTATATCAAAAGGGAGGATAACCACAAAGTCTTTCAAAATGTTTGTTCCTTGAATGAAAATAACCATTATACACTCAATTATACAATTAATCTAAAAAGCTCACACAACCTAATTACATGGCTTTTGTTTCACCTTTTTAATCACTCAAGGCATAATTCAAGGGGGCCACATTGAGTCATCTGAATGGGAGGCATTCATTTTGAAGATATGCTTTTGCTCAGATCGTGTATTACCATGCTATTACCATCTATTACCATACTATTACCATCTACAGCCATGCAGTTGCCATCTATTACCATACTATTACATCTACTGCCATGCAGTTGCCATCTATTACCATGCTATTACCATTTATTACTATACTATTACCATCTATTGCATGCAGTTGTCATCTATTACCATGCTATTACCATCTGTTGCCATGCAGTTGCCATCTATTACCATGCTATTACCATCTATTGCCATGCAGTTGCCGTCTATTACCAATGGTTGCGGTCCCTTTGCCTAAGGAAAGCAGAGTAGGAACTCCGCAGGTCAGAGGTCAAACGTGGCTGACACAGCTGAATGAGAACCCCTCAAGGGCAAATCCATAAAATGGCTGCACGTCGGTTCGGCTGTCCGCGAGAGCTTCTTTTACGAGCGTTAGCGCGCGCGCCCTCCCGCGGCGTTCGCGCATACGCATCCCTGCATTTCCCCCCCCCCCCCCCGTCTGTCTGGGGCTCGCCCACGGTACTCAACGGGGGAGGAGGGCACTTTGTAAACGGGATTGGTTAAGCGTTCCGAATCGATTCGCCGCAAACCAGGCTAATTGGACGCCGCCAGTCAGGAAGAGCTCTCATTGGCTGGCCGAAGAGTCCCGAAAACGGAGACGGCGTCCGTCCTGAAACCGGCAGCTGCAGTCGCGGAGGGGCGATGACACCGCAAAACAAACGCACGGGAGGTGCCAAAAGGGAAACTTCACACTCCTCCGACAGCTTTTTTTTTTTCTAGCACAACGTTCAGGTAATTAGCAGAGCATAATATGGAGGATCTTTGCCGCCGCTGTAGATAAACTGCCCGGCCGCTTGCGTGGGCTGTTCGCCGCGTTCGCCGCGTCTATGGCGAAAACACTGAGCCGCTAATTGAAACCTCAGATCTTTAAAATGCACGCCGGTGTCCTTGTAAACAACGTGAACAACGGCGAACAGAGGGTTCGACCCCTCGTTTTCTTACAATGAAAAACCTTAAGTTCCACAGTTCCGTTGGTTTCAAAAAAACGACCAGGGCAGGTTGGGTAGTGGTAAAATTCTTAAATATTTTATTAATCATTTTAAAAAGCTTGTGAAACACGTGGGTTTGCTTCAGGCTTACTTGCAGGGTACTTACAGGTTGTCATCCAGTCACTTTGGTTGACTGCATGATTACCTGCCTTTCATAACCTTTAATGAACTGGTCATATATTCCCCTGTTAACAGCAGCCCCATTCGCCCGTGGCTGAAAGCTGGTAATCAGCGACTGCCGTTTATCCTTTGTGAACGATCCCCCTTTAGCGCGACGTGGGACAGCTTCCATTGTACCTAATTACTAGCTGTCCTCAGGTGCAAGACGAGCGTTAGTCTCCTTGGACACCTGTGCCTCCACACGAGGTTAATACGTCACATCCCTCTTATATTAATCCTTTCTGCCTCTCCCAGAACGGAGAGAGAGAGAGAGAGACGGGGCTGGAATCTGAGACAGATAAGCACTCAGCAGTGGTAGGTGATCTGGCTAAACAGCGGTCGGTAATCTGGTAATTAGGCTAAGCTGATCTGGCCAGAGCAAAACTTGAGCCAGGATGATCTGAACTGAGCTGGGCCGGAACACTCACACTCAAACTTTTAACACAGCATCCCTCGAAGATGACAATATCATGCCCGCTCACCCCAATAATCTCTAAACACATAAAAGAATTCTAACAGGCAGATTGTACATCGCCACCACGCATGAAGTTGATACAAGAACATATAATATCACAATAATTCATGAGGACTCGAACGGGCCATTCAGCCCTTATGAATTATTCAGCCTGCCAGAGTTGGTCATTTCAGTGCGGAGAAGAGAGCAGCCGTCACTGCCCCAAGCGAACTTTACAGAAGCTGCGCCTCGACCACGTGACCTGGCGAGCTGGTGCAGAGGTTCACGGCTCACAGTGTGAAAGCACACTCACTCAGCGTGCATTGGGGCGAAAGGCAGGAACGCACCCCTGGACAAGGTCGCCAATCTATCGCAGGGCACACACACACACACCATTCACTCACACGCTCACACAGTGCCTGTGGGCAATTTAGAGCCTCCAATTAGCCTAACCTGCATGTCTTTGTGGGACTGTGGGAGGAAACCGGAGTACCCGGAGGAAACCCACGCGGACACGGGGAGAACGTGCGAACTCAGAACAGAAAGGCCCGGGCCAGATTCAAACCCAGGACCTTCAGTGCTACCCACTGCACCACCGTGTAATGAGTGATGAATAATGACAGAAAGTGACAAAAGTCCAAACAAACTCTGTAGCAGTAGCATAGACATCAGCTCCTTAGTTGGAATATAATGGATGTAATCTGAACTAAATCGTTTAAAGGGATAGCTTAAAACTTTAAAAGCTCCCTCCCTGTGCTTTTAAAAAAAATATTACTGCTGTTTTAGTGCATGTTTTTGATTGGCTCAGACCAGTTTTGAGTGCCGTGAGGAAGGATATTTATGATTTAAAGAAGCTTCTGATGATTCACTGACTTTACAATGGCAGGTATAGGGGCGTTCGGAGGTCGGTGGCCTAAAGCAAGAACAGGCACTTCAGGGAACACCAAAGCAGCTTGCACAGCGACGCTGGAGAATCCCCCCGCTTTCCACGCATGACCCGAGCTTGATCTAATTCCCCGCTTGATCCTTCCAGATAAAAAAAATAAATAAAACGCACCCTAGTTCCGGTTCTAGAGCACACGCGGGCCCCTCGGTCCCAGATCAATTTCGGCAGCCAGTAAAGTGCCGACCGTGCCTCCTAGCCCCGCAGGGCTACACATGAGCGGCGGAACCGTCGCCCTGGGTTACGCAGGGTTCAGTTAGCTCTCTAGCGACCCTCGCCGTTTGTAACGGTCACACTGAAGTCTAACTGGGCTTGTAACCGAAATGGTCGCAGGTTCGTTCCTGGGTGGGACACTGCCGTTGTACCCTTGGGCAAAGGTACTTTTAACCTGGCATTGCTGCAGTGTATATATCCAGCTGTATAAATGGAGACGATGTAAAATGCTATGTAAAGAGTAGCACAAGTCGCTCTGGATAAGAGCGTCTGCTAAATGCCTGCCATGCAATGTAGAGCCGGCCAGAAAACGGAGCCTGAAGTGTTCTCCTCTGACTCACCTCTGCGAGTGATAAGAAGTGATAAGTAGGGGTTTGGCAGTGCGTGTCCTCACTCACCTGGGAAGGGTACAGCAGTGAGTGCTGATGTATATATATATATATATGTATATATATAGAACTGAACATTGTAAACGTGGGAGAAAAAACAGAGCAGTCTATTGGAGAATTTGTAAGCCTGTGGATCCATGGCTAACATTCCTCAACTTCCACAGTCAAATGTGACTGTTAAAAACTAAACTCTTACTTTGCTGAGGACAAATAACGCTTTTGCAGAGCACACTGAGAGTAAAAATAATACGTATCGGTGTCCCGAAGGTGACTTTTGATGGGCCAGCCGGTGGGGCATAATCACCAGGCGGCAGTGGGCCGCTGCTGGTCCCACCCGCTTCGCGAGACGTTCTAAAAAAAAAACGCGCGCGAACAGGAATCGCCCGCCGCCGAGCTCCCGTGAGAGGCGAGCTAAAATCGGCGTTCATTTCGCGTCGCGAGGGACTGGAATCGTTCAAGCCTCGCTTCCCCTTTTTTCTGTCCCTTTTTTATTTTCAAGGGACAGAAAGATAGTTAAGGAAAGAAAGAGAACTTTATGTATTTTTTTTTTTTTTTGTACTTCACAGTTCATTAGCCTCGTCGGCGGCTGTCCGTCGCCGTGGAAGCGGTGCGTGGCGGCGTCTGAGAGACCGCTGGGCGGCGCGGAGGCTAAGGCGACGGGCGACGGGCGACGGAGCGCGGCGGCAGCCTCCGGAGACCCGCCCGTCTGGCGGAACTCGCGTAGGCGAGCGAGCGAGCGACGTTAGCATTTGGGTAATGAGCTGGCGACGATGGTGACAATTATGAGCATGATGATGATGATGATGACGACGGTGGTGATGATGATGATCCCTTACTTTTCTGTCTGGGTAAGATGGAATAGTCTAATCGTACCACGTGCAAGAACACCCTCTGTTTACTTGAACCCATCTACGTACCCTGTGTGCTCGCTCACACTCACAAACACACGTGCGCACATGCGTACATACACACACACACACTCCACACACACTCACACACACACAATACAAAAAACATTGTAGATATTCCAAATTCCATAATCACCAAAATTACTCTCACTTATTTGGAGGTCAAAGTGAAAAACGATGATTTTTTTTTTTTTCTAATGCCGACTCAATTATGAGGTCTATAATTTTAAGAATTATCTGAATATACACTGGTCTCTTTGAATTTAGTTGCTGCAAATATTTCATTCCGAAGCAAAGTAGTGTGCAAGCACCTCAATATAGTAAATAGCCAATTAAAATTCTCTGTAACCTATCACATCTGGATCCTTACTGCTGCAACTGAGGCAAATACATTTAAGTGTCAGAAGTGTCACACATCTGGGCTGTGAACCCAGATGTGTATCAGGGTGCAGCAATCTAACCACAGTAGACCCATACTAGGTTTATGCATGGATAGGCTGTATGGGGGTGGGGGGTGGAGGGGTGCTCGGTCTAATTGCGCAAATTGTCCACGGTGCCCCCTGTAGGTACTGCCTGTACACGCGACCCGAACACTTGCACCGCAGGCCTGTGCAGGGTTAACATTGGGTGACTGAGGACTGTCGACACTTCAGGTCCTGAAAATTTCATATGGCATTTAGCCATGAGCTTATGAAAAAAATATTGGAATCGCTGCCTCAATCTCGGAGCCGGACCTGCCGCTTTTCTTCGGCTGAAGACAGTTAACCTTTTCTTCCCACGGGCGGGCCGGGCTATTTTAAGACGGCCCGTTATTTTGAAACCCACGACTCTATCAGTCCCCACCGCCGACCTCACTCAAAAGTGTTCCACATTGTTCAGTAGCCCCAGAATTCCCGAAGCACCTGCGTGCTGACAGGGTTTTTTTTTGTTTGTTTGTTTCTTTGCTCTTTCCGTAAGAGAAACATTGGTGATACTGAATGTCTGATTATTAACGAGGGTCTGATTATTTGCATACATGAAATGCGTGTACATTGAACTTTCTTCTCTTCTGCTATAATTATATAAAATTAATTTTTCCAATTGTCCATAAATATTTAGAGACCGGAGCAGCAGAAACTTTGAAACAAAATATAAAAATCTGGTGTGGATCTCCTGGTGAGGTGCTTTCCGTCTGTACCATATCGTCAATAGGATTAAACCTTGGAACACATTTTACTCATTAACTCAAAAAATTAAAAATAAGTAATACATTTTCTCCAGTCAAACCAATGGAGCATTTCTCTGGCACATTTGTTTGTGTAATTATATATACATATAATTTTTTTTTTTTTTTTTCAAGAACATCTACTCAAACTGGGCCCAAAGGGAAGCTCTTGTTTGTCCAAACTGTGAGATTGTGTTCACAGCAGCTGGGAACAGTTTACAGATCACAGGCTCCCCCTACTGAACAGCAGGCAAACCAGCCACCTAAATCCCACCTCCGTCCCACATTCCCCGCAGTACAGATGACCACCTGTGAAAAACAACTTCTGAATTTTCAGCTGAACGTACTGAGTGATAGATATTCACTCACGTAAAACCTGACAGCACAGCAATGTTTTAATGATTAAAACACAAGAGCACCAGCGACCAGCGTAAGGCAAATTATTGCGTGCATGATGTCGAGAAGCTTCGTTTTAGATCTCAAGACCTGGATTTGCAATTTACAGCCAAGCTTATGCAGTTGTATGTTGAATTAACTGATTACAAGTGCCTTCATATTATGGATGGGCACGAGTTATGGATTTATCGATTACTCCTCAAATATGTGCCTGCTCGATCATTTTATTTTCTCATAAAGCATAAAGGCTATTCAGGAACAACGATGTGGCTCCATTTTTAATTTAACATACAGTAACCCATGTTAAAAAAAGATAAACGTGCTAAAATAGAAGTTCTAAATTTTTAAACGCGTGTTTTGATTGCAATTTTGCCTTTTGTTGGTAAGCCAATTCACAAATGAATGCAGCCGATCCACAAATAAACGCAACCGATTCAAAATTAAATGCAGCTGATGCAGTATACGTGCTGTGATTGGTCGAAGTAATGTGGGCATTAGCGAAAGCATGTCTTAAGATCTGATTGGCTGGACTACTCAGTGAAAAACAAAATCCACAAATGAATGCAAGCAAGGGGCGATGCACAAATGTGAACCAGCTGCATATATTCGTGGATCACCTTCATTTGCTCATGGATCAGTTATATTTGAAACTGCTGCATTCATTAGGATCCACTGCATTTATTTGTGGATCTGCTACAGCTATTTGTGCGAACCAGTTACATTTATTTATTGAGGTAATAATACCCTCGTAGCTAGCCAATTACTGAATTGCATTGATAACAGAAGCTAAACTATAAATGTAGTCAGGCTGTAACTAGACTTACTGCTCTCTATGCAGGCATTAATGGACATCAAGCTGATACCTTTGCTAGTATGATATTATAACTGTTGGCTTGCTTGCTCTGACAAATCTTCACTTTCTTTATCGAGTCAGACCGATGCGCATTAATAGAGAATAGTGATTGAACTATTTTCAGCTGCTTCTCCATAGTCGGGTGTATATGGAAAAATAATGTTCCAGCCAATCAGAATTCAGTATTCAGCCAAGCCGTTGCATATTGATTCTCTCGGGAGTGGGAACACTTGTGAGCTGAAAATGAAATAATTTGTATCATATCTGACACTGTCTGTGTTTAGTGACAAATTTAAAGGAAGTATTTATTATATGTCCTTCTTATGATTGGAAAAACTTGGGTGCTGAGGTACGTTCTTAAGCATGCATGCATTTTCCTAAACCGTGGTGCCGCCCGGGCAAGACATATTCTAAGAATAGATTCTTCCCCACGCTAGGAATCGATTTGGACTCGAGCACGTTATGCGATCTGTGAAGTAATTGAAATTCTCCATCCCTGCTTTATGTACGTACATTCTCCATTCAGCGAGTTCTATTATTCATTGGCTTGTGTGTGGAGCAGGCCCTCTTCTGCCTCACGGGCGACTCAAGCAAGCATCTGAAACCTGTGCAAAGCTAGCCATAGCGTTAGCCATAGTGCTTGCTGCAGAAGTAATTGCCCCGTAGACAAGGATAGGTTCAACATTTGGGATTTGTTCCCATTGTGTGTAAGGAATGCAATGGAAGGAGACATGGAACGCCGTGTGCTGACCTTGTGCTGGTCAGCTCAAGGTCAGATATGTCTGATTCCAACCTTGAGCTGACACCGGTAAAAAAAAAAAAAATATCTGCTGAGCTATGTGGGATGTCAGTCAGTAAGAGTTAATGTGAGGGATGGGATGTGCACATCCATTTTGTTTCACTTGTATTAAATCACATTTAGAGGAAGAGAGACAGACTTGGATTGTATTCATCTTTGAAATGGCAAGCTCATTTTTTCCTTCTGAAATGTAAAGGACATCTGTTCATTTTACTGACGGCAACAATTACCGTGATTCCTCAGTTTATTTCTCATTCTGACAACAAGAGGCACAGGGAATAAAAACGTTAGCTCGTTCATTGGAATGATCCACTTTACATGCCGGTGTACAAATAGAAAAGAGTTTGAAGATTAAAAATCTGTGCCTGATCCAATTACATTTATGGAAATATAATTGAGAGGACGTATCTGCTGAGGTCTTGCCTCAGCTTTCATTTCTCTGGTAAATGAGCTGCTGGTTGCCATTTTGTTCCGTGAGGATAAGAAGTCACACAAACTCAGCGCCGCAATCTAATACACAGTCACGCTCCCACACATGAAATGAGACACCTGGAAATCCTAATTTAAAAGTTCACCCAAGGGGCCAGGGGCTTGCTGTCTGTCACACTCACACATCCCACCGTCTAAAATCTAAAATGTCCTTACCGTACCAGTACCCGCTATGGCTAACAGCAATGCAGGATCCATGCACAATTAACCGTAACATTGCCAGGAGAAGGAACTCGTTTGGCTGGTGTCCCTTACCTTGCCTTGCAATAGGAGCGCCGCTGGTCTGTAGGGCAGTTACGATTACTGCGGAGTTCTAGAACAATCACTGTGCTGTTCCAGAAAAAAAGCACAGTGCAGTTTTAGGACAAGCACTAACACATTCCAGAACAATCACTGAGCTATTCCGGAAAAAAGCACTGTGCAGTTTTAGGACAAGCATTAACACGTTCCAGAACAATCACTGAGCTATTCCGGAAAAAAGCACTGTGCAGTTTTAGGACAAGCATTAACACGTTCCAGAACAGTCACTGTGCCGTTCCAGAAAAAAGCACTGTGCAGTTTTAGGACAAGCACTGACACGTTCTAGAACAATCACTGAGCTAATCTGGGAAAAAGCACTGTGCAGTTTTAGGACAAGCACTGACACGTTCTAGAACAATCACTGAGCTAGTCTGGGAAAAAGCACTGTGCAGTTTTAGGACAAGCACTGACACGTTCTAGAACAATCACTGAGCTAGTCTGGGAAAAAGCACAGTGCAGTTTTAGGACAAGCACTGACACATTCTAGAACAATCACTGAGCTGTTCTGGAACAATCACTGCAGATTAAAGAGAAGCTGAACCTGCCTGTGTACGATGCACAGCTAGTCTGCCTCTGCCTATCTGCCAGTTCAAACTGGGGATAAAGAAAAAAATTGGGCGAAAAAATAACTGTCAACCAAGTATCCCCGCCAACTCATGCCAACTAATTGCGCCTTGAAGTAACAACGGTAGGTAAGTGGTTATGACCTGTTTGGGTACTGGATGATTCAGCCTTAAGCAATGCTCATATCAGAGATAAGCATTTCATTCCATTCTCCAATCGGTGCACAGTTTATCGGCAGTGAATTCTGGGAAGAAGATTGTGGTTGTTATCAGTATCTACTATGCAACCCTATATTTTCTGACTATGAAATTAAGTTCTATGGTGCCATCACAAGATTGGCACCATGCAGGGCACAACAGCACAAGCTGAAATAAATAGAACTGGAACTCCTCTCCTGCTGTCACTGCCAGTTTGTGTTGCTATTCTAAACATGGCTTTCAAGGTTGAGTTTGTGCTGAAGTTTCACACAAAATTTCTGCTCTTTGCCATTTGTGTTTACATAACAAACCTGTGCAAGCAAGTGTCTTCATTATTAAAATTGTTTAAGTCAAAAAATGTACTCCCCTTGGGTCAGTATAATAGAGTGTGTGTGTGTGTGTGTGTGTGTGTTTGAATGTATAGTTAAACTCAGTGGCTACTTCATGAGTTACACCTTCTCATTCACGCAAATAGCCTGCTCCTCCAAACAGCGAATCATGCCGTTGCAACTCGATGCACGAAGCATGCAGACGTGGTGAAGCTGTTTGGTTATTCAAACAGACATTAGAGAGGGCAAGACGCTTGACCAAAGCAACTTTGACCGTGGTATGAGTGTTGGTGCCAAACAGGCGTGGTGGTTCCACAATCTCAGAAAAGGCAGCCCTCCTCAGGCTTTTACACACTACAGTCGCTAGAGTTTACAAAGAACGGTGTGATAAACATAAAACACCCAGTGAGTGACAGTTCTGTGGGCGATTAACTGGAGCGGTCAAGGAATGGGGAGGCTCGCCGTTAATGAGAGAGATCAGAGAAGAGAAAGGCCACGGATGCTCAAAATAAATCCGTTCACAGCGGTGGCGTGCAGAAGGGCTTTTCTGCACGCGTAACGCATTGAACCTTGAAGCGGATTGGCCGCACGGGCAGGAAACCGCATCGATTCCGCTCCTGCCAGCTAAGAACGGGAAGATGAGGCTGCCCTGGTCACATGATCATCAAAAAATGGACGACTGAAGATTTTTACCGCGACATGCAGAGGATAGGGGGTGGAATTTGGTGTAAACAGCATGGCTGAATGGATACATCCTCCCTTGTGTCAACAGTGCAGACTGGTGGTGGGGAATACTTTCTTGGCACACATTAGGCTCGTTAATACCAATTGGTTACTGGCCATCTGCATACCTTTATGGCCTCAGTCTGCCCTTTTCAAAATGGACACTTCAAGCGGGATGACGTGCCTTGTCACAAAGCACACATCATCTCAAGCTGGTTCCACAAAAATGACAAGTGATTTCAGTTTACTCCAGTGGCCCGTGCAGTCCCTTGATCTCAATGCAACACAGCACCTTTGGTATGAGGTGGAATGGGAGTGGGAATGTTTGGCATTCATGCAAATCTGTAGGATCTGCATGGATCCTTTAGCCAATCAAAATAATAGCACATTACTCTCAAAGCCTTAATTGGCTGCTGACTGGAAGGAAACCGGAAATACCTGCAGATACTGCAGCCCTCCAGGCCTGGATTTTGACACCTGCAAGCCAATTAATTAATAAATCTGCTGAACTACAGCGGTGTCACACAGTTCTCTATCTTTTCCAAGATGTAGTAAGGATGTGCTGCTTGAAATGAGTTAAATTCGTATTATTGACTGGACAGCAACAGCGGGGCCAGCCCTACAAATGCGAATGTCTGTGACTGAGTGACTGAGTGATGAAGTTACACCGTTGGTCGGCCGAGTTATGAAGTTACACCATTGGTCGGCCGGATCACGTGTGTTAGGTCCAGCCAGATACTAGATTTTAACCTGGTCTTGTTAGAAAAGTGGTAGTACAGCCACCTGCAAGTGAATATTCTTCCAAAAAGTATAGGCGCCCGATGCCTCCTTGACAGGCCTTGACTTCTAAAAGAATACAACGGCTAACACTGTGTTTGCACAGACAGTTTTTAAAATAAATAACTATTTATACCTGCTGTCCACACTCATTTTCATTTGTGATCTATATCTGATTCATGCGTTTCGACTGCGTTTGCATTCTGACATGTTGTACATGGGCAAATTAGCTGAGATCTGACACAATGCACTTGAGCATTCATCAATAATCTGACAGTAGACAACAGCAAAACCTAAATTTAAATCTTCTCTTTGGTTAGAGGCTGTCACAGCTCTCTACTGACTAGCAGCTCTTACTTCTGTTTTTTTTTTTTAATTTTTTTTTTTACAAATTTGAAATGCCTTGATGGAATAAAATACAAGCTATCTGTTTTTTTGTGGGTCAAAAAAATAGAGAAAAAAACACAATACATGGTGATAGCTGCTTGGATTTGCCATACAATGCAAAGGATTTCTCTAAATGAGTCCACTAATTAAAAATGAACATTTTTGATGAAAGAAACAGCAATACAATAGCTTGTGAAATTGTGAAAAATTACCAAGAGCCCTAATTTATTGGTATGATAAATGCAATCTAATACGCTAGTTAAATTCCTTACATAGAACGTTTCCACTAATGTCTTTCAGTTAAACAGTACAAATATGTACACAAAAATGTTTCAGGTGTATTTTTTACTGCCAAGTGAAAACTTCAAAACTTGCGCGAAACTGGAGGAGAAAACACTTAACGGCACATTCATTGGGCGTATGTAATTCCATTCCGTTTCACCCAGACTGCAAGAGAGCCTTTAACAAAAGTCACAAATGTTTTTTGTTTTTTTTACGTTCTACCCATAGTGAAAACACTGACCGGGCAAAATGTAACGATGACGGATCGCTTACTTCCAAGACGTGAGTTTCAATTTATGCAAGCGTATAACTGGCATCGTATTGATGGAGATGCCACGGAAGACTCATATGCTTTCCTTCGAATTTTGCTTGCGCGGAAACATCTCTCTGCAGTGAAATTAAGAATGTCATTTCTGCAGTCGAGCAGTAAAATTGATCTGCTATTGAATGTCAGAAAAAAAATGTATTTTGGTGACCAGTGTAAAAGTTGGCTCTGGGGCTAGTGAGAAAGAAAATCTTCAACATCAGATTATGAACTGTTTTTGAAATACCTCTAGACTCTACACTCTCCATCTGTGAAGCACACAGTCGCTGGTATTGGCTGACTGATGTTCTCTAGAAATACTCTCAGGGGAAATCTAATCTTAAAAGAGGAGTCAGATTATGAAGGTTACTATATATATATATATTTTGTAATACCTTGTGGATTGGGGTTGTAGTTATCGAAAAACCATGGACAATAAATGGCTCTATTCCATAAATCCTGGGAGTGAAGTCTAGACTTGCTCCTGTCACTACAGTAGCTTTGCTCTGCACAGACGTTGCTAACATGTGCAGTGGGTTCATGCCACTGATGTTCAGTCACAAGTGAGCATACAAACGTGACTAGAGATCACTGAGGTCCTCCGCCTGCAGTCAGAATAGGGATATGCTTAAACCTCTTAGCTGGGTACCATGGGCTGGTAGGTGAATTACATTTATTGTTTTATCAGTACAGACATAAATTTGGAGAACTGCAGTCTTGACCTTGGAGAACATGAACGCGCTTATGTTTTGTGAGCCAAGACCCAGTATTTACACGCATTAAGTAGACACTCTTGTCTGTGGCAATGTACACAGCTTGGCTTTCTTATACTATCCATTTAAAAATGGATTGTGAGCAATTGTTGTGAGCAATATTTCGTGAAGCCATTCATGTCAAACACCCTATTTAAGCATTCAACAACAGCGCTGTTCCAGAGAAGACCAGCTCTTTAGTCATCTTTGCGTGCTGACATCGTTTCAAAAGGACTGCCAGACTTTGCTGAAAAACAATTGCTGTAATGTCTATTTTTCTTTCGATGGAGATATAGAAAACAGAGAGACAGCTGCACATGAAACGGGTCCAAATTAATCCTGAGCTCCGTGCCTGTTGCAAATAGATGCGGTGCAGAGACACAATATCTTTCACGGGCACATATTCCCACTCAATTTCATTTCTGATCCTTACTCTCCGTCTTGCCTTTTGCATTATTCAGTATGAGGAGAATTATCTTGGGAAAATCCCCCCCCCCCCCCCCCCCCATATAAAAAGCTTGGGAAAGCAAGCCTACTGTAAAAAGCATCACCTTAGTTATGGTCTACACACATACACTACAAGCTACATTCCCAAAAGTATGTGGACTCCTGAACATCACACCGATTTGTACTTGTTGAATATCTCACTCCAAAACCATGGGCACTTGGACCCCCCTTTGCTGCTGTAACAGCCTCCTTCTGGGAAGGCTTTCCAGTAGATTTTGGAATATGGCTGCAGGGTTTTGCTTCCATTGAGCCACAAGAGCATTAGTGAGGTCGGGCACTGATGTTGGGCGATAAGGCCTGGCTCTCAGTTGGTATTCCAGTTCATCCCAAAGGTCATTGATGGGGCAGAGGGCAGTGCTCTGTGCAGGCCAGTCCAGTTCTTCTCCACCAAACTCATCAAACCATTTCTTTTTATGGACCTTGCTTTGTGCAGGGGTGCATTGCCATGCTGAAGCAGGAAAGGGCCTTCCCCAAACAAAGTTAGAAGGAAGAAATTTTCTATAATATCATTGCATGCTGTTGAATTAAGATTTCCCTTCTCTGGAGCTATGGGGCCTAGCCCAAACCATGAAAAACAGCCCCAGATCATTATTCCTCCTCCAGCAAACTTTACAGCTGGCACTTTTCGGGCCAGTACAGTTGGCACTATGCATTCCACCAAACCCAGATTCCTCTGGCAGACTGCCAGATAGCAAAGCAAGACTCATCATTCCAGAGAACGCGTTTCCACTCCACCAGAGTCCAATGGCAGTGTGCTTTACACCACTCCAGCCGATGCTTGGCACTGCACATGGTGATCCTAGGCTTGTATATGCCTGCTCAGCCATGGAAACCCATTTCATGAAGCTTCTGATGAACAGTTCATGTGTTGAGGTTGATTCCAGGGGTAGTTTGGAACTCTGTAGTGAGTGTAGCAAACATGGACAGATTTTTTTTTTACGCGCTACATGCTTCAGTACTCAGCGGTCCCGTTCTCTGAGTTTGTGTGGCTTACCGCTTCACGGCTGAGCTGTTGTTGCTCCTCGACGTTTACACTTCACGATAACAGCACTTACAGTTGACTGGGGCAGCTCTAGCAGGGCAGACACTTGACAAACTGACCTGTTGGAAAGATGGCATTTCCTATGACAGTGACACGTTGAAAATCACTAAGCTCTTCAGTACGACTCATTCCACTGTCAATGTTTGTCAATATTAATGTTTGTAAATGTTTGTCATGGCTGTATGCTTGATTTTATGTACCTGTTAGCAATGGGTGTGGCTGAAATAGCCAAAACCATTCATTAGAAGGGGTGTCCACATATTTCCGGAAACGCAGTGTAAATATACACACATATAAATATGTTATATATGCGTGCCACATTTTATGTGTGAGAGAGACAGTGTGATTAAGTGAGAGAACAAGCATGAGAGCACTCCTGACAAAAATAATTTGTTTTGTTCTGCCAAGCTGTTAATCAAAATGTTCAGATATCATTTCCTTGGATATTAAAAGCTACATTGCTGCCGTAAGATTAATTAAATCCAAGTGTGAAAAAGGAATCGCTATCTTTGTGTTACTTTCATTATCACAGAATTCTGTCCGCCTGCCTTGCTTCCAGAAGCTTAAAACATTCAGTTTTGATTGGTCTGGGCCCATCACCCAGGCCTGTTCAGTGGGAAATACTGCACAGCCAATGACCAAGAATTTGTGTTTTAACTGTAACAGCACTCAAGTAATAATTTTCAGAAATGTCATGCCCCCCCCCCCCCCCCCCCATTATCCATCACACCCTTCTCTTCGCCCCCCCCCCCCAAATGTTTTCATGTGGCTGTGTGGGCTGCTTGCCGATTGTAATGACGGCTGTATCATAATAATAATAATTTTTTTAAAAATTATTATTATTATTATTATTATTATTATTATTATGTGCATCTTGACCTTTGGATAAAAGCATCTGCTACATAAATGAAATATAATTTCTTATTATTATTATTATTATTCTGTTCTTCAAATGAAAAAAATGATGAGTAAATTCACCCCAAATGGATTTGCAGAAACTTCCACACTTCTTCTTCTCGACTGAGCATCAGTGACAAAAGGCCTCCATTCTCCATTTTCGTTTTTTGTGCCTTCACGCCACCTCTCACCCCCCTGTGACATGGTAAATGGTAAATGGACTGCATTTATATAGCGCTTTTATCCAAAGCGCTTTACAATTGATGCCTCTCATTCGCCAGAGCAGTTAGAGGTTAGGTGTCTTGCTCAAGGACACTTCGACACACCCAGGGCAGGGTTTGAACCGGCAACCCTCCGACTGCCAGACAATCGCTCTTACCTCCTGAGCTATGTTGCCCCATGAAAAGGTTGGTGAACGAGCCCGCTGTGAAGGCATCAACATGGTTCTGTTGGAATGCTTTCAGAAAGCCTCTGTTTGGCTGCTCTAAAAGAAGTCTGGCCTGGCCTTGAGTTTCTTCTCCGCTTTTGTTGCAGAGGCCCAGGCTATGCTTGCAGCTAGCACCTTGAGCAACTGAGCCAATCAGGAGCCAGACTTATAGTGTTTGCATGTGTCTGCTTTGTACCCAGAGTTCTCCCAACGCTGGAGCTCTGCGCAGAGACTCAGTTATGCGTTAGCCTGGCGGTGCCTGGAAGGCCCAGTGAAAAATGCTCCCGCCATCTGCAGTTCGGGGTTTTTTTTTTTTTTAAATTCAATCTCACCTGTGCATGAAGAATGCCAAGGCGACGGCCGGGGCCGCGCGCCGATTAGGAAGTCACAGGAGCCGAGGGCTTTGGGTCCCTCGCGAGAGCGCTGCTGCCGTGGCAACCCCGGGGCTGTGCGTCTCCCCTCAGCCAAAACCGCACGGGGGAAAAAAAAAAAAAAAAAAAACTCGTTATAAACGGACGCCGTCTGGAACGGGGCGGGGCTGTCAGTCGTCTCCCGGGGAACGGGGAGCGAGTCTTCGCTCGGCGAGCGAATAAAAACGAGGCGAGTTTTCCGAGGCGCTCGTCTCGGGCCGCCGAGACGCCGAGCGAAAGCGACGGCGCCGGTTCGGGCTAACGGACCCCCCCCCCCGGAGGAGGCCGTCCGTTCTCCCGGGGCCCCGAGGAGCGACGCGCGCCTTTCCGGCGAGCGCGTGAAAACGAGGCTTCGGGACCGGCCCGCGGTTCCGCCTTTCGTTCCGTTTTCGGCAGGAGAAAACGGGTTCGGCGGCGCGGATTCGTCTTCGTTCCAAAAGTCGAAGAACGGGGGCGTCAGACATCGCTCTCCATTAAAAAGACGAATAAACGAATAAATAAATAAACGAATAAATAAATAAATAAATAAATAAATAATCGCGCCGCCAGAGGTGGAACTGAAATGGCGGCTGAGTTCGCGGACGAGACGGCAGAGCGCGGTCAGGCTCGCGGCAAACCCGCCAGGCGAGATTCGAAGCACCGTCCGGGCCACAGCCCCCTCGGGACGGGGCGCGAAGGCACCGAAGGCATTCCGACTGTAATAACCGCAAAAAGAGGGGGCGAAAGAGCTCTCCGTTCGGCTGCTGAAATGGAACCTGGGCCAGAGAAAGAGAAAAAGATGTAAAACAACCCCCCCCCCCCCCCCATTCTTTACAAAAGCAACAATAACAATAACAGCATCAATAAAGTAGAGCCCCTTAATGTCCTGAAAAGCTTTTCTTTTTTTCTTCTTTTGGCCATGAGATAAACTGCGCTTAATTAAGCATTTTGGTATAAATTCCTCAACTGCATTGTCAGCAAGCTGTCGTCTGCCAGCGACTCTCCCCATCCCTTATCAGCATACAGCAGTCCTCTCTCTCTCTCTCTCTCTCTAAATATTTACCGCAGGACCGGCAAAGGCAGAGCAGGCGAGCGTGAAGCATCAGGGAGGGAGAGAGAGAGAGAGAGGGGAGCAGGCCAACACTGTTGAATGCAGATCTTACGGGGGGCTCAATTAAAGGGACAAAGGTTTAATTCAGGATCGATGAGGCTCAATTCATTCCGGATTCCTCGGGACGTCCCGGGGCTACAAAGTGCCTGTGTAATGATCGAGCTGTAATGCGGCCGCATAATAGCCTCCGCTATAATGCGCCGCTCTGCCGAGAGGCTTCCTACAAAAGCCACGACTCATACTCGTGAAATCAAACGCCGTGATAACGCTCTTAATATGACAGCTGGTCGTCTCGTGCCAAACTGAAGCCCGCTGGTTATTGTAGGCAGCCCCCGGCATCCAAGCAGACTTGCACATATGCGCAGGTTCACGTCGTGTGAGTGAATGACAAATAAAAAACACACTCAAATGCACACTATTTTGAAACCTGGGAATTCGCATGCTTTTAACGTCTAAAAGAAATATTTAGTAAATACAGGTACTTAAATCGGCAAAAAAAAAAAAAGGTCTATGGAAAAACATATCATGCAGCACAGAAAATGGCGATAATTGATTTAATGGCACCCAGGAGCTTGCCTCAGCTTGATGAAAGACTTCAGCCGCAATGGTTTCTAATGCTTAAAACATCGCCGCTGTGCTCGGTTTTATGTGTGATGTGAAACATCACAGCACCGCACGCATGACTGATAATCATCTTCTAATGTACCTGAAAATGGCGTTCAGTCATAGGTGTCCATTATTTATAATGCGATTTGAGCTCCATCACTTGTAGGCACTTCATAATGTCATTCGATGAGCCCTACGACTTCTTTTATAAAATCCTTCTTCGTTTTTCCCCTTTCAAAAAATAAATATTTGAAATATCCAATCCTATTTACGGGCCAGTCTGGCTGCTCTGCCCTGTTTGGCTAGTTCTGCTATCATTTCTTCATTCTATTCAGTGGTTAAACCAGCCGATCTGTAAAGGGATTTTGCCGGCATCTGGAGCAACCAAACACCAGGCCGAGGTCTGAATACGCAGGCAGAACCCTCAGCTGCAAGCGCTTGTCACATGTCCCAACACGGAGCACAATAAGGACATAATTGTGCTGGCCATAAATTTTGCTTCCCGAATACAAAACAATCCGTTATCATAATGATTTTATTTTATTGTTTTTGCAATACATCAAATTCAACACAATGGTGTGCCCCTGGTGGGTATTGCCCACAGATTATCAGTGACTCAGTGCACATGACGGCTATAGTTTTTTTGTTAATTTATGGCTACACACAAAAAGAATAACACACATGCACACATTGCTTAGTGACAAGCTCACATCTTTCACAGACTGCGAGAGGAAAGCGAGCCTCTGCTTTAATCATCGTTATAATCCAGGATCAGGTTTGCTCTTTATGGCAGTCGATTGTAAAAAGGCGACGATGGCCCAAATCAACCGAAGATTTCCAACGGAACCGTGAAGTTTGGCGGCTAGATACCTGCAAAGATGAGTCAGAGCCACCCACAAAGAATAAAATGAGACTGTGAGAGCTGAGATGAGTAGGGAAAGCACCGTCGATGAGGCACGATATATGTATGTATATTTATTTATTTATTTGTTTAAACGGTCTGTGAAAATAATGATTTTTTTTCTTTTAGAAGAAAAAAAAATAGTCTTCTTCATTTTTATGGCCCGGCAGGGATCGTACATTCTATTGCCATTGTTATTTTATTTTATTTTGTTTTATTTATTTTTCGTTTGCAATTTTGCCGTGACCAAAAAAAACAGTTGGGCGTCACGCCGCGTGAGTCTTAGCCGAAAGTCACGCGATCTCGCAAACGAACCAACAGCGTCGGAAGCATCCGAGCACGCGGCGTACCCTAACTCCGAGCCTCTGGAACGGAAACGTTTCCGGCCGTCTCCGTTTTCGTCGCCGGCATCCGCGGGGAGAACAGAGAGAATGAGCGAGGGGGCATTCCGACAGCCCCCGTTCGAAAAGGAACGCCGCGCTCACACAACCAAACCCACGTCGTTAAAAGCAGGGGCAGGAACCATCTCAGCCCACAGCATGTAATTTGCTTCCTTTTTTCTATTGACAGAATAGCCCGTCCCAGCCTCGGCTGAGTGGGGCAGTTAAGCCGTCGGGCGGTTTACAGTTTGAATACCTGAATTGAATTTCCCATTCAGCCATCACACCCGATGTTTTATGCAGATGTCATCCGCTCGCTCCAGCGTAGGCGCCCAGCCCCGAGTGGTCGCGTCTCTCCCCTGCGACGGAACCCGAAATCTTCCGTCCTTGAGAGGTGCTAGCGGAACGTCCCCCGTCGGCGCGCCCGTGACTGCAGGTTTGCAACCATTTTCGGTGGATGGCGCGCGTGCGGAATTCGGCCACACGGCAGGATGGGTGCGGGCATCCTTCCGCGACCACTCAAACACGGGGGAGACAGTGACGAGGTGGATGCCTGCACATAATCACCACAGACATAGCAGGGAATGGGTATCTAGTGATTACACAAACTAATCGGTAACCCTTTATACAAAAGGACGATTTCTGCAGATGACTTACGATTTTAAAAGAAGAATCCATTTTCCCCAATTTAGAACAAGACTTTCTCACATGATTGTACGTTTTGGCTGGTAACATCGTTAATGGACTACCACCCCAAAGGTGCTCCGTCCGATTGAGATCTGGGGTCTGCCTATGCGGGAGTGAAGTGAAGATGCTGTCACGTCTGAGGAACCAGACTGAGATGATGCGTGCTTTGAAACACAGCGCGTTATTCTGTCGGAATTATTCATTTGAAAAAAAGGGTAAACTGTGGCCATAAAGGGATGGATAGCAAGAATGCTCAGGCATGCTCTGGCATTCGAATGATTCTCAATTGGTATCGAGGGGCCTACTATTTGCCAAGAAAAAAATTCCCCACGCCATTATACCACAACCAATCACCTGCACTGTTGACACACAGGCATGATGGATCCATGGAGTCATGCTGTTTACACTAAATCCTGACCCTAACATCTGCATATTGCAGCAAAAACAGATTCATCAGACCAGGCAACATTTTTCCAATATTCGAACATCCAGTTTTGGCAATTGTGTGCCCACTGTAGGCTCACCTTCCAGCTCGTAGCTGACAGGAGTAGTTTTCTACTGCTGTAGCCAATCTTCTTAAGGGTTTGATGCATTTTACAGAACGTTCAGAGATGCCTTTCTGAACAACCACTGTTGTAAACTGTAAACTGCTGTTATTTGCGCATTTGGCCTTTTCTGTTAGCTTGAACGAGTCCGCCCATTCTCCTCTGACTTCTCTCATTAACAATTTTTTTCCCCACACAGAACTGCGCTCACTGTATATTATCTCTAAAGACTGTAGTGTGTGAAAGCCCCAGGAGAGGAGCTGCTTGTGAGGAACCACCACATCCACACACACACACACACACACACACACAGATATATACTGTATATATGTGCATTCTGTCCGACCTACCAAGCTACAGACGTTACCATAGATAACAGCGTATGGTAAGTGAAGTGAACACATATCATCCGCCGTTGGGAGGTCTGAAAGCAGCTACCAGATGCCTCACACCCCCTCCCACCAACCATCATTCAGAACCATGTTACACCCCCCCCCCCCCCCCCCACCACCCTCCTCCCCCTTCCATGTACTCTCCATAGGTATCCCACAACACACCTCAGCCTCTTGCTCTGCTCCCCAAGACACTTCAATTTTGATTTTTTTTTCACGATAAAGCCAAGCACACCGCGCAACGCGTCTCATTTTAAATGGATACAGTGGGTGTTCTGTCGTTTGTATCTCCCCCCCCCCAAACCAATCACTTTCGTCTCCAGAGAGGGAGAGGGAGGAGAGACGACGGGAGGAATCTGCGCCGTTTGAAAGCCGTTAGGAGAGAACGGGAAACGGGGGGAGGCGAGCGGAGGCAAAGCCTGCTGGGTAATGGAGGCGGCCCTCGGCCCCCGACGCCGGTCTGCGTGGGGACGGCCCCCGTAGATTATTTACAGTCGTGCCCCCGGCTGTAACCGTCACTCCGTCTGAAGGGCGCGGCTGCAGCCGAATCGCCGAAATTCGGCTATCGCGGAAAAAAAAAACTCGAGATGCGAAACAGGAAGTTGGAAGCGCTTGGCGTCACGCCGAAGTGAAACGTCGTGTAGCAGCGGAAAGCGTAAAGGCTACGGCGAAACGGGCTTCGCTAACTGATGCACGGTCCGTCAGCTGGCGAACATAAATATTCACACGCGCCTTCATGCGCTTTCTAAGGCGTGACCCCAGAGATGAAAATGTACATAATTAAATTTGGATTAGGACCGTGACAAATCACAACTTGCGGGTCTAGTTGGAGCGCCAAGTTTTCAAAAACAGACAAACACATCCGTGAAGTAGAAAGAGGACAGCAAGTAAGTGCCAACGTGCATGCTTTTTATTTGCTCCAAACAAACATTTGTATTTCTAAATGATATGAATATAGAACATTTCTGAGAAAGATTTGTTACACTTCTGTTAATTGCACTTCGTATTTCTAAGCAATCACAACTCGTAAATTGTGGATGTGTTTTCCTTGCATTTCAATAGATCACAAATGGATTGGTCCATGTGAACATTCTTTTAAATGAGAAAAATGCCTTTGACATGGTTCTGAATACCTATTTAAACCGTACACACAGCTTTAAAAAATTGTAATGCACTGAAACCAAACAAACAAAAAACTGGAAGCTCGACAGAACAATTCAGATTTCCACATCCAAATGCATTCGTTTGTTGACATTTCTATACATTTAAACAAATAAACAAGCTCAGTTTTGCTGTGAAAGAAGCCAAACCGCTCGGTTATAAATCATAGTTGTCGCGTAGCTGCCATGGGCGCACATTTCACTGGCACGTCAGTCAAATAAATAGCAGCAACCAACATCATGAATTGTGTATAATCTCTGGAAGGTTTTGGCAATCAGTGGTGACTGTGTTGCAGTCAAAATTTACACATAAATCCATCTTTATTCTATCACGCCGCCATTTCTTAACAAGTTGTTCCATGGTTTTTTTAAATTTTTTATTATTCCAGAGGGAATCGAAAAGAGCAACGGCGGTAAACGACGCAGACGCGAATGTCACCCGAAAAGCAGGAGAACCGAACAGATCGTTAACTGGATCGTAGCGCTGGGCAAGAACAAAAAACACCCACACTGCCACATTTCGGAACAGGAACGGACACCCCTGCGGTAACTGGACATAAAATAAAAAAAATGAAAAAACTTATCATCAGAGTAGAAAAACCCACGGCCCTGCTTACATTGTTTTATGGGTCGAGGTCCCTGAATAGCTGGCTGACTCATTTGCAAGAATGCCAGGGTCAACCCGAGCCAGCAAGCAGTCCAATCATGTGAAGTGTAAAACTGCTGCAGGGTGAAACAGGTTCCCCGCAAGGTCCACTTTGCAAGGCATGAATCAGGTCCCATAAACCAGACTGACTAACCAGACAACTTTAAATGCGACCGGGTGAATCGAAAGCTTACTCTGACTCACCTTAAGCACCGAGCTAATCTTTTCAATCGGTCAGGAATGTTCCGGTAACGAGACGTATTCTTTCTTTCCGGTCCAAGCTTCCTCCGGCCAGAGCCGGTGTCTTCAAAATTGAAAGGAAGACGTCGGAAAAACAAGGAAAAAAAAGGAGGAGAAAAACGAGTGAGACAGGAGAGATATACGTGCGTAGGTGCGTGCTTTAAGCAGCAAGGCCACACGGCGCCCGAAGACAGAACAGGCCTTTTACAAGCGTGACCGAAACCTTTATCTTCACGGAAAAGAAAAGTCTGGACGCAATGGTGAAGGGGCTACTCCTTTCAGAGAGCGGACCTTTGTCATTCTCCGTCTTCCAGCTCATTCCGTCGACAACGGCAGTTGCCCGGTCAATATGAAAGTGCGCTGGAGACACGCCACGGCTTCCAAGTATCCGTTGCGCACCGATTAAACGACCCATGTACAGGGTCTACATTTTTTACCGTAGCAACTGTTCGAACCACAAAGATATTGTAAAACCGCCTGCATCGGCTTTCATTGCAACTATGATATATCGATGCACTCCAAGAAACAAACAAAATGAGAAGGAATGGTTTTAATTTTACTCGGGAGCAGCGGGCAGCCACAGCGCAGCTTGGACCAACGGCAGATCTGAGGCCAGTGCCCTGAATGCTTGTGTTTTCGGTGTGGGAGGAAACCGGGGTACCCGGAGGGGAACACAGGAGCGACCGTCACAGGGCGGAGAGGATCGTGCGTACGGCCAGGACTCGAACACAGAACCTCCCTTGGTGTGAGGCAGCCGTGCTAACCACCGCACCACCGTGAAAACCTGTAGAATACCACACAGATTGCTCACAGGACCTTAACAAAGGACCCAAGGTGTAGCTGCCAACGGCATGAAGCACGTTTACCCCTTGTAATTGGGACTATTTAGGATTTAATCATGATAGCATAGATGGCCCGCTTTTGTCATGTGACCCTCGTGCGTGGCAGTATCCCACTGAGCTCCGCCCACTTGCCACCCGTGCCAGCCCACTTATCCGCTGCTCTGCCCACTTGCCACCCGTGCCAGCCCACTTACCCGCTGCTCTGCCCACTTGCCACCTGTGCCAGCCCACTTACCCGCTGCTCTGCCCACTTTCCACCCGTGCCAGCCCACTTACCCACTGCTCTGCCCACTTGCCACCCGTGCCAGCCCACTTACCCCGCTGCTCTGCCCACTTGCCACCCGTGCCAGCCCACTCACCCGCTGCTCTGCCCACTTGCCACCCGTGCCAGCCCACTTACCCGCTGCTCTGCCCACTTGCCACCCGTGCCAGCCCACTTACCCGCTGCTCTGCCCACTTGCCACCCGTGCCAGCCCACTTGCCACCCACTTACCCGCTGCTCTACCCACTTGCCACCCGTACCAGCCCACTTACCCGCTGCTCTGCCCACTTGCCACCCGTGCCAGCCCACTTACCCGCTGCTCCGCCCACTTTCCACCCGTGCCAGCCCACTTACCCGCTGCTCTGCCCACTTTCCACCCATGCCAGCCCACTTACCCGCTGCTCTGCCCACTTGCCACCCGTGCCAGCCCACTTACCCGCTGCTGCTCTGCCCACTTGCCACCCGTGCCAGCCCACTTACCCGCTGCTCTGCCCACTTGCCACCCGTGCCAGCCCACTCACCCGCTGCTCTGCCCACTTGCCCACCCGTGCCAGCCCACTTACCCGCTGCTCTGCCCACTTGCCACCCGTGCCAGCCCACTTACCCGCTGCTCTGCCCACTTGCCACCCGTGCCAGCCCACTTACCCGCTGCTCTGCCCACTTGCCACCCGTGCCAGCCCACTTACCCGCTGCTCTGCCCACTTGCCACCCGTGCCAGCCCACTTACCCGCTGCTCTGCCCGCTTGCCATCCGTGCCAGCCCACTTACCCGCTGCTCTGCCCACTTGCCACCCGTGCCAGCCCACTTACCCGCTGCTCTGCCCACTTGCCACCCGTGCCAGCCCACTTACCCGCTGCTCTGCCCACTTGCCACCCGTGCCAGCCCACTTACCCGCTGCTCTGCCCACTTGCCACCCGTGCCAGCCCACTCACCCGCTGCTCTGCCCACTTGCCACCCGTGCCAGCCCACTTACCCGCTGCTCTGCCCACTTGCCACCCGTGCCAGCCCACTTACCCGCTGCTCTGCCCGAGGACTCCACGCAAGCCTCGGGAGCTGACTGGAGATTCTGCGTTTCAGAGCCTGCTGTGCCCAAGAACAGAACAGGCGGCGCGTCAAAAAGAAAGTTCGTCGTCGGCGTTTAGTGCCATCCTCTTTCCCCTCCCATCAGATATGCACGTTAGCAACGCGATCACAAATTCGCGGCGCTTACGAGACAGACGCATCGAACCGCGCCCGATCCTGAAAACACCCGTTTTAAAATGCAGAGGGGGCAACGGAGGGACTACGGTTCCACGGCGCCTGGGAGAGAAAGTTCCGGAGCGTGTTGCTTCAGGCGGGTTCGTCGCCCCGGGGTGCTACGTGAACAGAAGGGGGGTAGCGCCCTCGCCTTCATCCCCGAGGCGGGCCGGTGAGACCTCGAATGGAGAGCTGAGAAAGGCGCAGCCATCTGCTCCACCCGCCGCGACCAGCCTGGAGAGCGAACGCCGATCCACCGCCGAATCTCGCAGGAAGGTGCGCCATCTTGCCTCGGTGTTATGAAAACATGGGGTTTTTTTTTTTTTTGGTTTTTTTTCGCCGCTGGGGTGTTCAGGCATTATCATTCTCCGCGGGGCCTCTCTCAGCGGCGTTCGGCCCCCCCGTGGGACGGTTCTGCCGCAGCCCGAGGTGAACAAGGCAGCCGTTGCTTCCCGACCAAGTCCGGTGCGAGTTACAGACTTCATATTTCATAACATCCATTTTTCATAAGGCGGCGTTTTTCTCTGAATTATGCCACAGGCGTCCCAAAGCCTGCGCTCGCATCGCGAGGAGCTCGCTTACGCCGTGGAACGAACGCAGAATGCAAAAGTGGCTCTGGAACCTACCGGAAGGCGGTCTTGATCTGACCCTCACCTCCCACCGTGTGCTGTTCCCCCTCACAGGAACCCTGAAATATTTGAACTCATCGGTACAAAAATATTGACGGGGCAAGACAACGTTCTTCCCCAACCAATTCGAGGAGGAAATGTTTGTTGTGTCTTTTTTTGGCTCAAATATTTTTTTTTCCTCCAGACCCAACATGATCTATAGACAAACAGAGACATTTTTTTCAATTTCATTCAGTCCAAAAGCGTGACAAGAGAAAGGACGGCTCCTGCTCGGCGCGAATACACCGGCAAATGAGAACTACCGTACGTGTCATGGAAGGCAGTGTCGTCCTTGACGTATGGCTTAATATACTCAGCTAGAGATAGTGCCTCACTGTTCTCTGTGACAGACTAGGGGCAATTCATACGGAACAGAATCAGTCACCAATTGGGTTGACAATTACAGCAATACAGCATTTTCCCTTTTACAATGCCGCCCCCTAGTGGTTATTCGACATAAAACAGCCCAGAGATCGTGTTAATTCAGCCGTTATCCGCTCTGACAGTTGCACATCGAGGAGAGGTCAATACTGCCCCCTCTGCAGGCAATTCTGTGAAGTTGCAGCTTTTATGACAAAAGTGTTATTGTAGTCAGTTGTGCTGAACAGTACTGACTGGCATTAAGTGTGGAGTTCTCAGAAATTGAACAGGTCAGATAAGATTTATTATTTGCACTTCAGTAAGAGCTAACTGTAAAAATATTTTTATGCGGTTCAGACCAAGCAGTTATCCATCCAAGGGCAAAAAAAAAGTATTTCAGCGGCATTTAGTGTGTTCAGGTTATCACATCCACAGGAAAGATTCCAAAGTAATTATTGGGTAAAATAATCTGTTGTAAACCCCCAAACCCAATTAAACTGTGTACAGATCATGTCTCAACCCCCCCCCCCCCCCCCCCCCCCCCCCCCCACCCAACACAACCATGTACACACACACACACAAAGGAATCAGCAGAGTGGAATATTTTATCATGACATAGCTGTAACATACTGGAATTTACAGTACAGAGAATTCAAAATAGATATCCTGTGCCACTTTATTCAGCTCTAGTACCAACTTACACTCTGCAATGGATAAGGTTAAGAACGCTTTCTCATGGGTAAAAGTTGTGAAAATTTCAAAAAGGCTCAAACGCTCAAACGACAGCTGGCAAACAACAAGAAAACTGCTGCAACGTGACAAGTAAAATCTACACTGAAAAACCTTCTTGAGCATACTGGGAGACAAGGAAGACAATTCACTAAATCCTCATTTTCTGGCAAGTTCTGCAGCGAACAAAACCAAGACGAAGAAATACTGCCCATGAAAAAAAAAGGGGGGGGGCTATTTGGAAATGTAAAAAGAACCATATTTCAACCCCCCCCAGAACAATTTACAGTTCATCTCTGTTCTTCGTCTTTGTTTTCTCTGTTCCGTCGAACCTCCTCCAGTTTTTTATCCTGAAAGGCAGCGACACCAGCGCAAGGCTGTAATATACGACTGAAGTGCACCTCAAATCAAAGCTACGCCACGGGAACAGAATTGCGTTTACCATTAAAGCACACGGGGCAAATGGAAGACGTCGCCCCCGACCGCCGCCGTTACCCACCTTCTCCTTGAACTTGTCGTTCATGGCCTGCATGCGCGCGGTGCGGTTCTCCTTGTTGGCCTCCATCTTCTGGTTGAGCTTCTCCTCCGCCATTTTGCTGAAGTTGCTGCTCTCCTCCATGGCCTTCTGCTGCACCTCCTTCTCGTGCTCGCGCTTGTCGGCCAGGTGCTTCAGGACCTCGGCTTCGTGGGACTTGTCGTTGTGGGGGGGGGGGGGGAATAAAAGTGCAGGCGGGCACATGTACGCAAACTGAGGCCTACTCGACACATCGGGGGACCCGTTTAAGCAATTCAGGACATCACACTCATAGCACTTCACAGAAAAACAGAAGGGAAATTGGGCAGAAACCAGGCCTGAACCCCCAAAAATCAGAGGCGTGCAGACATTTTGAGGGGCAGGGGCCTCAAGCCAAGATAAAAGCCGACACTGGCACACTACCTCATGCCTCATCTGGCATTTTAGTTTTATAATGACTACAACGATTTAATTAGGTTTAATAACAGTAATCATGATCATAACAATAACAGCAGCAACAACACAACAATAATAATAATAATAATAACAATAATCATTTTTATTTATTTGGTCCAGAGGGGCATTTCAGCCAAGGAGGACAAAGGGGCAGTGGCTCGAGCCACTGTAGCGACCCCCTCTGCACGTCCCTGCCAAAAAGCAAGCGATGTAAAAAGTCCCCCTGAGTGGGGAGAAAAACACTCAGAAAACGAGACGTAAACAAGCCCTGTTCTCTTTAAAAGGTTAGGAACGAGGCATACAATTTGGCGAACCGCGCTTGGGTCGGACGGGGTACCTTGCGCCTCTCCTCGGCTGCCTCCAGCTTCCTCTGGATCTCCTCCAGAGTCAGGTCCTTCTTCTTGGGGGTGGACAGGAGGAAGTCTCCCCTGGCCTCCTGGGAGGAGGGGCTCAGGATGAGCTCGAAGGCCTGGCCTGAGGCGCGTTTGTCCAGCTCCTTCACCTGAATACCTGCGGGTCAAAGCTCTGCAGGTCATCGACCTGACCTAGCACAGGTAGCGTGACTCCTTCAGGGAGCACACTCCTTAGTTGCATTCACTTATATCACCGCATTTACTTAAATAATGTTAAGTACACACTCAGTCCAATAAACATGAGCACTTATTTACAGTATGTCTGCATTGCCCCTTGAGCTGACTTTTTTCTGCATTTTCGCGGTCATCCCTGACCAGAAAACCTATATGAATATGAATGAATGAATATGAATTAATCTAAACCACCCAAATCACAAGGTAGCTAACAAACAAAGAAAAGAGAAGACCACTTTAAGCTTCAGAACCAATTCTGAAAAAGACTGATGCTGTGAAATTTGCTTACCATTAGTTGCCATTTTAGATGACTGATGGTCGGAGTGCCTTTAAGAAACAGAGTTCAGATAAATGTAAGTTACATTACAATGGACGAAAAAACAACTTTCAACCGTATCTGAAGACTTGAACCGTACAAAGTTTGTGACCTCTTCGAAAAGTACTATCCAACGCCGCCTCCGGGACTAAGTAGGTAGCCTACCGATATATGACGGTCCTTGCTTTCGCCAGCCTACTTCAGCTAGTCTAATGAACTTAGTTTGACTGTGACCTACGCCGGGGGACTCATAATAATTGACGAAAATACTACACCGTTTAAATCTACATCACTTAAATTTCGCAATTGGTCCAAAGTAGGCAAACATTTACCTGTATTAACCTCTGTGTAGCCTAGCTGCAACTTCCTAATGTTATGTGCTTGCTAGATAATTTGAGGTTCGCGGATTTTGCTTTCTCTCACCAGAGTTTAGCAACCGCCTTTCAGCTAACGTTAGCTAGCCCACAAAACGAACGATAGTTGGTAGCTACGAACTTGACCGTCAGTGCGGCCTGTAGTCTAGGAGCCTGTCAAAGAAAAAAAAAAAACTAGCTAACTTTATTTTAAATTCATTCAAACGGATTAGCATTATAAATTATTACGTCGCGGAAATCTGGCAAGTAAAATTGATCTGTAGTTTGTTTATTACTTCGCTAGCTTCTTAATTTAATGTATAATATTTGTCAAACAGCTAACGTTAAGTGTAAATTACTGGCCGGATTCCCACCCATTTATTATCACTGGGAAAAAAAATATTGTAAGTTGCTTACCTACATTCGCAATAATAAAACATTGCTAGTTTCTTAAAAATAATAATAATAATAATAATAATAATAATAATAATAATAATAAACCTTGATGCTGATGCTCGTTTCTTCTCAAGCAGCCTTTTCCGCGCCAAATTCGCTCTTTCCTTCAGTCTCTGCAGTTCGTGCAAAAGGTATCAAAGTAACTTAGGCCTACCGTTGTCATAGTTACTATGGCCAATTGACCTTCCCTGATATGCATTATGTAGACTAGTTTTTACTATAGTACAATAAAACCGGAGGCAACATAAAAGAAATTGTGTTTTTTTTATTTCTCCACGTTTGCTCATATAACTAGTTACCTCATTAAAATAGCTGCACAGCTGAAATAAGCAATTCTTCGTTTAAGTGCATTAATATAACACCCTCCCCCCCTCAGTGTTCAAATATGGATAATTCTTTATGAACTCGAAAACTGGTGGAGCTATCGTATTGATTATGACTAATTGATAAACCAAAAATCCATCAAACGGTATAATTGTAGATAGTGTGAATGACAGCAGTGTAGCGCCACCTATCTGGGAATTCGTGAAGTATTCGTCTTTCATGACCAGGGAGGAGTTATTCTCGGTGCACAGTACTGTATGATGATTGATAATCTTGTATAATTTACATTTTAATAATTTGTACCAACGTCTGCCTTTTTTATTCTAATGCTTTAGGACTGTCAACAGGTTGCATCCACTCCTTAAATTTGTCTTCCAAAATCCAGTTTATAGCACTAATAATATTAGAGCCCCAAAATCACAAACCATCCCATGGTGGTCTGCACAAGAAATATTATTTCCTAGTATCCACTCAAAATAAAATTTGCAAGGGGGAAAATGGCATATTAAAGATGTAACTCCTTAATTTTAAACAACAGTTAAAGTTGAAGTTTGACAGCTTGTTAGTTACAATTTGGGTTTCAGTTGAAAAGTTCATTCAAACGATTTAGCAAAGAATGTTCTTTTCATTCGACAGCCATTTTGTTTCAGGGGGATTTACTAAACCAGAATAATTAAAATTTATGAAATGTATAATCCAATAATAATGAGAACAGCTCACTGTGGCTATGGAGTTTTTTTCTTAATGAGAAAATTAATGAAATTAAGACCAGAGGCAAGATGCTGTAATTACAAGCATGCTTGTGGGTGAACCAGGGCTGTCAGGTGAAAAATGGTGAAGATTCTAGGGGCACAGATAAAAAAAATTGAAAAAAATCTATTTGTTTTATTAAAAGAAGGGGGCCCAGAGTAATATTCTGTCAGGGGGCCCAGAATTCCTAGCTATGCCCCTGGGGTGTACACTACCACAATGACAAGGCTGCTTGTTAATGGTCATGCAACTTGACTGCTGACCTCATGCAGGCAAGATCTCTATACAATGCAGTGAAAAAGGCACCCCCACCCCCCCCCCCCCCCCCCCCCCCCCCCCCCCCCCCCCCCCACCCCCCCCCCCCCCCCCCCCCCACCCCCCCCCCCCCCCCCCCCCCCCCCCCCCCCCCCCCCCCCCCCCCCCCCACCCCCCCCCCCCCCCCCCCCCAACCCCCCCCCCCCCAACCCCCCCCCCCCCCCCCCCCCCCACCCCCCCCCCCCCCCCCCCCCCCCCCCCCCCCCCCCCCCTTGATTTCCTCAATTATTGCATATTTTGTCACACTGAAAGATCATTAGACAAAGAGTAATATTAGACCTGAGTAAACACAAAAAAACATTTTTTTTAATGATTATCTTAATGATAAAAGTTATCAAACACCCCTATCACCCATGTGAAAAAATGCCCCCTTAATTACTCAATCAATCAATTAATTAACCAAATGTAAGTGATAATTAGATTCAGCTGATTGAACGCAGCCATGCTTGATTGTGGCGAGCGCTGTTGAATCTAAATGACACTCATATTGAACCTTGCCTTCAGAGTTGAGTAGTTGCCACAGTTTCTACAAGCTCATTATGCCCAAATCAAAGGAAATTCCAGAAGAGATGAAAAAGAATCAGTCTGGAAAGAGTTACACATCCATTTTTAAGGCTCTGGGACTCCACTGAACCACAGTGAGCCGTTATCTCCAAATCGAGAACACTTTGAAGTGGTGATTAGTGAATCTTCCCAAGAGTAGCCGGCCTGCCAAAATATCTCCAAGGGCACAGCGACAACACATCCAGGAAATCACAAAAGATCCCAGAAGGACATCCAACGAACTGCAGGTGACTCTCGCCTCAGCTAAGGTCAGTGTTCATGACTCCACTATAAGAGGCTGGGCAAAAATGGGATTCATGGGAGAGTAGCAAGGCAGAAACCACTGCTAACCAAGAGTCAATGCTCGTCTCACATTTGCAAAAAAAGCACCTGGATGATCCCCAAGCCTTTTGGGATGTTTTTGGTAATTTGTAATAAGACATTTTGTTAATTTGAATTTGTCCTAATATTGTAGCTTGTTTTTCTCCCTAGTTTGGCTTGGCATAAGTTAGGTCAGAATAGTGTTCACTGTGTGAACTAAACTGTGTTCTTGGCTAGAATAGCTGTACGAAGTGAGTATCGTATCTTATCGAACCTGTGTTTTGTAGTTGTCCATGACCACGAAATGCACTTTTGTACGTCGCTTTGGATAAAAATGTCTGCTAAATAAAATAAATGTAATGTAATGTTGTATGGACAGATGAGTCAAAAGTGGAACTTTTTTGGATGATATGGGTCCCATTATGTCTGGTGTAAAGCGAATATATATTTTCACAATAAGAACATCATACCAACAGTCAAACATATGGTGGTGGTAGTGTGAGGGTGTGGGGATGCTTTGCTTCCTTGGGACCTGGATGAATTGCCATTATCGAAGGAACCATTAATTCTGCTTTGTGCCAGAAAATTCTTAGGGAGAATGTTCAGTCATCTGTCTGTGAACTAAAGCTGAAGCGTACTTGGGTTATGCAACAAGACAATGATCGAAAACACAAAAAAAATTTTCATATCTAAATAGCTGAAAAGAAACAAAGTGAAATTAAAAGTGGGAGTGGTCAAGTCAAAGTCCTGACTTTAACCCAATAGAGATTCTGTGGCAGGACCTGAAATGAGCAGTTCATATTTGAAAATGAAACAATTTGTCTGAATTAAAGCAGTTCTGTAAAAAAGAGTGGGCTAAAATTCCTCCATAGCGAATTGAAAGACTGATATAAAATTGTAGGAAGCTATTGGTTGCAGTTACTGCTAAAGGTGATGCAACCATTTAAGTTCAAGGGGAATTTACTTTTTCACATGGATCTTTGATAACTTCATTAAATAAATGAATTTATTTTTAAAATGTGTTTTGTTTAGTGAGGTTCACTTTGTCTAATATTATATTCTGTACAAAGATCTGAAACCATTCAGTGAGAGATGAAATCAGGAAGGGGGCAAATTCTTTTTCTCTGCACTGTATACATGAAGTTATTATTGGTTCTGCTTTGAAATCTCTTGCTTCTCTCTGCTTATTCCATTTTTAGTGTTTTGTTTGTTTCCTATTAGTGTAACAAATTTCAGCTTCTGACCTCATTTCACGTACACAGGGGAAAAGTCGCTACAACACCGCTTTTGCCAACAGACAGCACTTTAGCTTGACCACACTGGCACACAAACCAGTGAGTTTTCCTACCGACACATTACACCGCCCACAACAGGAGAACTGCAGTAGCAGAGATCACAGGTGCAACACATCTTGTGTCAACCGATAACACCTTGGGGCTTTGTGAGTACATACAGTAGCACAGCCATAGCAGGAATCGTGGTGACTTTTGCCCACCCTACCGCTAGCCTAGCCAAATATGCCCAATCACTGTGGGCACAGGATTAGTGGGGTAATAATATAGCTCAGACTATAACTGGAGACATGTAGGGCTCAGCCTGCAATCATGGTGTCACCCCTTAATAACTGAACCACTTGGAAGCTAAGTGGTCAATCCTTAGAAACACTCAATCACATAAGCCTTATGTCACATCCAATTAGAGCTCATTTTTAGGGAATACATTTGTATAAGGTTGCTATTTGTTAAGAGAACCATTTTTACTTACCAGATTCTTACCAGGCCGAAATGGGATTAAAACATTCACATGAAATGTTTCACAAAAACAACGCATGTTTTTTTTTTTTTTTTATTTGCATTTTTTTTAGTACACGGGATAAGCCAACTAGTGATCCACAAATTTGCCACAAAGTGTATTGCCATTGCATTCATTGTGTTCTCACGTCTGCAGGGAAGCTTTCCAGGGAAACTTCACGGGCAAAGTCATGTGCTTAAATGCTTTGATGCTGAACCCCTTACTCCCCTACCCCCTGCATGCACACCCCCCCCCCCCCCCCACAGAAAAGGAAAAAGAAAAAGTACTGGCAGAGTAGTTAGCAGAGCAGAACATTTATCATATATCACAACATAGCTGTAACATACTTTACTGTAAAGTCAAAATACATATCCTGTGCTACTTTATTTAGCTCTAGTAGTATATTACCAACTTGCACTGTGTATTAGATAAGGTTAAGGATCAATGCATAGTAACATGCTTTCTCACGGGTGTAAGGACTGATAATTTAAAGGAAGGTCAAATGCTGCAATTTGACAAATCGGCAAACAGGAAAACTGATGCAACGCGACAAGCAAAACCCACAAGACGAATCATCTTGAGCATACTCAGAAACAGGGGAAAAATAAAAGAGGAAATTCATTTGATCTTCTTTTCCTTCCAAGGACAGCAGTGAACAAAACCAAAAAATGAAAAACAAAATCAATACTGACCATAGAATGGAAGGGAAAAAAGAGCGAGAACTCCTCTTTGGAAATGTAAAAAAACCCATATATACCCCCACACTCCCCAATTTACAGTTCAGTTCTCCTCTTCGTCTTTGTTCTCTTTGTTCCGTCTGACCTCTTCCAGTTTTTTATCCTGAAACGGAGCAAAACCAACGCAAGGCTGTCATATACGACTGAACTGAACCCCTAGATCAAAGCCTACTTCACTGGAAAGTTAGAATCTGTAATGGTGTCAAACATTTTAAAAATATTTTTACCAGATTTTTTTTTTTTTTTAATTCTTTCTTCCCATTTGGAGGCATAACTGTATCTTGTGAACCCATCCTGTTACTATGACGACCAGCATCATTTCCATAGAGACCCCCCAGCTGAGCCGTGCAACACCTCATGCTCAACTGGTGTGGGAAGACTGGAAGAGCCTGTCTAACTAGAGGAACCGCTCCTGCCGTGAAGAGTCCACTAGACTCTCAGGCGTCAGGCGTGTCACTGTGTTAAGAATGAGCTTTTCACCAGGATGCAAACCCCCAGGAGGGCAGTTGCAGCATTTAATTTTCCAAGAATTTTGCAACTGCTTCAAACGGTTGCATATTTTTTGTACTTTTTTATTTATTTAAACAAGACCAGGTCAAAACCTAGTACGTGGCTGGACCGTGTATGGGTGTGCGAAACTGTGGCCAATTTGTTACAAGGATAGTCAGTGGTAGTGTCTATACGACCAATGGTGTAACTTCATCGCTCACTCAGCCGCAGACATTCGCCTTTGTAGGGCTGGCCCCTGCTGTTGCGGTCCAGCCAAAAAGGCACAGAGGGTTGGAGACAAACATCCCGCCCAACCGCCGTTACCCACCTTCTCCTTGAACTTGTCGTTCATGGCCTGCATGCGCGCGGTGCGGTTCTCCTTGTTGGCCTCCATCTTCTGGTTGAGCTTCTCCTCCGCCATTTTGCTGAAGTTGCTGCTCTCCTCCATGGCCTTCTGCTGGACCTCCTTCTCGTGCTCGCGCTTGTCGGCCAGGTGCTTCAGGACCTCGGCTTCGTGGGACTTGTCGTTGGGAGAAGGCAAAAAAAATAAAATAAAATAAAATAAAAAAACAAACAAATAAAAGAACATGGTTAAAAGAACCATCCATCCGCTGGAGAGACATTCCCAGCAACATACACTCTCGGCAGCGAGTTAAAAGAAAACAAAACGAATCTTGGAGCATTATAATCAGATAAATGCCATTAAATGCACTTCAAGAATTTGAGACAGTACATTACATCCTGCAGGGGCATCAATATCCAGTAGTGGTCCAGCAACCACCAGCCACATACGCACGGGCTTAAGAGCATATCTGAAGGAATTAGTGACCAGTATGTAGATAAGGCACAGTTTGTTAAAGCTGCGTTAATTGTATCCTCTCTAAGAGCTTTTGGAGCCGGTGCCAGTGATACTGCTGTGGGATGGTAAGAGGTCCACGCCTGTCTGTTAGGCCGATTAGAGGGTACGTACCGGTTGTTTATATCTGTCCATCATCCTGTTATTGAGGTTTGAAAGCACGGGGACACCCCTTGCAAATGAACTTCCTTAAATGTGGCTGATGACGTGACTCCTGTTGAACGGCCACTTTAACAGAATTAAAAGGCTCACGTTGAGAATAACGTTTGGTTACGGTATCGTTTTTGAACGGCAAAACTGCAAAGGCTTTGACATTGGAGGATTAGAATCGACCCGACTCAATTAAAGAGACTGCATTCAACAACCTTCCGGGGTGACACATCTAAAAGCGTCTAAAACGAAGCGATGTCCTTTCCGCAGGGACGTAGCATGGCGTCTGGAACGAAATCTCGACTACGCCAGGGCCGACCATCCATGAGCCCAGAACAGACCCTGGGTCAAGCACGTATTTGTTTTGGATTCAAATACCTCTCTCTGCTCTATTGATCTTGTCCGGTGTATGGGAACCAATGAAATACACTCAAAAAGCGCAAACCCCGCCTTCTGGTCATACTGGCAGGCTCGATTACACCAGGCAAGATCAACAGAGCCCAGAAAAGTGTCTGAATCTAAAACCAATACGTATTTGACCCAGGTCTGCCGACAGCTCGAGTCAGACGCCTGCAGTCCACCCGTGTTCCCCCTTCGGTGGACTGAACGGAGACTGGCTGGTGCAACCCGCAGGACGCTACAGTTATAGGACAGGTCTGCTATTCCAAATAGCGGGACGCGCAATTGGTTGCAGGTCTGGGCAATATGTCTATTACATCGATATCGTGATATGAGACCACATATCATCTGGGATTTCGTATATCGTAATATCGTGATATGGCATAAGTGTTGTCTCTTCCTGGTTTTAAAGGCAGCATTACAGCAAAGTGATGTAATTTTCTGAACTTACCTGACTGTTCTAGCTGTTCTGTTATTTGCCTTTACCCACGTAGTTATTACATAGGCATTACTGATGATTATTTATCAAAAATCTCATTGTGTAATTTTGCGAAAGTACCAATAGCCATCTCCACAATATCATCACAATATCGATATCGAGGCATTTGGTCAAAAATATTGTGATATTTGATTTTGTCCATATCGCCCAGCTCTAATTGGTTGCGTCAATAAGTTGCGGCCTACAAGCCGCCACGGGCCTTGCTCGCCTGCTCTACCCAAAAATGGTGAGGGGGAAGGCTGAACGGAGAGATGACAAGCCGTCCCGGGCCGGATGGGGTACCTTGCGCCTCTCCTCGGCTGCCTCCAGCTTCCTCTGGATCTCCTCCAGAGACAGGTCCTTCTTCTTGGGGGTGGACAGGGGGAAGTCTCCCCTGGCCTCCTGAGAGGAGGGGTTCAGGATGACCTCGAAGGCCTGGCCTGAGGCACGTTTGTCCAGCTCCTTCACCTGGATATCTGCGGGTCAAAAAAAAAAACGTCAGAGGCCGTTAAGATTTGAAAAAAAAAAAAATTAAATTAAATTAAAAAAGAAAAAAACAAAAACAAACTTCCAGCATTCATATTGACAGAAGAATGGTGAGCACTGTTGTGCTAAATGGCCTGTTCTCGTCATTATGTTAGGTTATGTTATGTTATGTTATACGCACACATGCAACACATCTTATTTGGGTACTTGGCTTAATTTCTTCAAGTTTCATTTCATTTCATCATTCTAAACTGAAGTGCAGACGAATTCCAACATGTATGGGCATGTGTTCAGTTGCTTTGATATTTATTTTGATCATTAGTCTGTATTCCCCTTTAAGCAGCCTTTTTGTCCCTATCTTGCTCATATTCAGTAGCTTACTACAGTGAATCACAAGGTAGCTAGCAAGCAGACAAAATGAACAAGTCCAAGCTATGGTACAGTCTGCAGAAATACAGATTTAATATCTCTTCTGTTCTGCTTTGTTTGCTAGCACATGCCAATATTCCTTGTGCGTGCAGATGTTACCCTTCTGACAAAATTCTGTAATGTAAAAAAAAAAAAGTGTTCTTACCTTCGGGTGTGGCCATTTTAGAAGACTGAAGATAGTCAAAGTGCCTTGAAAAAGAAAGTAGAGACATTTACAATTAAAAGGTTCTCAGACAAACGAAATGAATTTACCCAACCCTTTGTCGGGGCCGAACACATCCCTTCCACTGTTCTATCAGCGCCCTCTTGTGTACATTCATTTAAATGGTCAGAAAGAAGCATCTCCCTTCTAGAACAGTTCTCTTGAACTAGATAGCTGGAAACTGTGACAAAACATCGCCTATATCAATGCAACCGCGACACCTTTCGGTAAATGAAATAATTCGCAGCATGACGACGTTAAAAACACCACCCGCGTCCGTCGGATGAGTGGCTAGACACTACATTGAAAAGACGCGAATCGTGTTCGTCAATACAGTAATTTAAAAATAAAAAAATCTAAAATGCAAAACCAATAAATATTGCAAGCTTTACTTTGGGTGAGAGAACACTGCCTATCTGCGTGAGCCTGAGTGATTGCTGTGTAATCTTAATAACTGCATTTGCATCCAGGCACTTAAAACCTGTAATTAACTGACACGCGTTTAGCCTTGTGTGGCTGGGGTGGGGACAGCGATGACACTACTACTAGGTAGTCTGATGGCTAGTCATCTTCTGTCAGACTGCATCCCTTGCTTTTGGTGCTCAGCAAGAACACGGTATGCGCCTTTGTTTTGTGTAAGAAGTCAAGCAGCCGAAAACAAAGACCAGCCCAGACGGCTCCACCTGCAATTCAAACCATCCAAAATAACCACCAAGCTGATTTAGACAACGTCAACTCGATGGTCAATCGTGTATGAACGTCAAATAACTGATGCTGTTTAGAAAGTTATATTTTTAAATTTATTTGTAAATCATACGAGTCTAAGCCTTTCAAAGCTAGCTCGAAAAATCCAGCTAATCGAGTAAATTGCCTATCCTCTCGCTAATATTGATAACGATTAACGTTATCGTTTCGGTCGATCCAGCCAGCTCTAGCTCAACGAGACACATTGAATTATCAGTCGTTACCCAGAACATGGTACAAATTGTACAAATCGTTAGCTACCGACAGTTACATTTGCATTTGCTATCCAACGACTGACAATATAAAACGCCAGTTTCCCTGAAACGTGCACAAAATTGTGGTTCATGCATACTATCCATTTTTGATATTAATTAAATGTAAAATAGCTATATTATGCAGCTAATTAAGTAAAGACAGTGTGCCTAGCAGCAAACAATGGTTTTGAATTCAATGATCACACCCAAAATTGACTAGACAGTCATCTGGTTAACGGTACAGCTGGTCAGCTAACGTTATCGAAAAAGCCGAAGACGCTTATACTAGGGCTGTTTTTCTCTCCAGACCAGTCGAGATGAGCACCCGCATTTTACTAGCTAGCTGGTAAATAAGCTGCTAGTTAGTTGGCTATGTGTAGAATGCGCTGTCAGTAGTCTAGATGCTACTATGATGCTTTGAGAAATCGTTGGAAGTGAAAACACCGTTAAGAATTCCTTCTGAATAATTGTTAAATTACAAATTAAGTACAAAAAGATTTAGATAGAAACATACTATAGATACAAACAACAAAAGTGTATAAAGGGGTGGCTCTATCAAATACTGATTTTCGTTTATCATAGCTAACGTTGCCAAAGAGCAAGACATTCCCGATCAAATATTAAAAATGACACCTAATAAATAGCACACGCAAGAAAATACTGACTAATATGTTATTTTTCACGCCTACATTTCACAATGAACCTTTTAACAAGATGGCTAGTTGCTCAAAGGGAAAAAAAAGTCACACCCACCTTAGTGGTGATGCTCTCGCAAGGCAAGTCGGTTACCGCGCCTAGTTCTCTCTATGCCTCAGCCTCTGCGGTTCGCGCAAAAAAGGACCAAAGCGGCTACGTCATTTCTGTTGCTGGGGCCCTATTGGCCAACTGTCAAACAGGTGCCCAAGCATGGCTTCCCTCGGATTTGGGGAATTGTAGTTTTTAACCAAATAAGCCATTGAACCATCAAAACAAAAACCACGAGGCTAACAATGACATTTTTTTTTCAATTTTGATCATGTACCTAACGTGAATTGACTGGTTGAATATATTTCGTCGATCGAATGATTGTACAATGTAAAACTATTAGATGGACATTTTAATTGCAAGCTGTATCTATTGAGAAAAGGAGCACGGTGCCGTGGCCATCCCTTTATGATTGCAAACTTCCACATCTCCTATTGTCTGTGTTTTGCTGATATTTTCTAATAACGCAGCTCTAACGGTTGGTCTCGAGTCGAATTAATGCAATATTTAAAATAAAAAAAAAATCCAAAATAGCCTAGGCTATGTCAAAACCAAATGAAAAGTCGTCAAAATATGCGTTAACCAACATCAATTAATTCATTTACATCATACATGTAAGAATGTATTGTACCGGCATATTTCGACAACGTGCGTTTTATTTCGACAGCATGCAGTTGCTAATGGTGAATAGCCTGTTTGCCACATAAGGACTAGAAGCAATATTAGGTGTTGAATAATGTGGCTGATATTGGTGATATACATCCCGTTATAGGGTTTTTGTCGCAACAACGGTTCCTGTCAGACTTGTATTACGTGTGCTGAATTGGTAGTAATGAAGAAGAATGTTGGCTGATTTGCCCGTCTGTGTTGCGTCTCAGGGAAATACTGTCCCCGTCGTGGGGTTACATCGGGCCTCTCTCTCAGTGTGTATTACTTTACAGCTTTACATGTAAGACGACAATGGAAGAACTGTGTTTGCAACACTCACTCACTGCACGTGCTGACATGGACAAACGGCTCCGACAAAATACAATTTACAGCAGGTAAGAAAAACTAACACTCTTCATACCTTATCATATTTACAGCTGAAAACAGTGATATATATAATTTAAGCCTGTTACAGGTTGTTGCATTTGGTATGTGCATTTGAGTTTAAGCCAAACTCATATTTGGCAGTAATTCTTGGCAAGAGAGATTTTTAATGGTCAGCACGCCAAGACTTAGTAAATGCATTATCCGATAATACACAATTCAAAATGGAATTAACAACATAACAAGACCAGGGATCTACAACTATAGAGAATATTGAGAATGTTAATGAGTGAGAACAACTGTGATTAATGCCTGGGGTCTGGCGGCTGTAGTAATTACAAGCTTTTCTGCGCGTGTGTGAGCGCGACATTTTCACGTAACGACAACAAGACAGTGCTCCGATCATGTGACTTGTCTATTGCGAGCCAGTAAGTTAGAGGTTCTGTCTCTGTTCCTGCTTAGGCCTACTGCCCGTAAAAGTGTTTTTATTTTCAAATGTTAATGTCTTCATAACAGTATAATTACTCACAAAGGTCAAAAACTCATCTGTGCTGTTAGGTAATTTTCAATATCTAGTTTGTTTGTTTTTATTTGAAAAAAATTGAATGATTGAGAAAAAAAAATACTGAAAAAATAAAAATACTGAATCTCTTTCACAAGGAGGCCCTGGACCCTACAGGTCCCTACACTTACATTACAAGTGGAATGAGAAGCTGTCCAAAACTGTGGAATAAGGATTAGCTGTTCCAGTTCCAATTCTGTCATCTTTCAAAAGCATTTTTTATACAGCCATTTTGCATTTCCATGTGCTCTAACATGTCTAGCTACAGTGAGCTCCATAATGTTTGGGACAAAGACATATTTTTTCTTGACTTGGCTGTGCACTTCACAATTTTAGATCTGTAATCAAACAATGCACATGACATTAAAGAGCAGATTCTCAGCTTTTTTAAAGGGTTATGCTAATACAAAAATTAGGTTTCACCATGTGCTAATAACAAAATGTTTCATACATAGCCCCATTTACAGGGTCCCATAAAGTTTGGGACAAATGGCTTCACAGGCGTTCATGATTAGTTAGCTATGGTTCTGTTGTTTCTTTAGCGCAAGTATAAGAAAGCTTTCAGTCTTGATTCTAGGCCTTTGATTGCCTTTGGAGTCTGTTATCGGTGTTTGTCAACATGAGGATCATATTTGAGCCAAAGAACTCACCAGTGCTCTCTTTCTTCTTAATGATGTTCCTATCTGTTGGTTTTAGTAGGCCAAAGGTTTGGCCTATATCTCTTGACAGTTTTTTTTTTTTGTTTGTTTGTTTTTTGTCATTTCTCAGCCTCATAATTCTTCTTTGACTTTCACTGACGCAACACAAAATATTAATCGTTTGATTGCATATCAAAAATTACGGAGTACAGAACCAAATCAAGAAAAAATATGCCTTTGTCTCAAACAGTATTGCGCTCACTGTATATGCAATGCATACTGTAAGGCCTCCTCTGGGACTGCAGTGGATGCCCTTGAGGGATTGTGTTAGCATGACTGCCTTTTCCCAAACAACAGCTACCATTAGTGCTACTTTATCAGTAGGTAGGATTACACGCGGAAGTAAATATATGCTGACAGACAATGGCCAATAAACACAATTGCCAGATTTGTTTCATCGCCAAACGGTGTATGTGACAACTATGATGTGGCGAAGGATGCCCTAGGAAGCATCCAGTCATGAGACACTGTCATTTCACCTATTTAAAAAAAAAAAAAATGGATTATTAGGCTAGTAGATCCCATTTTGGCTCAAATCATGGACTCAAATTTCAAATCAGATTTACTTGCTTGACAATTTTATTACAATTTCCACATACATACATACATACATACATACATACATACATGAGAAACTCTTGTTAGGGTTCTCGTACAAGTGGAAAAATACAAATGTGTCAGACGTGGGGAGAATGTTTATGAAAAGGTGACTGTTGCTCCAGCGCTGGACCGTTGTTTTGGCAGCTGTTCGCTTCAGACGCCACAATAGATAATCAGAGATTGGCTGCCAAGACTCCATTCACGTTATAGCTGCAGCTAGCAACAAAACGGGCATTTACGACCGCGACAAAGGGAGAAAGGAGAATCCGTTTGAGAGAGCTGTGCCGATGGCCCCGCCCCCACGGACTTGAAAGCCGTCCTTTCAGCGCCTGCTCTTCAGGTCTGCTGTCGAAGCAAGGTTCCCCAGGGGCACTCTGACCCAAGCTAGGACGGATGGCAGTTTTTTTTTTAAATCTCTTAAATTCCGTGCATTCATAACCTGATTCAAATGGCTCTTTTTCTGTCGTTGTTTTTGTTGCTAATTCTGAATTTTAAAGGGCAAGTATAATATCTGCTGTCATCATACCTCTAGTGAAGGTAAATCATTTTCGGTCTACGTGAGAACCCTATCGATTTCTGTGGAAGCACATCCATTCTCAAAAATGAGAATTTCCCACACTGCAACAGGACCTGTGTTCTAAATGTTGATAGCAGTTTGCCAGCCAAGAGTGAAACAGGTGGAGAAACTGGTGGGTGGGTTTGGGGGGGGGGGGGGGGGGGGGGGGGGGGGGAGGGGCGACATTACAGTTGCTGAATCAGGACTAGTTACCATCACAGTGCCCCACAAGGGAGGATGATGTCATGGCCTAGCTGCAGGGGGCATGAGAGACAAACAAAGGGAGAAGGGGGAGAAGTAAACCATGGCAACGGCTCTCAGAGGACGAAAGAGCAGGAGAACATTTGAATGATGAATCATTCGGCCAGTCTTCTATTATAAATTTTTTTTCTTGTGGTCTGCACATACAATGCATAAAAAACAGCACTAATTCAAAATGCAGAAATATAAAATATATAATAATATAAAATATTAAGTGATAAAATATAAACATATATAGAATTCTGATAAAATACAACACACCACCACGTGATAATGATTTTTTTATTTTTTTTAAGACATCCATAAAAGGAGCATATTAAGATTATTGCCGACTTTGTTACTCGCTTCCTCTGTGTTCTCTTTAGTCGTAAGGACTTTAAGTATCTTTCATGAGATGCTTGAACATACACAAATAAGTGTGGGGGTTGTGAGTACCTTCCAAGACTTGTTTTAATTCTGCTTTCTACATCTCGTTTAGCGATTATCTGAGACAGGTAACGCAAGCCTGTGAGCGTGAGCTCTTCAGATTGATTCCTCTATCGTCACCAAAAACACTCAGTACCAGAGTTATTGGTGTGAATGTTCAGGTGCCCTTATTCCCAGATCCACTGTCACCACCCAGCTGATGCTGTAGGTGGGGAGTGCGGTGTTTTACAAAGCCATCCCTGGGTCAGCGGTGTGGAGCGGTGGGCAGACCTGCCTCGGGAGGCTCGGATCCAAGGTAGGCCCCTTCAGGTGTCACCTGGACCAAGGAAGCGGGAAGCTCGAGAAAGTTCAATGACCTGCCGTAGATATGCCAGAAGGCTCACAGAGCTTCGGTAAAAAATAAAAATAAAAATCTCACGTGACAACATTTATTATTCCTTAAACCGAAATCATGTCACTTGAGTGAACTGTTTCTGAGATTTAAAGTGAAATGTTCTCATAATGTATACAGTTGATACCTGAAACATATCTTGTGGCCCATCTTCTCCTTATATATGATTGTGTGATGTCCAGAACTGGTCATAGTATTCTAATTTATTACAGCATTGTATAATGTGAACATAGCCCACCCTAATTTATTGCTATATATCTACGGAATTCTATTTGCCATTTTACTACCTTTGCACAATGGCAGTGTCTATATAGACTCCAGACTCCGATTAGTGTCTCGACGAACATCCCTCCAGAGAATGGGCGTGGCTATCGTGTTAGCATGGTTCACCAAAGGGATTTGAAAGACAGCCCTGCCCACTCTGATTACCCGAAATTAAAAAAAAAAATTCTCGCAGGAGATCTGTCAAGGATGCCGTGTTGAAGCTGCCAGAAACACGGGCCTCTGCGATTTAAAAAGGACTGAGCAGAAACAAACTGAGAGACGCCTCATGCCAGTCATGTGATTCTGGACTGACTGCTCAGGGCTCGGTCAGTGATGTCACCCACATAGCTTGTTCTATTCTTGTGGTTCTAGGCAGTGCGTTTTCTGTAGCATGAGTTCGGACTGTGGGGAAAGGGTGAGGTCACCATGACACGTGTTAATATTTAATTAGCGAGTGCCAGTGAGTGTATGTATTAACTTCACCCCCACCACATATAGCAGGGCCCCCATCCATTTATACAGCATCTGGGCTATGTGAGCTATTTCTCTGTGTGTGGGGGGGGGCAGGCATATTGTACTAAAATGTCCTTTTTTTCATTTTCTCTTTCTTTACATTGCCTGATCTCTCATGTTCTCATGTAGCCATTTCATTATCACAAGAGGGGTTCTCAGCCAGTTTGCCTGATTAAATAAAAATACAAGACAGAATGGGTGTTTTTTTTTTTTTTTTTTTTTTTTTGGTTATGGAGTCCTGTTTGAATATGAAAAAAATGTCACCCTTTTTTTTTTTCTGTTTGATTTAACAGTGAAACATTTGCTTGTATATCTGTGAGACTGCACATATCTGTGAGAGTACATATTAGGAAGACTAAACAAATCTAAATAAACTGGGTGAATAATGGCCTAGTTGTCTGTCCTAATTGTCGAATAGAAGTGGCTGTCTGTTGTATGTTTTTGTGATCTGTAGTGAACTTTATGAAGCAGTAAAAGGTGATTCTTTTCTTTACAGCAGTTTGGAAGAGGGTGTTTTCTGCTTGATAATTCTTCTCTATTCTCTGGCCTGCCCCACCTCCTGTTCAGCCAGTCAATATGGATTAGAAGGAATCACATTTTTTTTTTTTAAAAAAACATGCTATTGTTATATGAGAGTTTGGTTGAAAGGCTGAGAGGGAAGTCAGTTTGACTCACACCCATGTTACCGTTGTGGCTCCTTTGTCCTTTTGTGTGGCAAAGTGGCATCCACTGTCGCTCGCCTGGCAAATGTTGATAAACAAGGGAATGTCGCCACCTAGTGGTCAGCCTGTGGCTGCACTAGTTTACTACGTGCAACAGCTGCAAGGCAGGGCTTCTGTGACATTATGTATCAATTGCCAGATGTTATTGGTCGGATTGCTAACCTGACAATTTGACAAGAACAGAAAGCATTGCTGCAGACTGTTCTCCTTATCACAGAAACAATCATTTAACCATTATTAACCATTATACAAAGTCAAAGGACTGAACAGTCCTCTTCCTAGTAGTCAAGCGTTTGATTTCTAAATGCTGTGCTTTGGTCAAAAAGCAGAAACACAGAACACATTTTGAGCCCTGTGGATTTATTACGGTGGTTACAGTAGATCACATGACAGATTCTACACAATCACATACATGTACTGTATGATACCTGCATACCAGCAAAACAGACAATGTTCTCTCGCTCGTCTTGGCAACTTAACTTCCAAGTTTTACACTGAACACCGTGCAGTCAATGCACTGTTCTGTGCTCCTATTGTAGCTCTGTGTCATCTTATTTCAGCACAGTATATATATTAGTATATGTAACCCAATAAAACATCTCATTCATTTGGGAAATATGTACGGCACCGTTGTTTTAAGGATTAGCTATACATACAAATAAGATTTCATGGATTGATCGTATTACAGTCTGGTACTTTAAAATTTCCCTGTATAAGATGTTGTGTTCATAAAACAGCATGTGTGATTTGTTCACTTGTGTATATCAAGTAACCAGGGCCGGCCAGTGGCATAAACGGTCTGTGCGGTTGTTTAGGGCCACAACCGGGGCCACACGACCACGTGGGGGGGGGGGGCACACGATCCAATGTTTATATAAGGTAAATAACGTTATTTTCGGAATTGCGTTATTCATCCCCTATCGCGGAACTAGCGATCGGGAATGAATAACGCTCGATAAAATCCAAGCTCGCAACCCCCCCCCCCCCCCCCCCCCCCCCCGAACGCAGCTCATAGATTTTGTTTAGGGCCACCAAAATCCTAGGGTCGGCCCTGGAAGTAATACTGATACATCAGACCAATCTTGACGCATCGTGTAAATATAAAATACACATATTTACATTCATGGGTGCGATAAAATCAAACAGGCGATGGTCCATTGCGGAGTGAGTGGTGAATTGTCACTCCACATTCATTTCACACACCGATGCTCTTCAGATTGAGAGAGAGTCACATGACAGACCAGTGGCCATATGGTTCTAACGCAGTCTTGCTCTGTGTACAGAATTAATGGTGTTCCGTGCCTTTAAGAATTTGAAGTATATTATGCATCATTTGAAGAACCACGGCAAGTGTAACACCTAGGACGGAAATATTGCAGACCACGCTGCACCCTTCATCGTAAGATAACCAGTCCCTCGTCGCAGAATGAAGTCTTCACTCTTGGTGATGTTTCCAGATCTGTTAATAAACAGACACACCCCCTGTAACGATCTCCACCTGTGCTGATATTTCCCAACATGATGGCTGCTGTGCTGCTCTCTGCAGGCTATTATGTCTGTTTACAAAGTCAAAAAACACCTCTACAGCTGCTTATGTTTCCATTCATTGCGTCACATCAAATACGCATTGTTGTGATGCTGGATGTTTGCATGTTCAGGTGTCGATTCAAGTGTTGTTTGTAGTTGTCGAAAAGAGGACTCATAGAAAAAAGTGTACCCACTGTGTACGTCTTAAAATCACATCTGTGGATTTATACCAAAAGACTGAAGATCGCAAAATAATTGTGCGTGCTGTTCTCTAGAATCAGAAACTTTTCAAGCGGTCATTTGTGATATTACCATCATTAATGGTGAAGAACCATTAAGACACAACTCTCTACTGTACAGGTACACATGAAGTTATCTCCGCTTTCTATAGTAAGGGAAGAATTAAAATAATTGGCAGTAGTGTTTTCCTGGGCACAGAATTTTTGCTGGGCACTGTCTGCCTCATGAATGATTCTGCAGAGTGTGTTCTTAAAAACACGTACATAGCTCTATAAAATCATACTGTGACAGAAAAGCCACAGTGCACAAAAATGCACAAGAACACTTTGTTCTGACTCTGAGAAGTTACAGTGGACAAGAAAACCTCACTTACAATAAACTTCAGCTTGATCAATTCCACCAGTATGCAAATGCCATTAACCATTTTGCATACATCTAATTATGCAAAGCCACAAAGCCATAAGGTTTTTTTTTTTTTTTTTTTTTTTTTTTTTTTAAAAGAATGGTACAAACATTTTTCTGCCATGGAAATTCTTCACAGCACAAAAAACACTATCATTTAAGATGATATACCCCACTCTCAATTTCTGTTTCAACAGAATATATATCTGTATATTTGCAACAGTCCTGAAGTTTGAAGGCACTGTAGGGCCCCCACCACACACTATCTCCCTTTTCTTCCTTTATCAGTCCTCATCCTCTCTCTCTCTCTCCCTTTCACCATCCACTTGTTTCAATCTCACACTCTTCCCCATTCTCCTTTGCTTTTCTCATCTCTCTCCCCCCTCTCTCTCTCTCTGTCTCTCTCTCTCACTCTCTGCATCTCACTCTCTCACACACACACACTCTCTCACTCTCTCTTTCTCTCACACTCTCTCCATCTCTCTCTCTCACACACACTCTCTCTCTCTCTTTCTCTCTCTCTCTCACACACACACACACTCCCTCTCTCTCTCTCTCTCTCTCTCTCTCTCATCCACACTCCACTGGTAGCCGCTCTTGTTCTCCCAGCGATGACACTGGCCTGTGAACCGGTGAACATCTTCTTTGGCCCCTCCTTTTCTCTCATGCCCCGCCCGCCCCACGAGAATCTGTGACCCCTAGTCCTTTACGATCCATCGTCCTTCCCCTCCGGCCTGTCCGTGGGGGCGGGCGCCTCCTCTGATTTGGGAGACTGCACCCCTCCAGGACCATCTGACAGAAAGACAGACAAACAGACACCGAGAGAATGCAAGAGAACCCAAATCTAACACACAGTCACCATCAATTGTATATTGCATATTATTGTATACTGTGTATTATTTTCCTATTATTATGTCAGATTTATTTCTACATGATTGCTACACACTAATTTTTTGAGTAACCTTTTATTTTGTACATCTATTTAATATTTCTTGAAGTGTACAATATCTGATGAAAAACATGCTTTCAACATACAAAATGTTTGGGGCTTCATTGTAAGGATGTGTGAAGTTGTTTCTGAATTCTGTATGTTGAAATGGGGTCAGAAGGTACAGAAATTAATATTTTTAAGGGCTGAGTCTCTGTGGTAATTGTGGTTATATAGGTACGGTGCATGCTGTCTTGCCAAGGCGTAACTTGGCAGGATGGCAAACCTGCCATCCCAACATTGTATGCTTTGAAAAAGCGAATGTACATTTGTTATGCCAAGTTATGAAATAGACTGAAAATTGCAAGAAATGTCAAAAAAGCACGAGAGAGTGTTAAAGAAAGTGATTGGTGGGCTCAGTGTGGTTAGAGAAGTGTAGCCAATGGGTGAATTGGGGGCGTAGACTTTTAGTCGGTGTGTAGCTGGATTGAAGGTGCAAGCCTGAAATGGTGTGTGTCTATTCGCAAGTGAAGACATTGGGGCGATCTGTGTGTGTCCTGGCAGGTTTGAATGGAGGTAGTGCGCGCGCACGCCCACCTGTCAGGGAGGCGTCGCCCAATTTGAGGGGCAGGTCAGAGGGGCTGACCCCTGCTGGGGAACCGAGGACATCCGGGAGGGCGTTTCTGCGCCCCGCGCGCTCGGACGAGGCGAAGTCCAGCACCGGCTCCACCTCTGTCATCTCCAGGACCTCGACCAGAGAGGGAGGGAGGGAGGTGAATATAGCCTGCTTTATATGTGTGTGTGCGTGCGTGCGTGCGTGCGTGTGTGTGTGTTTCTGTGTGTGTGTGTGTGTGTGTGTGTGTGCGTGTGTGTGTTTCTGTGTGTGTGTGTGTGTGTGTGCGTGTGTGTGTTTTTGTGTGCGTGTGTGCGTGCGTGTGTGTGTTTCCCTGTGTGTGTATGTGTGTGTGTGTGTGTGTTTCCCTGTGTGTGTGTGTGTGTGCGTGTGTTTCTGTGTGTGTGTGTGCGCGTGTGTGTTTCTGTGTGTGTGTGTGTGCGTGTGTTTCTGTGTGTGTGCGTGCGTGTGTGTGTTTCTGTGTGTGTGTGTGTGTGTGCGTGCGTGTGTGTGTGTGTGTTTCTGTGAGTGGTGTGTGTGTGTATAATTTTTTTTTTTTTTTTTTCTTCCTGTTAACAATATAAAATGTGAAATCAAGCCAGTAAAACACAATGAAACATCTGAATTACAATTGTTACCTAGAAGACAGAGTTTCAAAATATAAGAATGCGGGTAAGAAACATAAATGTCATTTTTATACAAAGCAATGTTGTTCTTTTAAAACCCCTTGTAGTGCAACTCAAGGGTATCCACAGTGATAAACGTTATTGATGCTGTATTCAAAGATAAAAAGTTATGTGTTGCCTCTATTGCCCACTAGAGAGAGCTGCAGGATCATTGCACATAACATGTGCTGCCAATGGGAAAAACAACTCCAAGCTGTTTTCAGTCTGAAAGTACAGTCTATTGTCTGTATTTGTAGCTGCACTAGGATTCCAGTGAACAAACTATGCAGGCCTCGTCTATGCCTGACATTGGAAGAGACAGTTTACCAAGAGGTCTATTAACGTCTGAACCTCAGACGTCACTAATACGGGAGTTGGAGGCCGTGTGCCGACAATTAGGGGCTAACAACTTCACTGCATCCTACCTTCATGCATGTGCGCACACACACGTACACACACACACACACACGCACACACACACACACTGGATCAGCCAGATATTTCAAACACCAGAAAGGATGGTGGGGTGTACTACATGTACTACCAGGCCATCACTGTACATAGGATTCTGATCTTAATTGACCTAACTGGTAAATTCAAGGTTAAAAACCACAGAATTCTGCCCCCATAGGTATTGTGCCCCTTTGTAATTCTCAATACATTACAGGCATTTAGCAGATGCTCTTATCCATTTATACAGCCCGATATTTACTGAAGCTATGCAGGTTAAGTACCTTACTCAAGGGAATAGTAGCAGTGTCCTACCTGGGAATTGAACCTGCAACCTTTAGGTTACAAGACCAGCTCCTTGCCCATTATACCACACTTCTGGCAGTGTACTGTACTGCAGAGATGCCACAGACTGCCCACCCAATCAGCATGCACCAGATTATATGCCCAGTATGACAGCATGAGCTTAATGTGTGCTTGTGTGTCTGTGTGTGTGTGTGTGTGTGTGTGTGTGTGTTTGCCTTTGTGTGTGGGGTGAGGGGTGTGTGTGTTTCTTTGTGTGTGGGGTGAAGTGTGTGTGTGTGTGTTTGTCTTTGTGTGTGGAGTGAGGGGTGTGTGTGTTTGTCTTTGTGTGTGGGGTGAGGTGTGTGTGTGTGTGTGTGTGTGCATTAATTTGCATGCGCGATTTGTATATCACTTATTGTTCCCAGAGTTGCTCCAGAATAATGTCCTCAAAGCCAATGGAACTTTGCGATCGCCACGGCAATAGTGTTCTATTCATGAGTGGGCAACCGTGTGATAATCTTGGACAGACCTGACAGGTGATTGGCTGCTGATGAACATGTCAAAGGTCGGCTTTCGGTTCGGCCTGTCTTCTGAATATCAACCTGTGCAGATGAGCCGTGTGTGCCGCCGGGGGTGGAGGTGTATGAATATTTCAGAAGGGCTCCTCTTCGCCCCCTGTGATGTCAGCCAGACAGCGTGAAGGGCGAACTCCACAGAAAGCAACTGATCGATTAGGTCGATGGGCTCAGGCAGAGCCTTCCCGCGCGGCACGGCCAATTAGACACCAGTTTTCTCTCCGACAACCCCTCGTCTTACCGTTCCTCCAGTCTCCTCCCTTCCCCTCTCTCTTCTCCTCCTTCTCCCTTCGTCTTTCCCGCTTGCTTTCTCTTTCCTTTCTCTCAACTGCTCGCTCTCTTCGTCTCCCCTAGTCTTTCGATCCCAACACGTCTCCTCTCCTCCTCCTCGCCTCCTTCCGTTGCCGCTTTCTCCTTCACCTCCTCGCCCTCCTGCAGCAGCCCTTGGTGTGCCGGGCCTTCTCAGTGCAGGGGGGGGGGGGTATGACGTGTGCCCCTGCTGGCCAGAGGGTTTCGTGGAAGCAGGAATAGGTGGGAAGCACTGCGGGCATCGGTGTGGGCTTCTGGGAAGCCACGAGCACGCAGAAGCGTGGCAGCACAGCTGGGAGATTCCCCAGACGCTACACCCCCCCCCCCACCCCCCACCCCCCTCGCCCCCCATGACAGATGGGCTCTATTTCCAGTTGCATGAAAGCGTGGGCTGACAGGCAAACACAACCCCCACCCCCCAACTCAGAGCGTGAATGTCAAGCACCAATCCGTCTCTCCTCACCAAGACAATGGTCTGGACAGGCTGTAATTAGCATACACCAGGCAGTGGGTGGTGGTGGTGGGGGGGGGGTGGTAAAGGTGGACTAGCACAGTAGAGTACGTTCCCCAATAAACTAGCACCTGCCAATCACAGGACCTCACTTCCATTTCATTAAATATTCTCCCCACACCTCACAGAGGGTCTCCTCATCGAGTCCCTCATCTTAAGTGTTGCTCCGATTCAGACAAAGCAAGTGAAGAGTGTTGTCAGTTTCCCAACCCCTTCCTGCTATAAAACACAGCATTTCTAACCATAATATTTCATTATGGAGGTACTTACGCAGCGCTGAGGTAAATCATAGCAATAAAGGAACAAAAAAAGAATGTGCAGAAAATTGCTGCACCAGTTCTGACAGTTTTCAGATGGTATAAATATCATTATCGTTAAATATCGGAACTTGGCAATGCATTACATAAAAATGGAATCATGAATAACTTTGTAGAAGAAGACCATGTGTCACTTACAGGGTTATCAAAATCGACTTATGAAGAAATATAATTCATATTCTCTATAGAGATACTTGTACAATACTTTAGTATTAGGGATTTCACATCTACATGAGAGTAAGCCTATATCATGTTCAGACCTGGGTCAAATATGGATTTGTTTTGGATTCAAATACTTTTCTATGCTTTACTAATCTTGTCTGGCGAATTGGAACCAACGAAAAACCCTGCCTTCTGGTCATATTATCAGGCTCAATTACACCAAGCAAGATCAATAGAGCACAGAAAAGTATTTGAATCCAAAATAAATACCTTTTTGACTCAGGTCTGATCATTTTATAGGTTATAATGAGTCAATCCTCATAGTCGTAGTTTCCTTCATAGACACAAATGTGCTTAGTGGACCTTCGCTGATCCAATTCAGTGAGCTCCAAGTTCTTCCTGGAATGAGAGGCCAAAGCAGGAAGTAGTGCTTAATAATTTGTCCTCTCAGTTTCCATAACACATTTCATTAACAGTCATGCAATGAGTCACAGAGGGCAGAGGGAGGGGCAAGTCATGCCTGAGGATTCAGGTATGGATCCATGAGCATCCACACCTGTGGTTAAATTCAGCAGGAAGTCATTAAAAGCAACCACCCCCCCACCCACCCCTTCCAAATATCACATGGTACAGTCCACATAGACCTGAATGTAAATGAGAAACCCAAACTAAAGAAGCTGCTCTTAACGCAACAAAGTTTGAGTGAGAAACATCGCTGCAGCCTTCTACACGTTCGTCGTCAGCGCCAGGAAAGCTCTAACGAGATTTCTCCCGTTAATTAATCAGCTCGAGCCCGCTAACGAGACAGCTCTTCTCACTCAGCAGCAGAGGTGTAAAAGGCGAGTGTATTTTCAGCCTGCCAGTGTCATTTCCCTAGACAGACAATTTTTGAATTCCGTTGCCTCCCCTCCTTTTCCGTTCGGGCTCTACGACATCATCACTGGCACGTGTAAAGTACTCCCCGACTCCCCTCCTCCCCTCATTAATTAATAGCCTCCAATCTGTGAGAGAGATTCCTCTGGCAGTCTGTGTGTGGGTTTCACTCATATTGAATGGTTGCGTGGTTGTGTGGCCTACTGTAAGAGGGCTATGTGCAGGGTCCATGTACAAGACCGTACAGGTTGCTATGAGAGGGATGTGTGTGGTTATCTATGAGAGGGATGTGAGCGGGTTACTATGAGAGGGATGTCTGTGGGTTGCTATGTGAGGGATGTGTGTGGGTTGCTATGTGAGGGTTTTGGGGGGTTGCTATGAGAGGGATGTGTGTGGATTGCTATGAGAGGGATGTGTGTGGGTTGCTATGAGAGGGATGTGTGTGGATTGCTATGAGAGGGATGTGTGTGGGTTGCTATGTGAGGGATGTGTGTGGGTTGCTATGTGAGGGTCTTGGGGGGTTGCTATGAGAGGGATGTGTGTGGGTTGCTGTGAGAGGGATGTGAATGGGTTGCTATGTGAGGGATGTGTATGTGTTGCTATGAGAGGGATGTGTGTGGTTTTCTATGAGAGGGATGTGAGCGGGTTACTATGAGAGGGATGTGTGTGGGTTGCTATGTGAGGGATGTGTGTGGGTTGCTATGTGAGGGTTTTGGGGGGTTGCTATGAGAGGGATGTGTGTGGATTGCTATGAGAGGGATGTGTGTGTGTTGCTATGTGAGGGATGTGTGTGGGTTGCTGTGAGAGGGATGTGTGTGGATTGCTATGAGAGGGATGTGTGTGGGTTGCTATGTGAGGGATGTGTGTGGGTTGCTATGTGAGGGTTTTGGGGGGTTGCTATGAGAGGGATGTGTGTGGATTGCTATGAGAGGGATGTGTGTGTTGCTATGTGAGGGATGTGTGTGGGTTGCTGTGAGAGGGATGTGTGTGGATTGCTATGAGAGGGATGTGTGTGGGTTGCTGTGAGAGGGATGTGTGTGGGTTGTTATGTGAGGGTTTTGGGGGGTTGCTATGAGAGGGATGTGTGTGTGTTGCTATGTGAGGGATGTGTGTGGGTTGCTATGAGAGGGATGTGTGTGGGTTGCTATGAGAGGGATGTGTGTGGGTTGCTATGAGAGGGATGTGTGTGGGTTGCTATGAGAGGGATGTGTGTGGGTTGCTATGTGAGGGATGTGTTAGTTTGGTTTGGCTTTAAGGAAAGGCTCTCAGGTATCCTACAGGAAATACGATCAAATGTCAGGAGTCTGTGGCACAGCGATAGATTTGTCATCACCAACATACGTCAGGAGCTCCAACCAAAGATTAGAGCCTTCCAGCTGTTTTTCAATTAAACATTTTATCTGGATTGATGAAGAGACAGACCAGATGTTCATAATAGAAAACAGAAAAGTGTAATTACACAGCCAGTCACGGAACACGTGCATATTACAAAATGATAAACAGATGCTATGTGTAGTACTTTTATACTGATAACAAGGTACATTTACTGTACAGTAACACAATTGTTATATCTCAGCCTGACATTATGGTGTCATCTCTGCAATCTAATGCACCAACACAAACATCTGTCTGTTCACAGATCAAATGTCACACTACTTATACACACTGAACATCACCTTTGCACACGGCACATATGTCTTATGCTCCAAATGTGTGGTAGAGCAGCACCACAGAGACTTAAGAACAGCTGTAAGATCTGTAAAACCCAAACGATCGGGTTGCACTGAAGCGATTTGACTATGCACTACAGACAGTGTGCACCAGAGATGTTGGTGACCACACGGACACTGCTCTGCGCCCTAATAAAGATGAGAGACTGGCTCTACATGAACATAAGGCTTCTGAGCATGCTCAGTCAGATGTACTTCACATAAATATGGGGGCATGCGGTAGCAGTCCTGCATAGGAGATTGGCCCTCATACAGCTACAAAATAATGACTCTGGACAATGCGGCGTGATAAAAACGTGAGGCAACACAATGGCTGCTTTCCCCATTTACACCCATTTCTAGCACATCGGCTCTCCATCTTCCTCTTTGTGGCCATAAAGACATTTGTCGGCAATATTGCTAGTTCCCATGGAGACGCCACTATTTTAATCTGTGACATATGAAAAATACCTGGCAACAATCTCAGGGAGTAAGGACACACCGGTGGCAAAACAGGCGAACGCATGCAAACCAGTTGGTTTTTACTCTGTGTCGGCTATAAGCCTTGAAGCGTATGCTGTCAAATAAAAAGAGATGCAGTGTAGCAAATGGGCCAGAGGTGTAGTATAGTGAATGGGGCAGAGGTGTAGTATAGTGAATGGGGCAGTGGTGTAGTATAGTGAATGGGGCAGAGGTGTAGTATAGTGAATGGGGCAGTGGTGTAGTATAGTGAATGGCGCAGAGGTGTATTATACGGAATGGGGCAGAGCTGTAGTATAGTGAATGGGGCAGAGGTGTAGTATAGTGAATGGGGCAGAGGTGTAGTATAGTGAATGTGGAAGAGGTGTAGTATAGTGAATGGGGTTAGAGGTGTAGTATAGTGAATGGGGCAGAGATGTAGTATGGTGAATGGGTTAGAGGTGTAGTATAGTGAATGGGGCAGAGGTGTAGCATTGTGAATGAGGCAGAGGTGTAGTATATTGAATGTGTGTGTGTGTGTGTGTGTGAGACAGAGAGAGAGAGAGATCTCAGTATTTCATTTGAAATTGAAGGTGAACAACTTAATTTTTGTATTTTCGCCAAGATAATTGCATTTGCGGCACTTTATTTCAGCTAAATTATGAATATAAACGAATCTAATTTTCCAAGTCTCTGCGATGCTCACATCTGGAGCTATAAAGCCTTAAATGGAACGCCCCCTAAATGGGCGAGATTTGGCATCTGCGCAAAGAGGTTGTCGCACCGTCCTGTATTCTGTGTTTTTTTATGGTGAAATTTTCTATCAGTCTGGTCACATGATATACCATTTGACAGTGTTAAAATTCACAGTTCCGTCTCTATGAACTATTTTTTACGGTGCAATGTTATAGCAACAACGGCAGTGTTGTGGCTGTGGCTCCATTGTGTTTCTAAACCCACAAGCATCTGTATCTATTTTATTTTTTTTTTATTTCTTTTTTTTACATTTTTCGGTGAGGAAGAAACATCCACTTTTACTGTGTTTGAGCTTCTGTTACTTTCTTTCAGAAACATTTAGAGTAACTCTGCTTCTTGGGAATGCCAAGGGTTACCTTTCAGAAGAGACCAGGATTATGCCTGTAGTCAAAATGGTTCAAGAATAGTAACCCCTTTTTTTGGGTATGTCATTTTCAGGCTAGTGTTTTTAAAAAAAGGGGGTGATACAGAAGGGGTTTAAGAAGAAAGAGACAACTGGGGAGCTCAGAAATCACAAAGGGCCTGGTATACCCAAGGAAGACCTCCACGAAATAATTCTCACCGTGATGAAGCAACAGCCCGAAACAGTTGTCCTACAAATCAGAAACACTCTTCAGGAGGCAGGCCTGGATGTGTCTCAGTGTTTATAGTCCATAGGAGATTTCACAAACAGAATTACACAGAGGCTACACTGCAAGATGCAAACCATTTGTTAGCCTCAAAAAAACAGGATGGAAAGGTTACAGTTTGCTAAGCAACGCCTAAAAGAGTTCCACAGAGTTCCAGAAAAAAGGTTTTGTGGACAGATGAGACAAAGATTCACTTGTATCACAGTGATGACAAGAGTGAAGTGTGGAGGCCAAAAGGAACTGCCCAAGATCCAAAGCACCCCCCCTCATCTGTGAAACACGGGGGTGGGGGTGTTACGGTTTGGGCATGCATGGCTGCCACAGGTACTTGCTCACTTGTCTTCAGTGATGATGTAACTACTGATACAGAATGTAAAGTCTACAGAAGCATCTTATCTGCTGAAGTTCAACCAAATGCCTCTAAAAATTCATTGGATTGTGCTTCTTCCTGCTGCAAGATACGAATCCCAAACCTACCGCTAAAGCAACGAAGGAGTTTCTCCATTTTAAAACCGTAAAAAAAATTCTTGACTGGCCATGTCATTCACCTGAATCCAAATGAACATGCGTTCCATGTGCTTCAGTGAAAACTTAAGCCCCGAAAACAAACAGGAGCTGAAGATGGCTGCAGTACAGGCCTGGCACAGCATCACCAGAGAAGATACTCAACACCCAACACCTGGTGATGTCTATGGGTCGCAGACTTCAAGCAGTCATTGGATGCAAATCTGCATGTACAAACACGTTATGTTTGTATGTACAGGTGCATTGCACAAGAAAGAGCCATAATGAAAGGAAGCGTGCCAGGTCGTGATGTACAAAACGAGTGGTTGCGAACTGTGAAGGGCTCTCCAAACCCCTCTCAGGTGAGTCACTCCAAGGTTAATTGCCAATTCACAGAATATTTTGTGTCATTTGCGGTTCAGAAACCTTCTCATGTCCGAGACGGCGAAAAAAACATATTCATCGACCTCACCAGCAGTAATCTGCCCCTCTGAGTGACGGCATTGCTCTTGGGGTTCCTTAGAAGGGGATTATGGGTAAAGCTATCCCCTAGGTCATTGCCCCTGGCAACCGCAGTGGGTCAGCACTGGTGCGCCAGGTTTGGGGGGGGGGGGGGGGGTGTGTGTGTGGAATGGGGATGTCTCCCCAGGTCTGAGAGTGTGTGGGGAAACCTATCAGTCCCTTACCCACCGGGTCGACGGGAAGAGGGCATTTAATTTAATTCCCCTTCTCGGAAAACCTCTCTGAGACCCAGCTGCGCGAACCATTCCCCTCCCATCTCGGAGAGAGTCCTGCTGGAGGGGAAGCATGCTGCTCTTTAATGGCTTCCTCTTCCCCGTCACTTGACCCTTAGCTCCCAACTCTCCATCATTTTCAATTTCCCACACCCCACATGTAAAACCACGGGGACAAATATATATACGACAACACGGCAACACAGGTTATTCAGTGAAAAACACATACGCAGGGATATCTGGAGCAGAATGTGAGTGTGTGTGTGTGTGTGAGAGAGAGAGAGAGAGAGGGGGGGGGGGAGGAGAGAGATGTGTACATAAGAGCTTAGGATGAAGGGAGAGATGAGGCAGAGGGAGGTATGTGATGAAGAGCAAACAGATGGAGTGATGGACGGGGCGATGTAAGGGGAAAGCAGATGATGGGGGGATTAGAGGCATGGCGAGAGGACGAATGCAGATGAATTTGGGTACGGCAGGCGCTCTGCTGCCCCCTGCCTGTTGGGCGCAGTTCTACACCGGGAGTCTGTGACATTCACTCACTCGATATTTCACCACCACCCAAGTGCTTTCCGTGGTGGTGATTTACAAGACTCCGCCCCCTGGAAACCTCCGATCCGAGCGAGCGACGGTGTCCGCCATTGGCCATCTTTTCCCTGGCACCCGCTCGCGGTGACGCTGACGCCGCGTCGAAGGGCGGGCGTCGGAAAATAAGCTCTCTCTCGGGCGCGGGATAACGTGACTCCCACCACCGTCGCCGGGACGCGCTCCCGTAGGCCGCCGCTCTGAAGCGCCGTCTCACCCGAATGCCTGCAACGACTGGGGCCATCGCTCCATCCGTCCATCCATCCATCCATCCATTATCTATACCCGCTTATCATGAGCAGGGTCCATCCATTATCTATACCCGCTTATCCTGAGCAGGGTCCATCCATTATCTATACCCGCTTATCATGAGCAGGGTCCATCCATTATCTATACCCGCTTATCATGAGCAGGGTCCATCCATTATCTATACCCGTTTACCATGAGCAGGGTCCATCCATTATCTATACCCGCTTATCCTGAGCAGGGTCGCAGGGGGTGCTGGAGCCTATCCCAGCATGCATTGGGTCGAGAGGCAGGAATACACCCTGGACAGGCCGCCAATCTATCGCTGGGCACACGCACCATTCACTCACACACTCGTACCTATGGGCAATTTAGGGTCTCCAGTTAGCCTAACCTGTATGTCTTTGGGGACATGGGGAGAACATGCAAACTCCACACAGAAAGGCCCCAAGCCGAGATTCGAACCCGCGACCTTCTTGCTGCGAGACGACAGTGCTAACCACTGCACCACCGTGCCGCCCTGCCGTTGTAGAAAAATGCAGTCGCCTGTATCTCCTCCCCCCCGTCTTTCGGCTTTTGTGCGAATCGCGTGGGACGGGCGCCGAGAGAGACGACGGGCCGTCCCGGACCTGCGGGAGGTACGGAGAGGAAGACGGGACACCGCTTGACTGCGCCGCGAATCCTTTTATTCGGCTCGCGCCGCGTTCGCGAGATACGGATCGCTAACACAGGCAGCGCCGAAAGGGTGAACGCCTATTTTTAGACGTGTTAAGATAGCGCTACAGCGCGTAGTTAGACCCTCTAAACCCAGAGCAACTTTCACAGACCACTTTTTTTTTTTTTTTTTTTGTACGTATAATACAATAAGGGTAGCTGGCTCTAGGGAACCGAAACCCCAGCCGGGACCCGAAAACATAACCACGGAGCTTCGAGGCCCGCTTCACCAACCACACTGCCAGCGCCGGCGTATGCTGGGGGGGGAACAGTTAGACGCGGGTCTCATTGTGCGCCACCTGTTTTTTTTAGCAAGACAAGCATCCGCTCTCCTCCAGAGGAAGTGATGTCAGGCACAGCGCTTTTTAGCACTCCGTTTCACAGGTCGGGCTTCGCTGAGAGATGAGTCACTTCCACGTGCAGCTCAGCAGACTGATATTCGCGGGAGGGAGCCCCGTCCGCCGGCGGGCATCGCCGCTTAACGTGCGATGAGGGAGGTAAATAAAGACAGGAGCGGAAAAAAAAAAAAAATTCTCTATGATGATTCACTATGAAACAGAACGTGATCTAGTGTTGACTATGGTTATTTTTATAAATAAAATAACATATTAAATATCCATCCATCCATCCATCCATAATCTATACCCGCTTATCCTGAGCAGGGTCCCGGGGGGGTGGTGCTGGAGCCTATCCCAGCGTGCATTGGGCGAGAGGCAGGAATACACCCTGGACAGGCCGCCAATCTATCGCAGATATTAAATATATTAAAATAAAATACTTTTTTTTCCCACTTGTATCCACTAACACAGGTTAAGTTGCCCCTGCCAAAGAAACCAATGTTCCGGAAAGGAAACAACAACAGCCAAAGCTGAGCGCGCAGCTGAGCCTAGCGGCGAACTGTAGACGCAGCTCCGGGGTAACAGAGCTTCCCCAAAGGGGAAGAGAACGCCGCCGTCTGTGCGTCCGGGCAGACAGACGTAGCATCGCCATCAGGGCCTGTCTGCCTGCACAGCGGCTGAGGGGCGCGACTGTCACAAGCCATCGGTCGCGCCGGGCATCACAGCAGCACTGCATTCTGGGACTTTCATAGAACCAGTGCAACCGAGTTGTTTCCAAAAAAACCGGCTTTGCGATTGGTTCGTTGGGAGTGGTCGAAGCCTGACTTCCTAGATGGGGACAGGAGCCTGTTCCCCCATTGGTTTTGACTGTGGAGGCCAAGCACCATATTGATGTAGACCATTGAATTTCGCAGTTATAATTATTTATCAGAATCTTTATTTACTATTCATTATCTTTCATTGGCACCTCTATCCATGGTGATTTATTGAAAAGAGATTCCGTTTTATAGAATATTAAAACAAACAACAGATACGTACAGCAGCGGTTCAGATTCAGGAACTTTGAGGGCTGTCAACTGCACAGTAATATTGGAACTTTTCGTAAACAACAGACTTTTAACAGAATTGTCTCTGTAATTCAGTTCTGCTACATCTGGTTTTTCCCTGGAAATTCATTTGGGTTTTTTTTCACTCACAATTCAAGGACATGGGACGATAATTTCATATCACAAATCTATATTTCTGCCATTAAAATCCCTTTTTGCTCATAGCACAGGCATTAGTGTCTCAGGATAAAAAATTGCATCCTTGTGGTTTTAATGTCAGTTTCATAGCTACTCTACTACATTTATCTTCTGATTTCACCATAAGTCCTCCTGTCTTTGTTGAAAGTGGTCCCACTCACGACAGATTGGCCTAGAGTGTAGCCTATATGGCAAAAACATTTTAAATCAATTTTTAAACATATGTTTAGTTGGTCAGGTCACAGAAAATATCATTAATCATTAAGTTAATCCTGGGCTCAATAAGTTTGGGTAAAACTGTTCTCTGCTGCTTTTTGGCTGGACCGCAACAGCGGGGCCAGCCCTACAAACGCAAATGTCTGTGACTGAGTGACTGGGTGAGTGACTGAGTGTGTGATGAAGTTACACCATTGGTCGGCTGGATCACGTGTGTTAGGTCCAGCCATATACTAGGTTTTGACCTGATCTTGCTTGGAATTGATGGACAACAACCAGCATCCCTGGGTCTTAAATTCATTTACAATTCTATCACACCTCAGAGGAGACATTTTGATGGAGACGGTTGTCAACACCGTGGGGTTAAGTTTTTCCCTCTTTTCATCCTCTTGACATTTGTGTCACTTTATGAACAAAGAACTATATAGCTGGTTCCAATATTTTAGAGGAGCACAAGTCACAGCTCGTGGCGCCAGGAGGACTGTGATGTTTTATATCCTGGCTGTCTCGAGCTGGAAGCAGTTCGAAGCATCGACGACCACGCGGGACCTGGACCCACCCCCACCCTTCAACCTTGACCAAATTTCGTGGCAAGGACCAGTCCCGTGTTCAGCACACGCGATAGTACAGCCTGTTTTGTCCCTACGCTTACGCTTTTTTAAAAATCTTTATTGCCTCGGTGCGTATTGGAAAATTGCTACTGGGGACTGACACGGATTTCGCGCTCCACTGCTCTGAACTACGGAAAAAGTTAAACGATTACAAATACTGTGACATTTCAGTCTCTACGGTTTATCATTTCACTGCTTCACAAAGCTGTTTGTAAACCATATCGACCTTTTCAGAGTATATGATTGAAGTGTGTTACGGTGCGTCTACTATAGCACTTGGCAGTTTACAGAAAGAACCTGGTAGTGAATTGTCCAGTCCTGAAACTAAAGTAACCACAGCTCATTGTTCAGATAGTGAACAAAAAGCTATATAGTCGAAATGAAAACCATGTCCCATTCATCCACCTGTATCAAAGCTATAAACCTTTTAGTTATTTAGACATGAGTAGAATTAACAATAAATAATTTACTGTCGCGTTTAATAAATGCATATTCAATAATTGTAGATTATTTGGGACCTTTACATGAAAAATTAGAGCACGTAACATCACCAACTACTAAGTCATATTAACACGTTAAATTCTGTTATACAGCATCGCATTTTTATGCATTGTTCATTTAACATAAACTACATGTCTCAAGACTATTTTAAAAACAACGCTGTTTTGCGTATTTCTTGTACACAAATACGACTTCGCTGATTTTTTTTCTCTGTAAACACAGGGCAAGACATTCTCATTGATGTTCCACACAGCGATTAGCAAACAGGAGTACACTTACCAGTAAGTAAACGAAATCAAAAGCCAGAGAACCCGGTGTGGTTTTATTTTAAGCTGTTGTCATTTCTTGAAACAAAATGTTTACTCTCCCTTTTTTTCGTTTAACCAACAGGCGCACAATACCCAAAAACAGTCCACGGCATCTTCGTCCTCGATGGCTGCGCTTACTTGTAGTTGTACAGTGCACGAAAAGGGTACCAGAGAGGGGACGGTACCAAAGTCAAACCAAGAAGGGGAGTACAACAGCCCGACAATGCCTCTCATTGCAAGAACCCTGACAGACGTGACAAAAATGACCCCATGCATCCAAAACATTGACTTTTCAGAAGATAAACTTTTGGAGTTCTACGACAATAAATAAGCAAACGCTTGTATTTCGTCCCGTTTGCCCTCGAGAAAATGCTGCAAACAGTGCTTCAGTATTTCCAAGAAGATTATGGCGGCTTGCCTTTTCATGTGTACTACTGATGACTATCAACAGGTTGTAAAAGCATGTAAAAAGCGAGGCATACATGCAATGCGTTGAGGATGTAAACAATGTAGTGTTTTCAGCCGTTGTTTTTTGTTGCAGAAAACAGTAATGATAACCCGCGATTCTTTTGAAAGTGTATATTTTTGCTTCATGTTATCCTAAACAACTCAGCTCTTCATTGGCGGTAACCTATGTATTCCTGTACTGCAGTCAGAGCGCATGACCTGTATGACGCTGTGTAAATATATAGGCTATTGCGTCTGTGCAGATTTCACAATTGGGAGCAATTTATCCGTGAACGATATATATATATATTTTTTAATGCGGAGGCCTAATTAAACACTTGCCAGTGAATGTCTAAATAGCATATTTTGATTTTTGATGGCTGTTTATAAGAACTCACCACCATATCCTATATCACAGTTTATGAGGCTGTAGCTTTGTAGCAGACTAAACAATTCTAATATTATCCATGATGTCATTTATCAGGAATCAAGTCAAACAACATTGAAACATAATGAAATTTTGTGATTTTGTTCACGTGATTTCTGAAATTTTGTTTCCCATCTTTCCATGTCCTGTGTTTGTTTGGGGTTATGACCTTCCCATAATTATAATTTACATAATCATTCATTAATAATTCGTTTTTTGGCCAACGGAAAATTAATAAATCTTCAATTGTCGAAATAAAAAAAGTTCACTTTTTCACTTTTGATTTTGTCTTTTTTGAGCTTCTTCCGTATATAGGCTACAGCTATGGTGTTTTTTTTTTTTTTTGATATCCTTATTCACCCCTGTTTTGTGCTTATTCATTTTTTGCATCCTTATTCATTTTCGTTCTCTGTTTTTTTTAAATTTATTTATTTTTTTAACTTTACTGGTTTTGAGGTGTATGGTAGTCTACAACAAGAATGGAAATTCAGACACCAAGCTTGAAACCTGGCAGAAGGAAGACCAAAATTACAACAACAACAAAAAAGGTCTGGGGCCAAAGAGAATATGTTTAATTCATCTGATTTAATTGGACACCATTTCAGTTCTTCTGGCACATAAATTAAGTAGGAATTATTGAGGTATTTTGACTGGTAGAAGTGACCCTAGAAACGGTAATGTTTCTCAACATTAGCGCAATGATAGCGCAACTCACTTCCGCAGACATATTTTAGCTGGCACCACCTGCGCATGCGTCCTACTAAACGAAGCAACTTCTGCGCTTGCGTCCGACTTAACGTCCATGAGTGATTGAGTGACCACAATTTGCCACGCATAGCCCACAGCGGCAGTCCTGCCTGCCCGCCCAGGGAAAAAGCAAGAAACGTACTTATTACTGGCCAGTTTCCTTTTCATGTTAATTAAAGATAAGAGGTCATGCTTTCACTGTTTGTTTTGTTGAAACACACGTGTGCCATGCTTTGTAAAACAAAATCATCCAAAATTATGACAGAAACACCTTACATAGTCTCGCAATGCGAGGAAAAGACAGTAGTCATTAAGAAGTAGCTAGCCTACCCCTAAAACGAATAGTTTTGTGTACGGAATATCTGTGGAATTCTCTGTGGAGGTGTGGCCTGGTCATAGCACACGGAAGAAACCAAATGCGTTTCCGTGTTTACGACTTTCTTTCCAGCAATTTTTCTTCTGAAAGTTACTTTTAAAACAAGAAGATGGGCGCTTGTATGGCATTGTGTTCGCTGGCCAGCTGTGTGAGTATAGGCTAAAGATGGCATTAATTCTGCGTATATTTCGTATCAACGTATCCGCTTAGCAACGGAGGTTATTTAGACTCAGTGAAACGTATTTCCATTGTATGTGAACAGTCCCCGAAGTCAGTAACATGTATCAGTTGGTTAATTGGCTGCATTTGGTATTATTTTCAAACTGCGGCCGAATTGTGCGAAAAAGTGCAATAATTCCATAGCCACCTGATTCCCAGTATAAAATAAGAACAAAATTATTGACTTCGGTTCTTCTTGACTTGGACTGTTGCTGTGTATCTCTGGAAATCACGCATTTGTATGGTGGACAGACGTGTATAAGAGGCTATTAACAATTGGTGATCTGACCTACAAGATTACATTAACTACGAAATCCTCGCAAATTCGATCTCGACTCGAAACGCAACATTTTCAAAGGCTGAGTGTGCGTCGGCTTTTGAAAATGTTGGAATGGAGCTGTTGAAATATAACCCTGTTGCCTAAATTTTCAGTACAGACACGTATTTTAATGACTTAATTCAGTTAAAATAATTTTAAGCATCGCACCACAGGCCGTGTTTATTCGTCGATTTAGACAATTATGGCAGTGTTTTTCTCCTTGTCCTACTTTGCAAAGTGCTCACGATTCCATTTTTTTTTTTTACAAGTTATGCCACACCAGTTTTACCTGTATTCTACTACGCGCCTTCCTGCTTTGTTGAACTGACATATTTATCGAGTAAAACTTAAGTAGGGGATTCTACTTTCTGTCATCTTGCTGTAAAGTTGAGAGATTACAGAAATCGTAGCTCTGCATGAATATACTCTGCATTAAAATAGCGCATTGCAACTTAGAATTTTTAAACCCCTCCCCTAAAGCACACATGAAGAATACAAGGCGCGTCAGGCGTTTCGTCGGGTATAAATCTGAGTAATGCTACTGCCATTTCAACAGTAATTTACTGTGAACGATTGTGTGGTAGGCTACAGTATCTGAAAACACTGCATTCTGTGGTCGCGATAAGTCCAGCTGGTGAGGAACTAGCTGAAGCTCGGTGGATTGTCCTGTTGGATTGAACCTCACAATGTGGCCGGAGCTTCGGTATGATGCTGCCCCCCCCACTGCTCAGTTTGGACCTGATCCAAGTGGGACACAGGGGGGGGGGGGGGGGGGGGGGGGGGGGGTTGGGGGTTGGGGAGGGTTGGGTATACATTTGAATGAGCTTGTGTGATGAATAGCACATCCACTGCTCTTGACCTCTCCCCCCCACAACTCATTGGCATGGTTGCCCTAATTTCTCCTTCTGTCTCCCTTCTTTCTCACCACTGTTATTTTTTCACCCCTCTTTTCTTTTATCCCACTTCACCTGTTCTTGATCCTCTTCACTTCCCTTCATTTTTGTTCCGCTGCCATCTCTCCCCCTCTCTTTTTTGTTGTTGCTGTTCTCACTTTCGCTTTCCATCTCTCCCTATTTTTACTCTCTTCCTCGCATACTGTCGTTCTCTCATTCACCGTCCAACCAGGCCTCGTGTCTGTGTGGCTCCGCCCCCTGCCTCCTGTCTGGGTGCTGTCCGTCCACCACAACTCCACGGTGACGCGACTGGTCTTCTCCCTCTTCCTGCTCCTGGGCACCGCCGTGTCCATCATAATGATCCTGCCTGGCATGGAGACGCAACTGAACAAGGTACCTGCCGGCCCCCCTGGGGGCACTGACCCCCGCACACACACACACATACACACACACACACTTTATACCGGTGGTCTCCAACCCTGGTCCTGGAGAGCTACAGGGTCTGCTGGTTTTCATAGTGACTCTGCACTTCATAAATCAATTAGAGCAGTTGATTACACAGTTAACTCAACTCACCTGGTGTTTGGGTTTCAATTGGGTGCTGATTTTGAGGTGAAAAGAAAAACCAGCAGACCCTGTGACAGAGTTAGGGTGTGAATATCGCCATAGTGCAGCACAGGCCTTGATATCCATCACTGTGTTGAGTTGTGTTGAGTTGTGTTGTGTGCGCGTACACGTTTCAGATACCGGGCTTTTGCAAGGGCGGCACCTCCATATGGGTGATCGAGAACAAGGTGAACTGTGACATCATCGTGGGCTACAAGTCCGTCTACCGCATGTGCTTCGCCCTGGCCTGTTTCTTCTTCCTGTTCTGCCTCCTCATGATCGGGGTGCGCAGCAGCAAGGACCCCCGTGGCCGCATCCAGAACGGGTCAGTTCTGCCGCCGTCGCCGCCGCCAGCCACTTCCCGCCGAGCCGCGTGCGCCTCGCCGTCGCTCTCTCCGCCGGTCGCGGAAGAGGCGTCGGATTGGACGTTTCCCCCGCCGCACGGCGGAGTTGCTGAAGCCCTCCCTGGTCCTGGTCAAGTTCCTTGGTCAAATGAGGGGTTGCATCTGTTGCACATATGCAGCCTTCTCCCAGATTCGTCATTTGTTATTATACAAAATTCCCCCCTTAAACCAAAGAGTTGTGTAGAAATATGCATATTTATGCCATATGCAAGAGTCTTAGTCCCTTGTGAAAATAAGTAAGAATGGCTCACAGACTTTGGATACGCTAGACCCATATGCCCCATGTGTTAATTCTACCGTGCCTAATTAGGAATTAATCAGTAGCCTGAGTAGCCAATCAGCAGTCATATCTGTAAAAATACAGTGTGGTCTACATGATTCTGGAATGGAAGCACTGTTGCCCGGCAGCAGCCGTCATAATCAGATTGCCATGGTAACTTTTGTGTTTGGGCACCGCCTTACGGTGGGGGGGAATGGAGGATGTGTGCCTGGTTCTTTCAGGTGTGTGCCTCTGTGTCCTGCTGTGTAACCCGCAATGTTCTGCTCCTCAGGTTCTGGTTCTTCAAGTTCATGATTCTGGTGGGAATTACAGTCGGGGCCTTCTTCATCCCTGATGGGATCTTCAACACAGGTACTGCCCAGACCCCTGGAGCACATATTCAGCGGTCTTACACTGTCCCCTGCTGAACGACTAGCCAGACATCCACTTTAAGGAGTCCGGTAATGTAGCGAGTAGCAATGAATGCAACTGAGTGCTTTTCACAGATTTTATTAGCACTAGATTTAAATTTGGACGGTTCGAAAAGTTCAAATACCTGCTTGTTTAAAAAAATAATAAAAAATAAAATAACAAGACAGGAAGGTGAAACAGGAATGTGTCGAGTGCAGTGTAATTCTCTGCGAATGTCACAGCTGATGTGTGAGCAACGTCCTAACCACCACCACAGAGCACACCTGCAATAAATGTGCCAATGGGAACAGAATGTGAGGCATCCAGTGCAGTGTGATAAAATAGGATGTGGCCTCACTCTCATGCTTGGAAATGAATTGCAGGCTGGTATAGTTCAGCTGTTTTGTTAAAAGGAGGTGGATTATTTTTGCTTGTACTTTATCTATCTTTATCTATGCTAAATAAAGTGTAAAATAAATTTGTTTCCAGTTCCAATTTGTTTCTTTATAAGCCATTTCAAGCTGCATAGATATTGCAAAATGTAGGGTAAGAGTGCAGTTGTGCTTTTCTGTGGTCAAACCCCTGATCTTCAGAAAGGGAAAGATGGTTGGAAATTTCCGTTTAAACTATTAAGCGTTAAGCAAGAGCAAACTCCAAACTGTATTTATATATCAGATAGACGCAGGTCTGGGTACCTCTGCAGAAAGGTGTGAATCTTCTGCTCTCATCCAATTACAGAGTCTCTGACATCATCAGCTGCTGCTAAGCAACCCACCCTCCCAGATCTGAAACATACGTGTTTTAAATTGCTATAATTCCAGTTTAATTACAACACAGAAGGAATAAAACAAGCAAATTTGAAATCCATCTTGGCTTCATAATCAGGTTTATGGAAATTATATCTCATACAGAGTCCTTCCGCAAGCTTTAATTCTATTGGAGGAAAGACTACACACATAGAAGCCATTTGTCTTTCTTCTCTCCTCCTCAGTGTGGTTCTACTTTGGTATGGTGGGCTCCTTCATCTTCATCCTCATCCAGCTCATCCTCCTCGTTGACTTTGCCCACTCCTGGAACGAGGCCTGGGTAGGAAGAGCTGAGGAGGGCAACAGGAAGTGCTGGTTTGCAGGTACGTGATTGGCTCACGCTGTGAGCCAGTCACACGATGGCGCCACCTGCTGTCTGGCCGCGGCACGGGGTCCCAAGGTTATCGATATCGAACGCGCGCGCCAAATGTGCCGGCCTCGCTCGTTCCCTTCGAAATTTCGAAAGTAAACGGCCTCTCTTCCTCTCGTTCTGTCCGTCACAGGCTTGCTCTTCTTCACCATTCTCAACTATGCCATGGCGTTTGTTGCCGTGGTGCTGTTCTACCTGTTTTACACCCAAGCCGACGACTGCACCGAGCACAAGGTCTTCATCAGCCTGAACCTCATTTTCTGCGTCATCGTCTCCGTCATCTCCATCCTGCCCAAAGTGCAGGTGCGACACGTTCCACTCCCCTTAATTCCTGTTCCTGTTCCTGTATCCCCCTCTCGCTCACCCTCTCCATCCACGTCATGTTGAAAGTAGCTTGAAAATCAGTAAACAGGATCTCTTGCAGTGTGATGTTGGGAGAATATTGAATCATAATTCAAATATTTTCTTTCAGATAGTGTTATTGTATTACCCAGGATTCCGACACATCCTGGATTCCGACACATCCTGGATAACCCGGATTTTTTAATGCAGTTTTCCCATCATGGAAAATGTGAAAATTGCTAAAATGTCCCCCTCCCCCCCTTCCCCATTGTGCAATCACATTCCATCCCCCCCCCCCCCCCCCGCCCGGTCCACAATCATAATCTCTCCATCTCCCACGATCACAATGTACATTACAGGTGTAGGTCACATACTGTACAATGTCCTGGATAGAGTGGGAATCCTGATTAACGAACATCTTGCATCAACTCTCCTGTGGTCGAGCAGGCCACGTATGTAGGTGTCTCCGTGTATTTATGCATACATTTACGTTTGTGTGTATGTACATTTTTTGTGCATGCGTGTGTGCGCTTCTGGTGTGTATGTTGTAGTGTGTGCGTGCGTAAAGGTGTGAGACCTCGGTGAGTGTGTAAACGTCCGCTACACGTGAAGAGGTCCCACCCCAGAGGTTCAACAAGGGTGCCGCTAGTCGGCTGGACACTCTTGCCTTTATCTCTGTGAGCTAATGGACATAATCCTATGAGCTAATGGACTTTGCCATAATCTATTTATGTGCAAAGTGGCTGGAGAGGGCCATGGAGACCTACTTTTGTTTGTGTGTCTGTGTGTGTATGTTAACAGTGGGTTAACTTCCTGTGTTACAGGAAGCTCAGCCACAGTCTGGCTTGTTGCAGTCCTCCCTCATTAGTCTGTACACCATGTACGTCACCTGGTCTGCCATGTCCAACAACCCTAGTAAGTGCCACAAACTTTTAGCATCTTTAAACCTCTAAAATTCAGCCCTGGGTTCCTTTACTGTACACATATAGCCCCCTTCGCTTGACAGATTCATGTTTCTTGACCTCTGCTCCACCCACCCCCCCCCCCCCCCCCCCCCCCAGATCGGAAGTGCAACCCCAGCCTTCTCAGCTTAGTGTCCAGCTCCAGCAGCACCACCCCGGCCCCTACCCTTGCCCCGGGAGAGATTCAGTGGTGGGATGCGCAAGGCATTGTGGGATTGATCATCTTCCTTTTCTGCACCCTCTACGCCAGGTAACGCCCGTCAGGAGGTTGTTGCTCTCCACTGCGGGATGTTGTGAAACCAGCCGGGCGTGGTCGCGGGCAGCTCCTTGGCAAAATGTTTGACCTGGGGGGTGGGGGGTGGCGGCCTTCGAGCTCAGTCACGGTCACCATCGGCAAGGCCGCGTCTGCCTCTGATTGGTCAGCTTTGCGGTTCGCGTTTTGTTCCTAAAAACGGAAGTGGCCAAAGCGCTTTGCGTCCATGGGTGAAGAAGGCAGAGAGAGAGGAGACAGCGTTCCTTACGGTTGCGCCGAGCAGGTTTCGCCGGATCAAGTCATACTGTCTGTTTCTCGAAGGCGTAAAGGGTAATCTAAAAACTGGACATCCGACGGGCCTGATGCGACGGCCAGGCCCACCTGCTTGCTGTGCTTGCCCCTCCTGCAGCATCCGCTCGTCCAACAACGCCCAGGTGAACAGGCTGATGCAGACGGAGGAGAGCCAGGGGCTGACGTCCGTGGAGGCGGCGCCGTCGGAGGACGGGGTGCGGCGCGCCGTCGACAACGAGGAGGACGGCGTCACCTACAGCTACTCCTTCTTCCACTTCTGCCTCCTGCTGGCCTCCCTCTACATCATGATGACCCTCACAAACTGGTACCAGTGAGTATCCACCCTGACTCCCCAGCTGGCCTAGTCTCGCCAACCTGCGGTGCTGGTGCACGGTGTGAGTGAGAAGAAGGCTCTCCTTGAGTGTGTGTGCGTGTATCTGTGTGTGTGTGTGTGCGGGCGTGTGTGTGTGTCTCTGTGTGTGTGTGTGTGTGTGCGTGCGTGCGTGTGTGTGTGTGTGTGTGTGTGCGTGTGTGTGCGTGCGTGTGCGCGCGTGGGTGCGTTCATGTGTGTGTGTGTGTGTGTGTGTGCGTGCGTTTGTGTGTCTCTGTGTGTGTGTGTGTGTGCGTGCGTGCGCGTGGGTGCGTTCGTGTGTGTGTGTGTATGTGTGTGTGTGCGTGCTTGCGTGTGTGTGTGTGTGTGTATCTGTGTGTGTGTGCGTGCGTGCGTGCGTGTGTGTGCATGTGTGTGTATCTGTGTATGTGTGTGTGCGTGTGTGTGTGTCTGTGTGTGTATCTGTGTGTGTGTGCGTGCGTGTGTGTGTGTATATCTGTGTGTGTGCGTGCGTGTGCTTGCTTCCGAAACTATCACATTATTTCCCAAACATGGGGATTGTGGGATGCCGAGGTGTTCTCCTCCCCCGCAGCCCGGACACGGAGTACCAGGCGATGCAGAGCAGCATGCCGGCGGTGTGGGTGAAGATCTCCTCCGGCTGGCTCGGCCTGGTGATCTACCTCTGGACCCTGGTGGCCCCGCTCATCCTGCCAGACCGAGACTTCAGCTAAGCACGCACCGTGTGTGTGTGTGTGTGTGTGTGTGTGCGTGTGTGTGTGTGTGTATGTGCGCACATGCGCATACTTGAGTGTGTGTATATCTGAGTGTGCCCATTGCCCACATACAATACAATACAATACAATAAGCTCTTATATAGCACTCTTTATGCGTACATCCCAGGGTGCTTTACAAAAATAAAATAAAATAAATAAATAACATAAGAAGTCAACACTAAGAGGAATAGGCATACATGAATACATACATGAATAAGTGTGTGTGTGCACGTGTGTGTGTGTGTACCTGTGTACACATGCACATTCTTGAGTGTGTGTGTGTATCTGAGTGTGCCCACTGCCCACATACATGAATGAGTAGGTGTGTGTGTGTGTGTGTGTGTGTGTGTGTGTGTGTGTGTGTGTGCGTGCGTGTGTGTGTGTGTGTGTGTGTGTGTGTGCATGTTCTGTAGGTTCTGCCTTTAATCTGGTGGGTTTGAAGGATATGGAACAAACCCTGACCTGACGCCGTGTTTTTGTCAATAGGGAAAGATTCGTTTTTTTCTTAATCACTTTTCTATATTTATGTACAACACTGAAGTTTTAACCGGACACTACTGTCCTCTGATGGCTAAAGCGAGAGCAATTTAGTCAATTATAACTTTAATACTCTAAAAATTACATTTTAATTGAATCACATTTTAATAAACAATTGAACAGCAATTGTGAAACAAAATGGCGTCTGAATGGTTACCATGGGCTAGCCTCAACTGACACAATGCTGAGGGTTGATATTAATGTCAGTGCTAGAAGACACTGGGTCTTAAATCCATACTAGCTACATAGTGACCTTGGTCTCAGGTCTGTCATTTAGCATTTTAAGACAATAATGGGGAAAATCTTTTGTTTTTTGTTGGTTTTATTATTTGAATACAAATTTTTAAGTTTTATTTTAAAAGCTTTATATTGAAATATCTCTCTGGCAAAGGCTGAAATGCTGTATGTATCCTCAGATTCATGTCTCATATTCAGGTTGGCAGTGAAATTTATATATGAATAAAAATGTTCAGTTCTGTTTCCACAAATTAGCCACAAATTGTCACCTAGCACTGGCAGAATGAGACTTCATTAACACTGAATTATTTGCTTCCTCATAAAGTTAGATTTTGAGCTAACAAGAAACAGATTAGAGGTTTTTGCCGCTTAAGTGGACAATCGTGTTTAATGTGTAATTAGTTGTGGTAGGTAGTCTGTTCAAATGTTCAACAGAAAGCCTTACTTTAATATTTCCAGCTTCTCACTAGGTGCATTATGTAAGCAATGCCATTGAGATCATAATCGACTGTGCATTTTTTAATTCAGTAGAACGAGGTATAGATCTGTGCACAGGTCAGTATATTAGTCCCTTTCTGTATTTTTCACACTACATACAGTAAATAGCATTGGGTTTGTTGATTATGGGCTGTATTTTTTTACGCTTTCGTATTTTCACTTGTTTCAAAATTGAAAATTGTTCCTGTTAATTTTTTTTTAGGTTACAGCCAATAAATCATATTCTGTGTTTGTCCAATACTTTTTTTTTTGGGCTGAATTCTTTTGCTTAATTTTGAGGCTAATCAATGGTGATAAAGGGATCCTGATCTAGTGAATGCGTGCCTGTGTAAACATGGTCAGTTGTGATGAGCAAAAGAAGCCAAGTGATAAAGTTCAAATTTACGTTCATGTACATGTGGTGAAACTACTTAGAGTTACATTACATCACATTACATTACATTACATTACATCACATTACATTACATTACATTACATTACATTACATTACATTACATTACGAGCATTTAGCAGACACTCTCATCCAAGCGACTTAAACCCTATTCTCACGGGACTAGTATTACCCGGGGACCTCATGTGATTTAGAAATGAAATTTTAATATATATTTCTTTGCATTTAAGTATAAATAACTGTAATATTCTACAGTACTTGGATGAAAACAATATTTTTGAATATTCAAATGTCAAGTTAATCCAGATGCAATTCCACACACATGTCATGAGTAGACATTTAGATCTAATCCAGAACATTCTATGGCCTGTTACATTTAGAACCCGCTCTTAATCCAGAACATTCTATGGCCTGTTACATTTAGATCCCGCTCTTAATCCAGAACATTCTATGGCCTGTTACATTTAGATCCCGCTCTTAATCCAGAACATTCTATGGCCTGTTACATTTAGATCTGGCTCTTAAGCAGAACATTCTATGGCCTGTTACATTTCGATCCAGCTCTTAATCCAGAACAGTCTATGGCCTGGATTTTCAATAGGGGGGGGCTGCAAACCCCCGGGGGTCCTTGAAGGTACTGTAGGGGTCCCTTGCCAGACTTCATATGCAATGCCTATATATAGATTTGGGGAAATAATTTCAAAATACAAAACTTTAAAAAAAATTTTTTATAGGGGTCCTCTGGATGCTTTTGAGCCTGGGTGGGGTCCCTGGATCAAGAAAGATTGAAAACCCATTGTGGTGTGGGGATGGCTGGTTTAAGCCATTAGCTCAATTCAAGCTAATTAGACCTGGCCAATTGGATAATTGGTTAAGAATTAGATAATTAGATAATTGGCCAGGCTAATTGGACCCGGGAACAGTGGCTGCACCTGTGCGTAGTGAGGTAATCAGTGCGCACAGGTTAAATCTGCCATCCCCACTCACACAAAGGGAGCCTCTGTCATGACTGTTTTACATCTGCTCCTTGGCTGTAACATCTTGCCACCCTTAAAAATAAATGTGGACTGATTGAACATCATCTCCCTGTGTCTCTGTGCTGGAGGACCCCTTGGAAAGCCACTTCGGTGGCCTGTGGCAGGCTTGTTTGCCACACCCATACTCAGTGGAATATCTCACAAAGGAGAGTCATAATGTAAGTGGCTGCAGAGGACCGGTTGTGTTTGACTTGTAGTTATTAATGCGGTTTGACATGAGATGACATGTTCTATCGCTCTTTTTCTGAAACCAAAGAACATTTCACCATCTCTTTTTTTTTTTTTAAACCTTTTAAAAAATTTCCATCAGGTGTCACTGTTGAGCTATTTTTGCCTTTCAGCAAACATGATCCCATCGCCCTTTAATTTCCACTGTATTATTTCACGGTTCAAGTAATTATGAACCATTATAGATAATTAGAGTTAATTTAAATGATTTTATTTAAATATTAAAACCAAAATGAAAGGTCAGAAAATCTTTCAGCAGTAAATTAGACTAGTGATGCACACACAGTCTGGTAAGGCATTTACCAGTGCCATTCCTACCTGTGAGGCATGCTTAAAAGACAAGACAGGAAATTAAACTGACGACAAAAAAAAAACCAACAAAAAAAAACTTTCTAATTGGGCTCAATGAGGTTATTTCCATTACTCCAATGAGAGTGTAAAGACCAGCATTTCAGTCGAATGACTTTCACACGAAAAGCATAATTATGAAAGCACCCTCAATTTGTGTCATTTGTTTGTTCAAACTGCCCCAGTGCAATATTATAAATATATAAGTGGGGATGTAATAATTTTAGTATAAACATAACTTTAAGGGGCTTGATGCTGATAAGTTAGATTTGTTGCTATGTCCAAGGGTGGAATGCAGATGTTGCGCAGGGAATGGAATGTAAACGTGTACAGGATGGAATACAGAAGTTGTACAGAGAATGTAATACAGATGTATTGTAACGCGTAATGATTTAAACGCTACTATTTGGCCAGCAGAAAATATAGATATGGGACATGCAGTGTGTTGATTTAAGAAATTAAAGGGTCAAATGGTGTCGTAGTTCTTTCAGGCTTTGGATAAAGGGGAATCTGGCAGCATTGGGTTCTTCCTGTTGAACGGGATTAATTAAAGACCCAGACTGACTGGTTCTCAATTTGTCTCCCAATCCTGAAACTCAGAAACTCAGGGCTTTGGCACGATGGGTTCAGAATCTCCCGCCAAAAGTTGCTCATGTTGAAGTTGATATTGTTTAACAGGTCGCCCCCCTAGAGAGTTCTCCCTCCAGCCACCTGGGGGAAAATGTGTCCTGCCATTAATGATCTCCCTGCTGGTGGCGCTGGCATCACCCTTCACCAACCACAGCCGCCTCCTGACCAAGTGCAGCTCTGATTGGCCGGCCTGTGAGGCCTGTGACCAATCTGTAGAGAGAGAGAGAGAGAAAAAATATTTGATTGAGATAACAAGGTGTTTAAAAGGACCTTATTTCAGGTTCTGGACCTGTTTTGTTGTATTCTATTTGCACTTCTTGAGTACTGTTCGTAGTTTGAACATTTGAACAGGTTTTCAACATTTGGTAGCTTCTCTTTGATAAATATGTCTTTTTGCCTTTTTGTTGGATGAGTGTTTTACAGATTGTTTGTACTTTTGCCTTTTTGAGCTACCTACTGTAAAATATATACAGTGTTTAACTAAGGGTCAAGTAGTACGTTGTTCTCCAGTGTCGTAAGTGACAGGGACATCGTGGTACTGCCTTTCAAATTAAAAGTCACTGTGTGGTCCTTATTGTGGTCACTGAAAATCCTGTGGTGCTTGGCAAGAGTGGGTTTTTAAGTCAGTGTTCTGGAACTCCATTGCTTATAGTTTATAGTTTCCAGTAGTGTTTATAACATCAGAATTAGGATGTTTAGAAGATTTTAATCACGTATTTGTGATCTTACACCTTAAAGGGACCACTGACCAATAGCATCACCCCCAGCGACAGGGTCGGGGTCACATGGTCACATCTTCACGGTTGATTGGGTTCCTGGTATCTGCCTTATTCAGCTGCCTCGGTGGCATCAGTAGCAGAGTTGAAAAGATTCTGTTGTATGGTGTGTCACATTTTGGAGCATGCCTGTGCTAGCTTTGTGCCTTTCCAAACTGAAATGATCTGAAATACACCAATGGCATGTAGTGATGGGTCTATATTTGCAATTAGAAGAGAAAATTGGTAGGAAGAAAAATGAGGCTATTTAGCTTGGTTTCCTGCTGAAATCCCAAACTGGTCTCTTGTAACCACATTTCTCCATATGGCTATGTGATCATCAATCTGCAGTTTTTTGGCCACATATTCCTATCAGCACCTAGAACATATCTAAAAGAGAGAAGAATTCTCTGTAGATCTTCCCAGTTTCATTGAAGGTTACATAAACTAATAAAACCTGGACAGGTTTGATTTGAGAGTGCACCAGGAAAAAGCTTCACCAATCGCCATTCAGAATCACACATGGATGGACAAACTTCAAGGTGTGTGAAACCCAGTCAAAGTGTTCCAGAGAGTTCCATCCCTGCCAGAGCTGTGACACAAGAGCAAATCTGTGTAGATTGTAAAATGGACGCAAAAAAAAAAAAAAATTTGAAAAAGATGAAAGGTGAAGAAGAATGCGTTCCTTTATGGTTCTACTGAAAGCAAGCCAGAAAAGGACAGTCTGGTGATACGCTGTACTGCAGTAGTCATATCTCACAATCATTACAACTCTAATAATGATTGTGGGCACAGCTGGCCTATTACCCTGGAAACATGATAGTGCAAGGGCTGTTTGGTACACTTGCACTAAGACTGAGGAGTGGGTTTCTCTCTCCTGAGCCAAGACATTACCTAATAAGTAGATGTTTTCAGTAATGATCGCCAGTTTCCTTTCTGAAAAAAATGTGAGGAGTGTTGTTTGTTTTTGTTTCTCTTTGCCCCTATGCTACCAGCCATCAGTGGAGACCGATGTCTACCCATTCTCAAAGGCCTGCTTATGTTCCCGCCTGTCTCATGGACACACTCAACCCTATGGAATGAGCGAGAAGAAAGGGCTTCGGTGCCAGGTGTGCACACGTCTCAATCGGGTAATCGTTTCGCCACTTTGCCTATACATTCCGAGGCAAAACGATGACTAATTTACATTACGTTACGTTTATTTGGCAGGCGCTTTTATCCGGAACGACGTACAGAAGTGCGCATCAAGGTCATTGGGAATTACAAATCGCAGGTTCGATAAGGTACGATACTCATTTCGTACAGCTATTCATAGCCAAAAACACAGTTTGGTTCACGCAGTTCACACATTATTCTGACCTAAATTATGCTAAGTCAAACTTGGGGGAAGTGCAAGCTACAATATTAGGATGACTACAAATACAAATATACTAATAATACTAGCAATCTGGGGTTGGTACAGTGTAGGCACCACCACTGCAGTAATCCCGTGTCCTGCACCTTACAGTCCTTTCTAATGTTCCCTTATTTCCCGTAAGATTATACTAACGGGACAAGAGGAACCCCACATTGCCTACACCCCCACCCTTGACCTGCTAAAGCTCTGAAGGTGAAGAGACCATCAAGTAATCATGGATGTATGCCCAATATGGGCTGAGCTACAAAGTTGTTATTTACTTACAGACTCGGTCCAATCAGAGTGTTTAGCTGAGCAGCAGCTAGCGAAGTCGTTGGATTAATTTATTCTGTGATGATTGACAGCCTAATGAAGTACGGTCACATAAACATGATGCATAAACAGGACGCACGGCAGTAAAAATGTTTACAGGAACTAAAAAAAGATACAAATGGCATCAATGCAATTCAGCAATCACAATGTCACCGTGCAAAAATTCTTGTGAATATGTTACGCATAGCTGCAAAAGAATTTGACATTTGTCCCAAGTTCACAGGCCTTAGGGGCTCAGGGGGGTGAGGGCATCTGAATTTCCTTTTAAAGTGTTGGTTCCAAGCCTGGATGGGGGCCAAGTTTAAGAAATGTTTTGTCACAATGAATCATCTGGCGTTTACCTCACTGCAGTAGCGTCGCTCTCTCTCTCTCTCTCTCTCTGAGGATATGAAGCACCTTGGTTTCAAAGTTCAAAGCGATTAACGCATTCCTCTGGACTGTGACATTCCTGAGGAATTTTTCCGTATCGCCGTGTTGTTTATGTCGCCGGGTCCGTCCCGCGTTCCTTTGTCCAGTAACGCAAGGCCGAAAAGGAAATAGATAAAAACGGGGGGCATTTTTTTTTTTTTTTTTGCCCTCTGATGGCCGAGTAACTCCATTCTTCCTCGCGCTGTCTGCCCCGCGTCGTGACTGTGACACAGTCCATACCGCCGGCGTGCCACGCTGGACAAATATTTGTCCGAGTCAATTCAGAAGGTATTCCCAGGAGTCAGGGTTTCTGAAATTCCATTGTTTTCGGCGGAAAATGACATCACCGTGGCATTTCCTCGCCGGCGCGCGCTCCCCGTGTTCCAAAACATTTTTGTTCCTGTAATCAAATGCCGTTGTTTTTATTCCTTCGACTAAGTACAAAAAAAAAAAAAGCTTAAGAGCACGGGCCAGCGTCTGATGTTCTGGACAATGCTATTGTGTCATTGTGTCTGCAGTAATACGGCATACAGTGCGGATTTTTTTTTTTAACGGATGGAAAGAACTCAAGAGAAGATTGCAAAACACACTGATTAATCAGGACTGAATGTGACTGTCAACTGAGTCAACATCAACCCCAGTAGCTTACAAAATAAAGAATGCTAATTGCACTACAACATCACATTTGCTGTTATTAACTGCATAACTTGCTAACATCATCTGTGATATTATCTGCAGATGAGGACGGGTTGAATGTTGCATATTAACGAGGTTAGTAATATTGTAAATAATGAACAGCCGACAAGATGCAGGTGGTGTATTTTACAGTGCACTGGATGCATACTGTGTTAATTAATGTGGAAAACACCGGGACATGTGATCCATGAGGACTTTGCATAATTTTGCAGAGGTCCACTCTAATATCACCACTCAGCACTGAAGCTGGGCTCCGTTTGCATCAGTTAACCGAAATGCTGGCCTTCTGAGCGGGGAGCGAACGGCTCGTCGCGGCACGCGGGATCGGCTCGGCGGAACCCCTGCCCTCCGGACGGCGACGGTCCCAAAACTCAAAGCGCTGTACGTTTATGACGGGCCCCACCGGTGCTGGACTGTCCGTGAAGATGTGGACTCACAGATGTGGGCTCCTCTTGCTTTGCCCAGACCACAGTGAGGTGACCGGGGGTGTAAAGGCGCTGGCTGGGGGCAGATGCCTAAGGGTGGAGTCACCAGGTGTTATCAGCGCGTGGGCACACTTGTGCCCTCCTCTCCCTCTCCCGGATACTCCTGCCGCCTCTGACATCACTGTCCTCTGGGCCCGAGCCAGGGTGCAGGCAAAATTAGGGAATGATCCACTATGTCTCTTCATTGTCCATGATGACATTTCACTCCCACCTACTCTCCCCCCCCCCTCCCCATCGATAAGTCTTGAAAAGAAGCAGACCTTTCCGAATCTTGGTTTTAGTTCCTGTCTTTGAGGTGGCAGACATAGAGACGATACAATCAAACTTCTCCCCCTGTTCTTTACTGTGTCCCACTGACTGTTTCCTTTTCTTTCTTTTTTTTTTTTTTTTTTTGGGAGGGGGTGGCGGGGGGTGACAGACTGGCCTCTCTGGAATGCCTGAAGGAAACGAAGTAACAAAGTGAGTCTCCACTTGAATAGTAGAGTGCTGACAGGGCTGGAGGAGGGGGCGTGGCCTTCGGTGATGTCACAGAAAGGAGCGGTATAAGTAGCTGGCTGGCAGCTGAGGTCCGGACAAACACCTGTCAGCTCAGCCGCTAGCCGCAGCCGCTGTCTCTCTGCACCTGTGCACTCTGGGATATTACCGCACTGGAGAGGCCCGTAATGGATCTGGCACTGCACACGCTCCTGGCCCTGTGCATCACGCTCTGCGTGCTTACCCCCGAAGGTGAGTCCGACTGGATCTCTGAACACGGCGTACACAGCTGTACACACTTCATTTTTTAAATGTGAATGCACGTCTGTCTGTTGCACTAGTTTTCATTCATGTATGTTCTTAAAAATACGCATATTATATACATATATTACGCATATTTACCGATTCTTTTGACATTGTCAAAGGATGTTTTTTGAAGTCATGGGAGGTATTGGCAGTCACGCGCCGCGGCACTCTGGTGTGCCGTCAGGCGAGGTCAGGTGTGCCGTGTGGAAAAATCCTTTAAAAAATATTTTAATGTTCAAATGAATTAAAAAAACTTAAATGAACAAATCCCATTCACAAAAGCCAAAATAAATGTCATTAAAATGCATATTGTTTAATTAAAACCCCAAAAGAACGTGTGCGTGTGTGCGTGCATGCGTGCGTGTGTGGAGGGAGGCTGCAGGGTGTTTATTTTTTATGCTTTTGAGAGTCTTGCGCCATGAGATTCTGTAAATTCGGAAAGTGCGTCGCGGAAGGAAAAAGGTTGGGAAACGCTGATGTAAACACACAGGGTGGGAAAAGGGCAGCGGTGGAGAGAGAGAGAGAGAGCGCTAGACGCCACATTTGTGCTGTCACTCCTCGCCAAGCCGAGAGGCTTCTCTGTATGCGACACTTAGTTTACAGCGCAAGGGATTACTCACCTGTCTGACAGATGAGGTGAGACACAATCACTCCTCAGGAATTCAGCGCACATTCTTGTCTCAGGCATTGGCCGCTCTATCTCTCTCTCTCCCTCCCTCTCTCTCTCTCTGTCTCTCTCTCTCTCTCTCTCTCTCACTGGGTGAGACAGACCCGGAATATTCCTGGTAATCTCCTCTGTGCATCGGTGCTCCGGGCACATTTTCCCATGATTCATCGCTGGCCGCCGGCAGTCGTGCGGTGTATTCTCTGCACTTGACGCACACGCCTCGGCGAGCGCTGATGAGGTCCGCGATTGCAGAACCGCTTACACTAACGATGCGTGAACAGCAGCCGGGGGAGAGATCCCAGGCGATCCTGCCTGCCAGCTTCCGCCACTGTAATCTCATTACGTTACAGGCATTTAGCGGACGCTCATACCCAGTGCGACTTACTCAACTTTTTACATAGTAGCATTTACATTATACAGCTGGATATATACTGAAGCAATGCAGGTTAAGTGCCTTTGCTCAAGGCCACATCGGCAGTGTGCCCTACCCAGGAATCGAACCCATGACCTTCCGGTTACAACGCCAGTTCCTTACCCGCTATGCTACACCGCTGTCCGATCTCCGCGGTCACTTTGTTGAATCGGGTGCATTTCGGTTCACCGTCCTCATTATTGCCCTGTTTTTTTTTTTTTTTTTTGTGCCAGGATCGGGGCTGCCCGCGTCGCGGAACTCCGACCAGGGCCCCCCCCGGCCCTCCCCCCGGCCCCCCCCCTCCCGGCGGGTACGGACCAAGCGCTGCTCCTGCAGCAACTGGCTGGACAGGGAGTGCATCTACTTCTGCCACCTGGACATCATATGGGTCAACACGCCAAGGTTAGCCTACCGCGGGGCGGGACACAGCTTTATGCAGGGATTTGGGGCACAGGATTCACAAGGGGAAATTGCAGCATCTCCCTGTAGATCAGAACTGAACCGCACTGTAAATGTTTAATAAACGCTGAGCATCACTGTGTACACATCATATTGAATGGCTTGTAGAAAAGGTATCAATCCTCTGTTGTCTGTCTATAAGCTTGTATTGCTGTTTACAGTTTGTTAAGTTGATTCATTTATTGGTTTAATGGCAGTTTAATTGGCTGATTAACTGAGTATTTTAGTACTCCTTCAAGCCCCTTGCTGAAGAGTAATTTGTATTTGTCCTAATATTGTAGCTTGTTCTTCTGCCTAGTTGGCTTTGCAGAGGTTAGGTCAGAATAGTGTTCACTGTGTGAACTAAACTGTGTTCTTGGCTAGAAATAGCTGTACGAAATAAGTATCGTACCTTATTGAACCTGTGTTTTATAGTTTTCCATGACCGTGCACTGTTGTATGTTGCTTTGGACAAAAGCGTCTGCCAAATAAATGTTATGTAATGTAAGAGTGCAACCCCACCTCCGACTCAAACTGGCAAGCCCTGCTGCTCAAACACTGTGCCACACAGCCCCCCCCCTTCATGCTGCGCAGATCGCTATCAGGCGGTCTGGTGTTATGTTGTCCTCAGGCACGTTTTCCCCAGTGATCTGATCTCTCTCCCCCCCCCTGTTCTCCTGACAGTAAGACCGTCCCGTACGGGCTGGGCAGCCCCCTGTCCCGCCGCCGACGCTCTGCGGACCGCTGTGCGTGCGCCAGCCCCACGGACCGCACCTGCACCGGCTTCTGCCACCACAGGTGAGCACCCCCTGCTGGTCTGGCTGACCTCCCCGACGCCATCTTACCGCTTTGCCCTATTAGTCAGTACTACTGCACAGACTGTCAGTGAGCCTGTGTCAGTGCTCACAGCAGAATCATTACACTCAGACTGTGTGAGCCTGTGTCAGTGCTCACAGACAGAATCATTACTCTCAGACTGTCAGTGAGCTTGTGTCAGTGCTCACAGACAGAATCATTACTGCACAGACTGTCAGTGAGCCTGTGTCAGTGCTCACAGACAGAATCATTACTCTCAGACTGTATGTACGTTCATAGACAGGTGAACGGGGAACTGTTCTTTTCTCTCTCTTTCCACCTTCTGATGAGAGAGGAATGGCTGTGGGATTCTAAATCAGGACAGTATTTTAATCAAATGTTTTGGCCATGAGGTGTTCGCTGAACAGCCCGAGGGTACTGGGAAGTCCCAGCCCTGAACCTGCTCTGGTAATCCTGGGCAGCAACTTAAATTCCTCAAACGAATTCTGTTGTGATGAGCTGCACTTCTGCCAGCTCTGCGTGTGAACCACCCAGCCTGGGAAACAGCCTGTTTACCTACACGGGTCGCCCTGGAAACAGGGTCCACCAAATTGGCCGTAGCCCCCCCCCGAACGACAGCCAGTTCCGCTCACCTTCATTTAAAATGCAGACGTACACTTGTGGGAGGTCTGTGGAGGAGGTGCTAGGGGAGAGACAAGGGAGGGGCTGGTGTGGGGCCCCTTCTGGGTCTCCCCCTGCAGTTCAGCTCCTCCTCTCTCAAACCTAAGAGCGGCAGCAGCCTCACACCTCACACACACACACACACACACACACACACACGCGCGCCCACCTCTGACCTCTCCGTGTTCGTGCGCTTTGTTTCACAGCTCTGAGAATCCCGAGCTGGCGCGGGTCGACCCGTCCACACGGTCCGGGCGCCACACGGACAGAACCAGCGCTAAACTGCTGACCTCTCTCAGGTAAGAGCAGGAGACAGCTTAGAAACCGTGTGCGTGTGCGTGCAGGCATGTGTGGTGGGTGTGTGCGGGCATGTGTGAGCACGTGCGCGTGAACGTGAGACGTGTGAGCCTGTGTGTGTGTGTGTGTGTGTGTGTGTGTATGTGTAAGAGTGTGTGCGTGCATACGAAAGCGTGTGTGTGTGTGTGTGTGTGAGAGTGTGTGTGTGTGTGTATGCATATGGAAGTGCGTGTGTGTGTGTGTGTGTGTGTGTGCGTGTGTGAATGTGTAAGTGTGTATGTGTGTACGTGTGAGTGTGTGTGCGTGCATATGCAAGCGTGTGTGTGTGTGTGTGCGTGCGTGCGTGCGTGTGTGTGTGTGTGTGTGTGTGTGAGTGTGTGTGTGTGTATGCATATGGAAGTGCGTGTGTGTGTGTGTGTGTGTGCGCATGTGTAACGTGTATGTGTGTCTAACGAAGCGGTGTGTGTGTGTGTGCTGTTTTCCTCTAAGAGGGCTGTTTTTCTCAGGGAGGCGGCCCAGGCCAATATGCAGGCCCTGAAACGGGCTGTGGCCCCCAAGAGAAAACGTTCCGGGGCCCCTGGCCGGTAACCAGCTCAGAGAGAGGAGGCAGAGCCGAAAATGAGCGGGCATTCGATCAAAAACGTCCCGGAGGAAGAGGAGGAGGTCGCCGGGCAGAGGTCGAGAGAAGTGCCTCCCTCTGGCAGGAGGAGGGGCATCCCCATCAAATGGGACAGGCAGCAGACTGGAGACAGACTGGCCTGTCCCAAACTGGAATTTTTTTAACGGAGGAACTGGGGTGTCGTGAATGGGGGGGGCATCCCTCATTCCCGACTGCACTGCCAGTTCCCACGAATCTGGACCTGGCATAGATGTGCGTGAAGGTGACAGGTGAAGACATTCCCCCTCACAGCTATTTTGACGTCAAGCGAAGTTGAAGGGAAAGCATTTTAAAAATAGCAGAGGAGGAAATGCAGACAAACTGCATCGCTGGGGATTTGAGGCTTTAGTGCCTTCGCCTTTTATCCACGGCGCTGAAGAGCATAATTATTCTGCAGCTTTCTGCGCGGAGAGCTTCAAAGCCTCGGCCCGCCGATACCTGCGAACACATCTTCGCGAAGATGGTCGATTTATTATCGAGGTGTTCTATGCGCGAGCTGCACTGGCATCGAACGCTATGACTCAGGGTGATCTAAGCATGATACGCAAAGGGCAGCGGGTTTATGCTGCATTAAGGCTGCGCTGTTTCTGACGCCCAGACTTGCGCTGACGAAACTACCCGAGGTTTTGTGTCTCTGTGTGATTATTTATTTAACTGTCAAGCACCTTTTTTTTTTTTTTTTTTTTTTCCCCCCCTGTTGTTGGAATCGGCTGAGTTCCAGCACAGGGCTTTCTTCAGAATGCTCTTTTCTTCAGTTCCTCTGTGTCAGAGGAGAGAGCCAGATCCCCAGTGGGGAGTCCTGCTGCCGGCTGTGTGCGAATAGCTGGGTTCGAGGGGGCAGCGTCCTCAGTGCACGAAAAGTCTCAGAAAAGCAGGGAAGACAGAAACCAAGGTCCTCTCTGGTCAGTGTTACAGGCGAAGGGTTACAGAAGGCACACTGGCACAGGAAGTCAACCTCGAAAGTCATTTGATTTAATCTGCGATTGAAACTGGTTCACGTGAGGTTTTTTTGTTAGTGAGCAGCTGTAAACACACAACAGTCAGAACATAAAATAAACAGATTAAATATTATTACATATTGTAATATTTGTAATATAATTTTTATGTTCGCCATCATATTTCAGCGGTGCCAACATTTTTTTAAAACCGAGGTTTTTTTTCTTTTCTTTTTTTCCAACAAAAGGCTTTTTTTCTGGCTTAATAATAATTACCCAATGGCATTTAAGAAAATGCAAGCATGATCCTTATTACAGTCAGAAGAAAATCTATTTCCGTAAGCAGCCATGTTTGTTTTACCGAATGTATCTGCACATGAATGCGAAGTCTGTCTGGACGCAAACGTATTTTGGCGTGGTTTGCTGAAGTTGTTTATTTAATATTGCTGTCACTACACAGGGGAAGCAACAAGGCAGCTCAAAGCGATTTTCTTCAGTCTTATCTGGTTTATTTATCCTCATCTCATTCAAGTGCTCTTTAATTTATGTTTATATTTATATTTATTTTTCTACATTATGTTATGTTAACTTATGTTTGTATTAGTTGTATATTTGTCAAAAAGACATATTTGTGACAATTTTTTTATGCAGTTTATCAATAAATTAAATTATTGCGTTATGACTGTCTTGTGTGGTTTGCTTAACATTTAATGCATCTGTTCACACACATCAAACTCAATTGCCTACAACTCACAGATTCTGTCAGTTCAATGTTAAGTTTTGTTTTCACCTTAAAAAAAAAATCATAGCTACATACATTTCAGGCCAAAATACGTCGGTATCAGATGACATTGTTCCATTTACATTAATCCCAGTGGTGGTGGTCCCAGCCTGAGGATTTCAACGCCTCAGAAGAGAACCAAAATGCTAAGTCCTCACAAGTGTACGTAAAATCAGATGCGTGCATTTTTTTAAACCACATGAGGAAGAACATCAACAGAATGGGGACAGTGTGTAACCCTATTTACATACACCGAGCCTGTGACTGTTTACATGCACCTTTTTTTTTTGTTTTTTTACGAAAAAATCAGGTGTTAACTTCTCACGGTATACTTTTCTTTAGGTATGCAACCTCTTTTGTCGACCTAGCATTTTTGTGGTAGGGGTGGGGGGGGGTGGGTGGGTGTTTCTGAGAACACAGGGTTTCATTTCAGGAATCGCTGTTGCCATTACTGTAAACTGCAAATTCTTGTCAGTCGCTACCATTAAATTTTATCCCACCTCTACCTGTATCTGTGTCCACTGAGTCCAAGTTATGTCCATGTCCCAGAAGGGAAAACCCACGAAAAGCATTTGTGTTGACATACTAAACATCTAACAATCAGCCTTGTCAGGGAAACTTGAGTGGTGAGTGTCAGGTAAATCCAACTATGCACTTTTTTTTCTGTGGAAAAGTGGAATGTCTTAGGAAAATTAAGCTCAGAGTTAAATAATGTATTTATTTGGCGAATGACCTCGTGCGTACAGTAGATCACATTATAGCACATTATAAACTTTGTCACTGCATCCACAAGCCCAGTTTCCTTTTTTTGTGAAGACAGACATAAATGTCCAACCCCCCTTTAAGAAAACCAGGCGAGTGTTTTTGTCGCTGTCCCCCAGGAAACCGTTGAAGGATGAGGTCATTCAGAAGCAGGGGGACATTCCTGAGTGCCTGCTTCCTGTTAGCGCTGTGCTGTCCAGTATGCCCGCATCAGAAGGTCCACGCAATCTCGCATTCTCAGAGCTCTCCAACGGGGGCTATCGGGCGAAAAACAGGATGCAGTTTCAACATTCCTGGCGCGTTCCTGCCGAAAAGAAGAGACGGGAAAAACATTGGGGAAACGGCGGGACGGGGAGCACTTGTTGCTGTAATGAGGGAACCCATTCGCCTTTGATGGGGGCTGATAATGGGGTGATTAATGACCAAATTGTCTCGGGTTTGTTTTCGTTCTCTCCCTAAAGGTGCACTGCTCCACGAATGAATGTATACGGTATGTGTGCAAATGTGCGTGTTCATGTGTGTTATTGCATGCGAGTGCGTGTGTGCGCGTATGTTTGTGTGTGAGAGTGAGTGTCAGGATGAGCGCACGTGCGTATGCGTATTAATCCCTTTATTTTTTTTGTACAACTGCGTGAGAGACGTGCTTTTGTCTCTTGGGTAAAATGGTAATCTTTTGACATTATCTCCACAATCCTGTTCCATAGGTTTGATAAGTATCCACTGTAAACTGAAATAAACAAACCTTCAACGATATGCACAATACAGTGGAAAACAACCAGACCTGGGTCAAATACGTATTTGTTTAGGATTCAGATACTTTTCTGTGCTCTATTGATCTTACCTGATGTAATTGAGCCTGCCAATCTGACCAGAAGGCGGGATTTGCACTTTTGAGAGTATTTCATTGGCTTCAATACACCAGACAAGATCAGTAAAGTGTAGAAAAGTATTTGAATCCAAAACAAATATGTATTTGACCCAGGTCTGGAAACAACCCACCCTGTCTGGTAGTGTATCGTTACTGTGTATAACCCATACATAATTTATTCAGTTTGACATTTCCTAAAGCAATCCCAGGTAAGTGCATTTATCTTTTACAGCAGTACACCACCCCAATATTCCAATGCGTCACCTTATGGCTGTATTACCAGTTCTCTAACCCTCCTTTGAGCGCCCCAATTGGAACATCAAGGTCTCACAGAATACTGCTTAACGCATTACACATCCTGTTCAGCAAATCTGTTCAACAATTACAAGGCCATGACAACTGATTGAAATCCAATACGCTAAATAGAGGGATTTGTGAAAGCTAAGAATAGCTAAATGTCTTCATGTGTATAGATCGAAATTCTTGTGAAGACTTTGTCTGGTGGATATGGAGATAGCTGTACGGGCTTGTGCGGGGTAAGAATGACTGTGGTTATGGAACAGCCTAGATGGACATGCTCCAATGCAGACATAAGAAAAACAAGCTCTCAGTAGAGACACTGGGTGCTGTTTAGAAAGAGTATGAGCAGATACAAGGTATCAGATAAGGCGCTGAAATCCCCAAGAATGCCCCATTAATACAGTACCTTTGATGGCAGACCAGGAAATGCCAGCTTATATCCTCTTTAAAGTATGAAAAACCTGTTTTATTACCTTTTTGGTTTTTGGTATAATGTTTTTTTTTGTTTTTGTTTTTTCTTCTTATTGTGCTATAAGGCATCACACAAGTGAATAATGCAATATTGAACAATGCACCTGCATATTGCACAAGGCGACTCACCAGCAGAACCCTACAACTTTCGCAAACAGTGTGCACATGCCCTTTCCAGACGGGAAGTACACGATAGGAGCCCTGGTATGACCTGCGGTCTCCATTCCAGCCCCCGCAGTCATGCCGAGCCTTGGGTCTGGCAATGCAGGGGACCTTGCATTCAGTAACTTATTCGACATTTCTTCCTCCTCCTCGTTGAGATCGTGTGTGGTCATTGTTTTCAGCCCCGATGCCAACGACGTTGTTTTGATAGGCTTAAGAAGCGGAGTGGAGTGGGGCGGTGGGCGGGACCAAAGATGTGAGAAATTTGTATCCAAATTTGTACCCATATTGAAAACTCTGGGGCATACAGCTTGGAACCACTGGTTTACTTGTTTGTCATTCATGTGGTTTGCTTGTTTTGATTGTTTTGATTGGCAGCCAAGATACAATCAAAGATAATTTATTTCCTGCATGAAGTGTCTCATGATCTGCTAGCATTCTGGTCTTCAATGCCACAGACAAATGACAGGCAGGATAAAAACAGCATTTAATCTCCAGAGTTTTCTGGAAATCTTTCTTTAGTCAGTCATACCAGGTCATGTGCAACAGCGGCAATAGTTTAAATTCTTCTTGGAAATGGACCATTGCACGGCTGCTTCTCTCCATAACGGGTAGTTGCTGAACCCTGATGACTTTCTGTCTGTGAGCGCATTAATGGTTGATAAGGGGGGAAGGTGTTTCATTCAGAAAAGCACATCATCTTTAAGAATGCTGTTGACCCAAAGTGTTATCGACAGGAAATACTTCCCTTGGCCTGATTCATTGTTTCTCTATGCCCTGGTTCTGGTTCATAACTGCTGGCTTTATTTCCAGCTGAACTCTCAATGAATGCATATTTCTTCATTCTTCTGTTATTTATTTGTTACAACTGTTGGTTCTTGAAGGTTTGTTTTCCTAAGAAAAGGAAAAGCAAATGTGTTTCAGTGAGTTATTTCTGTTAATTTCTTGCTTCAGGCAAATAAATATTCCAATGACCAGGGTTATGATAAAATGATTTTAACAACTCACGTGGTCCTGCAACGGGCTGCTGCCCTCTCTATTGCATGCCCTGCTTCACACTGGAGACTTTAGAAACATAGACCTTGTTGTGTATTCACACAATGACTAGGCTTCCAACATTAGCACTGGTACAGTAGCAGAACGTGCTCAATCAGGTACAAAGAATCCATTCTGAAATTAAAGTTGCCTTCTGTCAGAACTGACAAATCCAGTTTGAGTATATTTTTGTATGTATCTCATCTCTGAAAACGTGTTACACCAGATTTTTTCCACACTAAACTCATGGAGGGAAATCCATTTTAATCGAAGAGGAGAATGAATTGTCCCAAACAGACCACATGTTCAAGCAAGATTTAAATCTCACAAGTGATCATTTGGGCTTTATTTGAACTAGTACTTGTGAGCAGAGACAACCTGAATCATCTGGGTTTTTTTTTAACCCAGACCTGACCTCATACCAAAACTACAAAAAATGTAATCTCACTCTTTCAGTTTCATATTCAGAATAATGATGGAATGAGAATTTGAGGTGAAGAGTCCCTTTTAAATAGTATCTTTTCTCATAGGATTATACAGAAAGAAGAATGAAGAAAATTTGATTCAAGACGTGTTCTTATTTTGTGAGAAAAAACATTTTGTAGCAGGTTTTAGGCGTTTTTGCATCGCATGCTGATTAAGTGTCTCCCTAAATATTCAAAGGTACTTTTTTAGAACTTTGTTGTTATATATATATATATATTATATATATTATAAAAAAAACATTAAAAAAATGATTCATGTTAGACAATAGCTAATTGTCAGATTGATATAATACATTCTACAAAAGAGAAAGCACCAAAGAGCAAATGTATGCATGCAAATGGCATTTACTTTGTCAATAAATTGTCATAAACCTATTCTCTAATGAACTTCCACAACACAGATTCTTGTCTAGGGTACCCCCTGGATAATGCCGCTGTATTTATTTTCGGCAAGTTTTCCCAGAATTTTCCAGAGGTGGTCTTTTTTTAAACCCTCCATTCAAAGCAAAAATAGCTTCTTATCCCTTTTTCCATGTTGCTGTGTGGGCAGAGGCTATCTTGTTTAAAAATTAAAAAAAACAATCAAAAAAGGAAAATAAGACTCTGGGCCTCGTTCCCCTCAAACGAACAGGATCAGGATCCTGTATCCATACGGGCTGCGGATAGAGGGGATGGATCCGCGTGGGTGATGGGGAGGGGGGTTTTGGGTGGGGGAAAGCTAGGCGAAAGAACTCTGGGGCCACAGAATCACGCATGATGTAGAAGAACACTGGTGCAGGGTGTGAGGAAACCAGGGCTAATCATGCTCTGATTCCAGGAGAGAGGTCAAATACGTATTTGTTTTGGATTCCAATACTATTCTGCGCTCTGTTGATCTTGCCTGGTGTAGATGAGCCTGCCAACACGACCAGAAGGCGGGGAAAAAAATAGGATAAAGAAAATACTCGGCACAGACTCAAGGCAGATTAGGTGTCTAGTTAAGCTGTCAATCAGATGAACCGTGCTTGCGCAGAACTTCCAAAAATGATGTTTCCAGTGACGGTGCACTGTCACCGACTGCGTCCTTGGTCCTTTGAGCCGTAATTGACGGAGTGAAAAGGGCCTGACATTCATCGTGAACTTCAGGCACGCCTGAATCGAAAACCCCAAACTCAACTGGGAGCCTGCGGCAAGCAGACAGCTAACATTCCTGAGGTGGCGCTTTTCCAGTGTCAGAGACATTGACTCTTTTTTTGATTTTTTTAACGCTCTGTCTCAACACCCAGTTTTGTACACCGGCATTCTATTATGAAGTGCTTTGATGTGCTAAAGGAGGCTTGCGGTATAAATCTTCTAAGTATTGTTTCATATGGACTTCAGTGGGATTCAGTGTTAGTCTACTCTAACAGTTTATATGAGTCCACACAGGATATAAGGATGAGTGTTGATTTTACACTAAACATTTACTGTACATTTTTGTTGTTGAAGAAGATGGATAGAGGAGAGCAATGCTAACTTAAAGACTGGACATAGGGAACACACAGCTGGGAATTAGAAGAAGGCATTCAGAAGACTACATGCATCCAAAGGATGGGCCTCAGCACACATCTGATTACACACACATACACACACACGCACACACACGTACACACACACGCACGCACACACACACACACACACACACACACACGCACACGTACACACACACACACGCACACACATACACACACATGCACACACACACACATACACACACACACACGCACACACACATGCACGCACACACACACACACACGTACACATACGCACACACACACACACACATGCACATGCACACACACACGCACACACTCACGCACACACACACACACACACACACACGCGCACACACATACACACACACATTCCTCCCATTCTGTGGAAGTTTACTCCTCATTGCTGATAGTTCTGAATAATAAGTTTCTATTTTTAACCTTCTGTGGGCGCCCTGGCCACCCCTTAAAGGACCCTTTGTTTGAGAATTTGATCATTAGATAAAAATTGTGGAATTTTTTTTTTTTTTGCCTTGGTCATTTGCCAAAAGGAAATGTTATTTTTAATGAACCATTCAGCTACAACATGACTAGTAGAAATCCACTTCTACTTGTGTGTGCCTGTTTGCTCGGTTTTCAGTAAATCATTGTCCAGACCACATTGACATGATGATTACAAATGGCAAAAAAGAAAAAAGAAAAAAAAAGAATCTCTCTTTTACTTGAATTGCAATGATGCGTTTGAAATGCACAGAAGTACTGTTTGGTGCAATACAGACCGAAGCATCTTTATTGTCTGCTGAAGCTGTCGGTTAAATCTGTGTTTTGATTAAGCATGTGAGTCGGTCTGTCTGCAGAACTCCTGGGAATCACGCTGACTGATTGACTCAGAGGGTTCAGAAGAATTAGAAGCGAACGGGTTGCACACTAACAACCATTCGGTTTCAGCGATGACTTTGCGATTTTCAGTGAGCACAACGCCCAAATCTAGACGGTATTTAGACGTCCAGAGGGGTGAAAATCTAGGTTGAGAGGTTTTGACATAAACGGACTAGGTTAGCTCAGGGTAGCTCCAATTTACCCGGATATAGCCTGGCTATGTCCCAATTGGCTAGAAAACTCTAACTTTTTTTCAACCAAGTATAGCCAGGTTTTCTAAATGGTCTATATTTGGGCTTGTGCACACTGGTCTTCTTTCTCACATATATCAAAACTGTGATTCACAGTAGACACTTCCAAGACATCAAGAAAACATCCACAGTATCAACAAAAACTAGGAAAAAAGTAAAACTTTCACTTTCGTTTACAGTTTTTTTTGATTGCCAAGACACATTTCTTGAAATTATGCTCCATTTCCCAAAACTCTAAACACAAATGCATAACTGCACAATCATCTTCACACACTTCGAACTTCCATGTCAAAAACAAACTCTCCACTCAAAACCATGTAATCTAACATCTAAACTAAACTTTGCCTTCAGACATCACACAAAAGCCATCAAATACACATACACTACAAAATAGCCATTACACACTGGTGAGATCAATTCAATACACTACCGTAAAAACCTGTTACTGCAATGAATAATGGCGCTTATGGTTTTCCCCCAGAACAAACTCTTTACATGATGAACACAATATAAAGACACAATACATGTATAAATTTGCAAAAATTTTTTACTTCTTCAATGTACTGTAGTAAAATAAACTGAAATTGAGTGAAAAAGTAAATGTTCTGTAAAAATATGCAACTGATACATAAAGAACGTAGAATACAGTAAAATAATTTCCATGTATTTACCAAAATAAACCAATAAAAAAAAACTGTTTGTACATAAAGAAATAACATTTATTCTGCCTCAGCTTCCCGTCTCTGGTCTGGGTCAGGCCAGAGATTCTCATCAACATCACAAGCAATATTAGCCCCAGCCAGGCAGCAGGGGGGAAAAACCCCTTGCATGCCTTATCCACCCCTGGCAAGCCTCAACTGTAATATCTAAACAAGCCTCCTCCATGGTCTGGAGGAGGTGAACACGGATGTAGGGGTCTCGGTCATAGACCTCCCACTGCCATGCCGAAAAAATTTCTAGCCAATTGGGATATAGCCTGGCTATGTCCCAATTGGCTAGAAAACTTAAACTTTTTTTCAACCAAGTGTACCCAGGTTTTCTAGGTTTTCTTATCTAATTTTCTAATCTATATTTGGGTTTGTGCACACTGGTCTTCTTTCTCACATATATCAAAACTGTGATTCACAGTAGACACGTAGCTTCCAAGACATCAAGAAAACATCCACACTATCAACAGAAACTAGGAAAAAAGTCTAACTTACGCTTTCGTTTACAGTTTTTTTTTGATTGCCAAGACACATTTATTGAAATTATGCTCCATTTCCCAAAACTCTAAACACAAATGCATAACAGCCACTGTTCCTCCTTGTATCTCAGAAGAATGCAAATTGTAGTCGTACGTTTGTATTTTTCCTGAGGCGAACTGCAGAGAAACAGCAGTGCCCTGTCAATCACGTAAGCATACTGCCCACTAAGGTGAGAACAGGCACACTCCACTGCCGGGTTATTGTAAAAATAAAACCACTCTGTTACCCAGCAGCACTTGTGTTTGCATGTTTAATGCGAATCGTCCTTAAGGCCTACTAACTGGAGAAAGCCCTTCCAACTGAACTTCCAGTCATCGGGTAAATTGAGCAGCATAGGTAAAAATAAATTCAAAGAACTGAACCATCTTTTTTGAGACGGTCACCTGGACAGATGTGGTCAGGAGTACAAAAAAATCTCTTCCCAGAAATCCAGTGAGCTCCATAGTGTTTGGCACAAATACATTTTTTTTTTTTAAATTTGGCTCTGCGCTCCACAATTGTTGATTTTTGTAATCAAACAATTTACATGTGATTAAAGTGCAGATTCAAAAAAAAAAAAACAACTTGGTTTCACTATGTAGAAATAACAGCACTTTTATATGGTCCCCTCATTTCAGGGCATAATAATGTCTGGGACATATTAATGTTATGCAAATGAGAGTAGTCATGTTTAGTACTGCAATGACTGCTTGAATCCCATAATGCACTGCACAGTTCTGTTGGGATAATAATTAGGTCAGCCTTCTTAAAATACTAATAACATGAAAGTTATTAGTGTTTCAAAAACCATCGTGGAGTGGTAACCGGGTAAGCGATATTCTTCATTTACCATATTCGGACGGCGCACTGTTTCGAGAAGAGAACACGTCCGTTCTGAACGTTCTACCGTTCGCTGTCGTGTCGAACGTCAGGATGCAAACGGAACCAGTGAAAAGCGATTTCATCAGCTTTCCATCTGTTTCAGGGTCGACGTTTCTCCGCCGTGAACCGGGCGAAAAATGACGACTACCCTGAGTTACATGCAGTGGTGCCCGGTCAGAAGAACATGCCCTTCCCAATGACCTCTCAAAAAAAAAAACTCTAACTTTTTTCAACCAAGTGTAGCCAGGTTGTCTAAATGGTCTATATTTGGGTTTGTGCACACTGGTCTTCTTTCTCACATATATCAAAACTGTGATTCACAGTAGACACATATCTTCCAAGACATCAAGAAAACATCCACAGTATCAACAAAAACTAGGAAAAAAGTCAAACTTTCACTTTCGTTTACAGTTTTTTTTTTGATTGCCAAGACACATTTCTTGAAATTATGCTCCATTTCCCAAAACTCTAAACACAAATGCATAACAGCCACTGTTCCTCCTTATGTCTCAAAAGCTACCAACAGAGTAAAATGCTCAGTGTTAAATCAACCAATCTCTTACAGCGTTTATATGAGTCCACTATGGCCAGGGTGAACTCGTATGGACTCTGTTAGAGTTCAATTAACACTAGACATTTTACTTGGTGCGGAGGTGGGATACTACACCCCTGTGGGGGGTCTGACTGCCCACGTTACAGGTATCTGTTATGCTTTTCACAGGTGGGTAAATTCACTGTGGACGGTGCTTGATCATGCACGCGGTGCATTTTAAAATTACCCCAAAAGAAACAGCGACTCATGGCCTTGATTCGGATAGCTTTTTGGAAAAAACGGGATGGTGACGTGCGGTTTTTGTAAAACAGCTTGTCACATTGTCTCACCAAACGGACCATTTCCCGTCCCGCCGCACCAGCATAGCGCAGGTATGTGGCCTAACCTGCCACAAGTGTGTCCCCAGCCCTACCCGGGCGATCCTTCGCTGATGGACCCGCCCAAAAAAAATGTTACCCGGTATCCCTTGCCGCCAGCAGACAATCGAAGTCTAATAATAGAGCCGCCCACGCTCGCTCCTACGTGCTGCCCTCACCGCTCTTTGGGGCGCTTTGGGGAGGGGGGGGGGGGGGGGGGGGGGGGGGGGGTCACGACTGGACGTCTCCGTATCTCGGCGAGGAAGCCAGCGGGCCGAGCGGGTGGAACAGCACCCCCAGAAATTTCACACTTTTTCCTTTTTCCTCCCTGTCAGTTGAACAACAGAGATTTGCCCCCCCCCCCCCCCCCCCCCCCCCCCCCCCCCCCCCCCCCCCCCCCCCCCCCCGCCAAATGCCAGCGCTGGTGCCACGGGAGGCGAGCGTTTGCGTAAACAATGACCGCGTTTCTCGGCGTTACTCTCACGGCCGAAGCGCCTGGCTTTGTTTCTCTGTGCCCACCAGACAGAGGGCCCATAAATCTTTTCGAGCGCTCGGTGAATACCGACGGAATGGCCTCACAGTGCTCTTATCACGACGGGCATAGATATGGAATTGTTTTTTTTTTTTTTTTTTTTTTTTTAAATTTGTTTTATTTAAATTGCAGTCTAAATCGCAAGTCGTTCAGGAAGTGTCTCAAAAAATCGGACGAAAATAAGAGAAAACCAACGCCTGGAGTTCCACGGAAAAGGAAAAGAAAATATAGAAATAATTGTTGTAGAATCTAAATTCTAAAAATTTAGAATCAACTCAACTCTTTTTATTTTATTATAATTTTTTCCCCCTGTGAGTGAGATAACTCATTTTAAATACACCCGGAATATAAATTGTTTGGAATTCTGAAATATTCCTAACTTTGAGAGGGAAATGATAAATAGGTAACTCTCTTTTCAGCTATAAACTTTAATTAGAATGTAAACAAACTAGTGGCAATCATTAGAGCATTACATTTTTCAATATTGCCTTCCCAAACAATATACGGCATCTAATTTTCGGGAGCCCATCATTTCTGTCAGGTTTGGTACACTCCATTCAAACACAGATCAGTTTCCTACATTGTACAGTAGTGATAAAACATGCCCATTTGTTTAATTTAGAAACGAACTCTTTTTGGTTCAATCATAACCTTTTTCAGTGATTCTCTTTAGCTTGTGATACACGTTTTGAATTGGATTGAGATCGATCAGCTGACTAGGGCACTCAAAGATTTTCCTGTTTTTGGCTTTGAGAAACTCCTCTTGCAGATGCAGGAAGCACCATCCAATGAGCTTGGAGCCATTCACTTGAACTTGAGCAGATAAGATGCTTCTGTACACTTCATAATTCATTCTGCTGCTGCTGTCAGCAGTTACATCATCACGGAAGAGAAGTGAGCACGTACCTGTGGCAGCCATGCATGCCCAAACCGTAACACCCCCACCCCCGTGTTTCACAGATGAGGGGGGGGGGGTGCTGTGGATCTTGGGTAGTCCCTTTAGGCCTCCACACTTTGCTATTGCCATCACTCTTACACAAGTCAATCTTGGTCTCATCTGTGCACAGGACCTTTTTTTTTTTAGAACGTTGCAGGCTCATTTAGGTACAACTTAGCAAACTGTAACCTGGCCTTCCTGTTTTTGTGGATAACTAGTGGTTTACATCTTGCACTGTATCCTCTGGAGTTCCACGAACAGTAGTCAGTGATACATCAAGGCCTTCCTCTCTTTCTCCACGCTCTACTGCCCACATTACAATATTTTGCCATACGGCAACAATGGGCGACAATGAAAACCACCAAAAATTGTTATTTTTTCTTTGAAATTATCTGCTTTTTTTTCTAATCAAACCTATTTTCCTGGGTTCAATTATAATAAACATGGAACTCTAACAAACTTAAATGAGTGGCTTTTCATCATTTGTGTTTAAATATTTCACAAAAAAGCAACATTGTGCAGGAATGATCCATTTTTGTCAAATAAAACCTATTTATCCATCCATTCATCCATCCATTTTCTAGTGCGGGGGCAACTGGAACACATTGTCCCAGGTCTGAGCCTGAAAGGGGCCCAGGATATGGAGTGTAATTATTTTTAATTTGTTACAAACAATATGGGGGGCTCTCCTGATATTTTTTGGCCTGAGAACTCATTGTTGCAGTCCATAGGTGGTTAAAAAAAATAAAAAATAAATTAAAAAAAACATGGTATAATGAGCTTCAAAAGTCAGAAAAATTATAGCAGCTTCTTCCTGTCTGTTTTACACTGTGTTGCCAGAATGCCGCAGGCAAATTTCCATTTCATGTAAATGTAATGGACAATAAAGTTTTCTTATCTTATCTTCATTAATTAAACAAGCTCTTAAACAATTGGCTTAAGTTCAGTGGAATGCAACACTGTGTTGACAATAACAGTCATACACTGTAATAGCTTTTGTTCTACACTATCCGTAGGCAGTTGGCTCCCTCTCGTGGTTAGTCTTAATACATTTTTGAATGTATTTACATTCTACAGAGTCATTCAGTTAGTTCCATTGTTGCTAAGGTTACAAAATGGCACTTGGTGATACCACTCCATTGTTGCTAAGGCCATTAAAAGCCACTTTCTGATAAGATCGTTCCACAGTTTCATTACTATTAAGATAAGATACTTGATGTTAATGCCTCAGCTTTTTGATGTTAATGCCGCAGCCTTGATATGGCTTTAAGTAGAATGACTCATAAGTTGATTGTTAAACATCAGTGATACATTCATTGGTTTGCAGAGGGGTATCTGCTAAATTGGGGGGGGGGTTCAGTATTTAAATCATCCCAGTATCCTGATTTATACTAGAAATGCAATAAGGGAACCTGTGATTTGGTCTGAACTGCAGTGAATTTTACACTGATAGAGCAGATTGATCCCTTTTGGATTCTTGGATTTACACAAACACTATTAGAGTTGAACATAACATTGATTTAACAGAAGCTGGGAAGCATCACCTGGCAGCTATTTAACAAAAACGCTATCAATAAGTCAAGTGCAATAACTAATATCTCAGTTTAGTTATCCGAGTTGTTCGATCATCTGAAAAGCAAAACGCAACTAATCTGAATCTAATAAATAAACTGATGCAACAGTTAAATCTTCTAATATTTGCTCAAGTGTGTCACAACACTGAGTGAGCGAGTGAGAATAACACCAATCATAAAAATAAGTTTCTGAGTGAAAATGAGGAGATGAGAACAATCCAGCAGTATCTGCAGACCAAGGGATGTTGTGTGGAGACAGTGATGACAGCAGAGTCTCTTTCCTCTGGCTTCAATACAGCACACTCGTTTGCCCTCCTTAATGGTATTTTGATAGCTATAACTTGTCACACAGTCAAGGGGGGTTGCAGGAAGACTCTAGATGCCAACAGATGATGTTAAACTGGATTTATTCACAAGCAAGTACAGATAGTGAAAGCTATTTACAGTGTTAATAGCAAAAAAAATTAAAAAATAAATTTAAAAAAACTGAGGGAGACCAAAAAATGTGAATAAAATAAACCAAGACCCCAAAGAGTTCAAATAAAATTAGCAAACAAAAATGGAGAAAAACATAAAAAAAAGACTGACAAACTAGGCACAGACTGGTCTAACTTTCAAAGGGCTTTAACAGCCTGGGCAGGTTAATGCTGCAGTTGAACATAGCCCTACTACCTCTTACTAGTCTCTCCTCCTGCCAGTGCTAACTGAGCTACTTAAATAGCCAGGCCCCACCTACATTACTTGTACAACAACAATTACCATAAAATGACAGGTAAGATAACGCAAAATTGATTATTACTTAATCCAAATAATAATAATAATAATAATAATAATAATAATAATAATAATAATAATAATAATAATAATCTAATATTTTAACTAATACCAATAAAAATAGATTAATGCAGTTTGACACCAAAATAAACTGTGCTAACATAACACCCCGCTCTAGCCTCCCGTGGGACTGCCATTAGCCTTCAAATGTGTAAACTTGCTTGGACGCGCTCCCTTAACTATACCGACATTCTGTCTGACTACACGGCAGGAAGTAGATTTTCAGTAAATTGGAATGACTGAACGATGTTAGCCAGTGAAATTAAATGTGTAAGACTCGATTATGTCATGGAGGACAAAAACCAATGATCTGATATGTAAATGTGATGAAGGAAAGATGTTACATCAAACAGAACAGGCATTGCAAACAAAACCTCTAGTCAACAATGAGAGACATAAAAGTAACTGGACAAATTTGTGAAAACATATTTCATGGGCACAGTAGCAACTGGTTAAACAGGTATGCTGATTTTAAAACAGTGTGTTTTAAATGCGATAAACATTTTGTGTGATGCGGGCCATCGGTCAGATGATCATACTTTTCATTTCAGTTTGAGGAGAGATTATATTGGCCTTGTAGTTCTAAAAAACATATTTTATCTTGACAAAAGCCCCAATGAAAACTACCAAAGCTATCAGTTATTCAGTTCAATTCAATTCATGGTTATTTGTATAGAGTTAATGATTTTTTAAAGAGAGAATTGTCACAAAGCAGCCTCGGATATACTCAAGCCTGGACCCCCAATGGAACACCTAGTGCATAATGGCAAGGAATGTGCCTGACACGCGCGATGGGAAAAGATGAGGCTGATGCTGTTCTTGTCATTCCAGAATGTGTTGTAAAATGGGCAAATGTCGTAGATTATACAACAGTAATTCTGACAAAATCTGTGGATGTGGGTACAGATATGGTTGATAAGGTTTTTGCGGTAGTGTTAGAATCTGTTGTAGTTGTCGTAGTTGTTGCAGCAGTTGGAGTACAGGCAAGATTTGTTGTCCCAGCTAATGCTGTGCCTTTTGTTTCTGTTGCTGTGCTGCTTATAGTAGTAGTAGGTAGTTCAGATGTTGAGGTTGGCACAGGAGTTGTGGTTGTTTCAGCAGTCATTGTCCCAATGGTTGTGCTTCTGTAAGATGTCGTTGTAGTGGCGACAGACGTGGATGGCACGATTGTTGTCGGAGTTTCAGATACTGTTGTATGTGGGGCAAGTGTGCTTGTTGTATCTGTTGTACTGGATGCAGGATTCGTTGTCCCAGGTGATGTCATTCTTGTTATTGCAGTTCCTGTACTACTAGTAGAAGCTGCTGTTGTTTCACCTTTTTTAGTTTGGGTAGGACTTATAGTCGGTTCAGTTGTAGTTGTGCTAAAAGCAGTTGTTGTCGATGATACTCTAGTGGAGGGCACAAATGTGGTTGATGCTGCTCTTGTTGTGGTTCCAAAATCAGTTGTAGGATGTGGAGATGTCATTGTTCTTGTAACTGTTGTAGTAGTGGCAGGATATGTTGTCCCAGGTGAAGTTCTGCTTGTTGTTTGTGCTCCTTTAGTACTTACAGCAGTTGTTGTTCCTTCCGGTGTTGTAGATAGCCCAGTAGTTGTAGTGGTTTCAGCAGTAGTTGTGTCAATGGCTGTGGATGTGTGTACAGATGTGGGTGATACAGTTTTTATGGTAGTTATAGAATTTGTTGTAGTTGAGGGAGTTGTCATAGTTGTTGCAGCTGTGGTAGTGGAAACAAGATTTGTTGTCCCAGCTAATGATGTGCTTTTTGTTTCTGTTGCTGTCCTGCTTATAGCAGTAGTTGTTCCTTCCAGTGTTGTAGATAGGCCATTAGTGGTAGTGGTTTTTAGCAGTCGTTGGGTCAATGGCTGTGGATGTGTGTACAGATGTGGGTGATATGGTTTTTATGGTAGTTATAGAATTTGTTGTAGTTGAGGGAGTTGTCATAGTTGTTGCAGCTGTGGTAGTGGAAACAAGATTTGTTGTCCCAGCTAATGTTGTGCTTTTTGTTTCTGTTGCTGTACTGCTTATAGCAGTAGTTGTTCCTTCCAGTGTTGTAGATTGGCCAGTAGTTGTAGTGGTTTTAGCAGTCGTTGTGTCAATGGCTGTGGACGTGGGTACAGATGTGGTTGATACTGGTTTTTGTGATAGTTATAGTATTTGATGTAGTTGGTGCAATTGTCATAGTTGTTGCAACTGTGGAAGCTAGATTTGTTGTCCCAGGTAATGTTGTGCTTTTTGTTTCTGTTGCTGTGCTGCTTATAGCAGTAGTAGGTAGTAGTTCAGATGTTGAGGTTGGCACAGGAGTTGTGGTTGTTTCAGCAGTCATTGTCCCAATGGTTGTGCTTCTGTAAGATGTCGTTGTAGTGGCGACAGACGTGGATGGCACAATTGTTGTCGGAGTTTCAGATACTGTTGTATGTGGGGCAAGTGTGCTTGTTGTATCTGTTGTACTGGATGCAGGATTCGTTGTCCCAGATGATGTCATTCTTGTTATTGCAGTTCCTGTACTACTAGCAGAAGCTGCTGTTGTTTCACCTTGTTTTAGTTTGGGTAGGACTTGTAGTCGGTTCAGTTGGAGTTCTGCTAAAAGCAGTTGTTGTCGATGATACTCTAGTGGTGGGCACAAATGTGGTTGATGCTGCTATTGTTGTGGTTCCAGAATCAGTTGTAGGATGTGGAGATGTCATTGTTCTTGCAACTGTTGTAGTAGTGGCAGGATATGTTGTCCCGGGTAAAGTTCTGCTTGTTGTTTGTGCTCCTTTAGTACTTACAGCAGTTGTTGTTCCTTCCGGTGTTGTAGATAGCCCAGTAGTTGTAGTGGTTTCAGCAGTAGTTGCGTCAATGGCTGTGGATGTGTGTACAGATGTGGGTGATACGGTTTTTATGGTAGTTATAGAATTTGTTGTAGTTGAGGGAGTTGTCATAGTTGTTGCAGCTGTGGTAGTGGAAACAAGATTTGTTGTCCCAGCTAATGTTGTGCTTTTTGTTTCTGTTGCTGTACTGCTTATAGCAGTAGTTGTTCCTTCCAGTGTTGTAGATAGGCCAGTACTTGTAGTGGTTTTAGCAGTCGTTGTGTCAATGGCTGTGGATGTGGGTACAGATGTGGTTGATACGGTTTTTGTGATAGTTATAGTATTTGATGTAGTTGGTGCAGTTGTCATAGTTGTTGCAGCTGTGGAAGCTTGATTTGTTGTCCCAGATAATGTTGTGCTTTTTGTTTCTGTTGCTGTACTGCTTATAGCAGTAGTAGGTAGTTCAGATGTTGAGGTTGGCGCAGGAGTTGTGGTTGTTTCAGCAGTCATTGTCCCAATGGTTGTGCTTCTGTAAGATGTCGTTGTAGTGGCGACAGACGTGGATGGCACAATTGTTGTCGGAGTTTCAGATACTGTTGTATGTGGGGCAAGTGTGCTTGTTGTATCTGTTGTACTGGATGCAGGATTCGTTGTCCCAGATGATGTCATTGTTGTTATTGCAGTTCCTGTACTACTGGCAGAAGCTACTGTTGTTTCACCTGTTTTAGTTTGGGTAGGACTTGTAGTCGGTTCAGTTGTAGTTGTGCTAAAAGCAGTTGTTTTCGATGATACTCTAGTGGTGGGCACAAATGTGGTTGATGCTGCTCTTGTTGTGGTTCCAGAATCAGTTGTAGGATGTGGAGATGTCATTGTTCTTGCAACTGTTGTAGTAGTGGCAGGATATGTTGTCCCAGGTGAAGTTCTGCTTGTTGTTTGTGCTCCTTTAGTACTTACAGCAGTTGTTGTTCCTTCCGGTGTTGTAGATAGCCCAGTAGTTGTAGTGGTTTCAGCAGTAGTTGTGTCAATGGCTGTGGATGTGTGTACAGATGTGGGTGATACAGTTTTTATGGTAGTTATAGAATTTGTTGTAGTTGAGGGAGTTGTCATAGTTGTTGCAGCTGTGGTAGTGGAAACAAGATTTGTTGTCCCAGCTAATGATGTGCTTTTTGTTTCTGTTGCTGTCCTGCTTATAGCAGTAGTTTGTTCCTTCCAGTGTTGTAGATAGGCCATTAGTGGTAGTGGTTTTAGCAGTCGTTGGGTCAATGGCTGTGGATGTGTGTACAGATGTGGGTGATACGGTTTTTTATGGTAGTTATAGAATTTTGTTGTAGTTGAGGGAGTTGTCATAGTTGTTGCAGCTGTGGTAGTGGAAACAAGATTTGTTGTCCCAGCTAATGATGTGCTTTTTGTTTCTGTTGCTGTCCTGCTTATAGCAGTAGTTGTTCCTTCCAGTGTTGTAGATAGGCCATTAGTGGTAGTGGTTTTAGCAGTCGTTGGGTCAATGGCTGTGGATGTGTGTACAGATGTGGGTGATACGGTTTTTATGGTAGTTATAGAATTTGTTGTAGTTGAGGGAGTTGTCATAGTTGTTGCAGTTGTGGTAGTGGAAACAAGATTTGTTGTCCCAGCTAATGTTGTGCTTTTTGTTTCTGTTGCTGTACTGCTTATAGCAGTAGTTGTTCCTTCCAGTGTTGTAGATTGGCCAGTAGTTGTAGTGGTTTTAGCAGTCGTTGTGTCAATGGCTGTGGACGTGGGTACAGATGTGGTTGATACGGTTTTTGTGATAGTTATAGTATTTGATGTAGTTGGTGCAATTGTCATAGTTGTTGCAACTGTGGAAGCTAGATTTGTTGTCCCAGGTAATGTTGTGCTTTTTGTTTCTGTTGCTGTGCTGCTTATAGCAGTAGTAGGTAGTTCAGATGTTGAGGTTGGCACAGGAGTTGTGGTTGTTTCAGCAGTCATTGTCCCAATGGTTGTGCTTCTGTAAGATGTCGTTGTAGTGGCGACAGACGTGGATGGCACAATTGTTGTCGGAGTTTCAGATACTGTTGTATGTGGGGCAAGTGTGCTTGTTGTATCTGTTGTACTGGATGCAGGATTCGTTGTCCCAGATGATGTCATTCTTGTTATTGCAGTTCCTGTACTACTAGCAGAAGCTGCTGTTGTTTCACCTGTTTTAGTTTGGGTAGGACTTGTAGTCGGTTCAGTTGGAGTTGTGCTAAAAGCAGTTGTTGTCGATGATACTCTAGTGGTGGGCACAAATGTGGTTGATTCTGCTCTTGTTGTGGTTCCAGAATCAGTTGTAGGATGTGGAGATGTCATTGTTCTTACATCTGTTATAGTACTGGCAGGATATGTTGTCCCGGGTAAAGTTCTGCTTGTTGTTTGTGCTCCTTTAGTACTTACAGCAGTTGTTGTTCCTTCCGGTGTTGTAGATAGCCCAGTAGTTGTAGTGGTTTCAGCAGTAGTTGCGTCAATGGCTGTGGATGTGTGTACAGATGTGGGTGATACAGTTTTTATGGTAGTTATAGAATTTGTTGTAGTTGAGGGAGTTGTCATAGTTGTTGCAGCTGTGGTAGTGGAAACAAGATTTGTTGTCCCAGCTAATGTTGTGCTTTTGTTTCTGTTGCTGTACTGCTTATAGCAGTAGTTGTTCCTTCCAGTGTTGTAGATAGGCCAGTAGTTGTAGTGGTTTTAGCAGTCGTTGTGTCAATGGCTGTGGATGTGGGTACAGATGTGGTTGATACGGTTTTTGTGATAGTTATAGTATTTGATGTAGTTGGTGCAGTTGTCATAGTTGTTGCAGCTGTGGAAGCTAGATTTGTTGTCCCAGGTAATGTTGTGCTTTTTGTTTCTGTTGCTGTACTGCTTATAGCAGTAGTAGGTAGTTCAGATGTTGAGGTTGGCGCAGGAGTTGTGGTTGTTTCAGCAGTCATTGTCCCAATGGTTGTGCTTCTGTAAGATGTCGTTGTAGTGGCGACAGACGTGGATGGCACAATTGTTGTCGGAGTTTCAGATACTGTTGTATGTGGGGCAAGTGTGCTTGTTGTATCTGTTGTACTGGATGCAGGATTCGTTGTCCCAGGTGATGTCATTCTTGTTATTGCAGTTCCTGTACTACTGGCAGAAGCTACTGTTGTTTCACCTTTTTTAGTTTGGGTAGGACTTGTAGTCGGTTCAGTTGTAGTTGTCCTAAAAGCAGTTGTTGTCGATGATACTCTAGTGGAGGGCACAAATGTGGTTGATGCTGCTCTTGTTGTGGTTCCAAAATCAGTTGTAGGATGTGGAGATGTCATTGTTCTTGCAACTGTTGTAGTAGTGGACAGGATATGTTGTCCCGGGTAAAGTTCTGCTTGTTGTTTGTGCTCCTTTAGTACTTACAGCAGTTGTTGTTCCTTCCGGTGTTGTAGATAGCCCAGTAGTTGTAGTGGTTTTCAGCAGTAGTTGGTCAATGGCTGTGGATGTGTGTACAGATGTGGGTGATACGGTTTTTATGGTAGTTATAGAATTTGTTGTAGTTGAGGGAGTTGTCATAGTTGTTGCAGCTGTGGTAGTGGAAACAAGATTTGTTGTCCCAGCTAATGTTGTGCTTTTTGTTTCTGTTGCTGTACTGCTTATAGCAGTAGTTGTTCCTTCCAGTGTTGTAGATTAGGCCAGTAGTTGTAGTGGTTTTAGCAGTCGTTGTGTCAATGGCTGTGGATGTGGGTACAGATGTGGTTGATACTGGTTTTTGTGATAGTTTACAGTATTTGATGTAGTTGGTGCAGTTGTCATAGTTGTTGCAGCTGTAGAAGCTAGATTTGTTGTCCCAGGTAATGTTGTGCTTTTTGTTTCTGTTGCTGTGCTGCTTATAGTAGTAGTAGGTAGTTCAGATGCTGAGGTTGGCACAGGAGTTGTGGTTGTTTCAGCAGTCATTGTCCCAATGGTTGTGCTTCTGTAAGATGTCGTTGTAGTGGCGACAGACGTGGATGGCACAATTTTTGTCGGAGTTTCAGATACTGTTGTATGTGGGGCAAGTGTGCTTGTTGTATCTGTTGTACTGGATGCAGGATTCGTTGTCCCAGGTGATGTCATTCTTGTTATTGCAGTTCCTGTACTACTGGCAGAAGCTACTGTTGTTTCACCTGTTTTAGTTTGGGTAGGACTTGTAGTCGGTTCAGTTGTAGTTGTGCTAAAAGCAGTTGTTGTCGATGATACTCTAGTGGTGGGCACAAATGTGGTTGATGCTGCTCTTGTTGTGGTTCCAAAATCAGTTGTAGGATGTGGAGATGTCATTGTTCTTGCAACTGTTGTAGTAGTGGCAGGATATGTTGTCCCGGGTAAAGTTCTGCTTGTTGTTTGTGCTCCTTTAGTACTTACAGCAGTTGTTGTTCCTTCCAGTGTTGTAGATAGGCCATTAGTGGTAGTGGTTTTAGCAGTCGTTGGGTCAATGGCTGTGGATGTGTGTACAGATGTGGGTGATACGGTTTTTATGGTAGTTATAGAATTTGTTGTAGTTGAGGGAGTTGTCATAGTTGTTGCAGCTGTGGTAGTGGAAACAAGATTTGTTGTCCCAGCTAATGTTGTGCTTTTTGTTTCTGTTGCTGTACTGCTTATAGCAGTAGTTGTTCCTTCCAGTGTTGTAGATAGGCCAGTAGTTGTAGTGGTTTTAGCAGTCGTTGTGTCAATGGCTGTGGATGTGGGTACAGATGTGGTTGATACGGTTTTTGTGATAGTTATAGTATTTGATGTAGTTGGTGCAATTGTCATAGTTGTTGCAACTATGGAAGCTACATTTGTTGTCCCAGGTAATGTTGTGCTTTTTGTTTCTGTTGCTGTGCTGCTTATAGCAGTAGTAGGTAGTTCAGATGTTGAGGTTGGCACAGGAGTTGTGGTTGTTTCAGCAGTCATTGTCCCAATGGTTGTGCTTCTGTAAGATGTCGTTGTAGTGGCGACAGACGTGGATGGCACAATTGTTGTCGGAGTTTCAGATACTGTTGTATGTGGGGCAAGTGTGCTTGTTGTATCTGTTGTACTGGATGCAGGATTCGTTGTCCCAGATGATGTCATTCTTGTTATTGCAGTTCCTGTACTACTAGCAGAAGCTGCTGTTGTTTCACCTGTTTTAGTTTGGGTAGGACTTGTAGTCGGTTCAGTTGGAGTTGTGCTAAAAGCAGTTGTTGTCGATGATATTCTAGTGGTGGGCACAAATGTGGTTGATGCTGCTATTGTTGTGGTTCCAGAATCAGTTGTAGGATGTGGAGATGTCATTGTTCTTACATCTGTTATAGTACTGGCAGGATATGTTGTCCCGGGTAAAGTTCTGCTTGTTGTTTGTGCTCCTTTAGTACTTACAGCAGTTGTTGTTCCTTCCGGTGTTGTAGATAGCCCAGTAGTTGTAGTGGTTTCAGCAGTAGTTGCGTCAATGGCTGTGGATGTGTGTACAGATGTGGGTGATACAGTTTTTATGGTAGTTATAGAATTTGTTGTAGTTGAGGGAGTTGTCATAGTTGTTGCAGCCGTGGTAGTGGAAACAAGATTTGTTGTCCCAGCTAATGTTGTGCTTCTTGTTTCTGGTGCTGTACTGCTTATAGCAGTAGTTGTTCCTTCCAGTGTTGTAGATAGGCCAGTAGTTGTAGTGGTTTTAGCAGTCGTTGTGTCAATGGCTGTGGATGTGGGTACAGATGTGGTTGATACGGTTTTTGTGATAGTTATAGTATTTGATGCAGTTGGTGCAGTTGTCATAGTTGTTGCAGCTGTGGAAGCTAGATTTGTTGTCCCAGGTAATGTTGTGCTTTTTGTTTCTGTTGCTGTACTGCTTATAGCAGTAGTAGGTAGTTCAGATGTTGAGGTTGGCGCAGGAGTTGTGGTTGTTTCAGCAGTCATTGTCCCAATGGTTGTGCTTCTGTAAGATGTCGTTGTAGTGGCGACAGACGTGGATGGCACAATTGTTGTCGGAGTTTCAGATACTGTTGTATGTGGGGCAAGTGTGCTTGTTGTATCTGTTGTACTGGATGCAGGATTCGTTGTCCCAGGTGATGTCATTCTTGTAATTGCAGTTCCTGCACTACTAGCAGAAGCTGCTGTTGTTTCACCTTCTTTAGTTTGGGTAGGACTTGTAGTCGGTTCAGTTGTAGTTGTGCTAAAAGCAGTTGTTGTCGATGATACTCTAGTGGAGGGCACAAATGTGGTTGATGCTGCTCTTGTTGTGGTTCCAAAATCAGTTGTAGGATGTGGAGATGTCATTGTTCTTGTAACTGTTGTAGTAGTGGCAGGATATGTTGTCCCAGGTGAAGTTCTGCTTGTTGTTTGTGCTCCTTTAGTACTTACAGCAGTTGTTGTTCCTTCCGGTGTTGTAGATAGCCCAGTAGTTGTAGTGGTTTCAGCAGTAGTTGTGTCAATGGCTGTGGATGTGTGTACAGATGTGGGTGATACAGCTTTTATGGTAGTTATAGAATTTGTTGTAGTTGAGGGAGTTGTCATAGTTGTTGCAGCTGTGGTTGTGGAAACAAGATTTGTTGTCCCAGCTAATGTTGTGCTTTTTGTTTCTGTTGCTGTCCTGCTTATAGCAGTAGTTGTTCCTTCCAGTGTTGTAGATAGGCCATTAGTGGTAGTGGTTTTAGCAGTCGTTGGGTCAATGGCTGTGGATGTGTGTACAGATGTGGGTGATACGGTTTTTATGGTAGTTATAGAATTTGTTGTAGTTGAGGGAGTTGTCATAGTTGTTGCAGCTGTGGTAGTGGAAACAAGATTTGTTGTCCCAGCTAATGTTGTGCTTTTTGTTTCTGTTGCTGTATTGCTTATAGCAGTAGTTGTTCCTTCCAGTGTTGTAGATAGGCCAGTAGTTGTAGTGGTTTTAGCAGTCGTTGTGTCAATGGCTGTGGATATGGGTACAGATGTGGTTGATACGGTTTTTGTGATAGTTATAGTATTTGATGTAGTTGGTGCAATTGTCATAGTTGTTGCAACTGTGGAAGCTAGATTTGTTGTCCCAGGTAATGTTGTGCTTTTTGTTTCTGTTGCTGTGCTGCTTATAGCAGTAGTAGGTAGTTCAGATGTTGAGGTTGGCACAGGAGTTGTGGTTGTTTCAGCAGTCATTGTCCCAATGGTTGTGCTTCTGTAAGATGTCGTTGTAGTGGCGACAGACGTGGATGGCACAATTGTTGTCGGAGTTTCAGATACTGTTGTATGTGGGGCAAGTGTGCTTGTTGTATCTGTTGTACTGGATGCAGGATTCGTTGTCCCAGATGATGTCATTCTTGTTATTGCAGTTCCTGTACTACTCGCAGAAGCTGCTGTTGTTTCACCTGTGTTAGTTTGGGTAGGACTTGTAGTCGGTTCAGTTGTAGTTGTGCTGAAAGCAGTTGTTGTCGATGATACTCTAGTGGTGGGCACAAATGTGGTTGATGCTGCTCTTGTTGTGGTTCCAGAATCAGTTGTAGGATGTGGAGATGTCATTGTTCTTGCAACTGTTGTAGTAGTGGCAGGATATGTTGTCCCGGGTAAAGTTCTGCTTGTTGTTTGTGCTCCTTTAGTACTTACAGCAGTTGTTGTTCCTTCCGGTGTTGTAGATAGCCCAGTAGTTGTAGTGGTTTCAGCAGTAGTTGTGTCAATGGCTGTGGATGTGTGTACAGATGTGGGTGATACGGTTTTTATGGTAGTTATAGAATTCGTTGTAGTTGAGGGAGTTCTCATAGTTGTTGCAGCTGTGGTAGTGGAAACAATATTTGTTGTCCCAGCTAATGTTGTGCTTTTTGTTTCTGTTGCTGTACTGCTTATAGCAGTAGTTGTTCCTTCCAGTGTTGTAGATAGGCCAGTAGTTGTAGTGGTTTTAGCAGTCGTTGTGTCAATGGCTGTGGATGTGGGTACAGATGTGGTTGATACGGTTTTTGTGATAGTTATAGTATTTGATGCAGTTGGTGCAGTTGTCATAGTTGTTGCAACTGTGGAAGCTAGATTTGTTGTCCCAGGTAATGTTGTGCTTTTTGTTTCTGTTGCTGTGCTGCTTATAGCAGTAGTAGGTAGTTCAGATGTTGAGGTTGGCGCAGGAGTTGTGGTTGTTTCAGCAGTCATTGTCCCAATGGTTGTACTTCTGTAAGATGTCGTTGTAGTGGCGACAGACGTGGATGGCACAATTGTTGTCGGAGTTTCAGATACTGTTGTATGTGGGGCAAGTGTGCTTGTTGTATCTGTTGTACTGGATGCAGGATTCGTTGTCCCAGGTGATGTCATTCTTGTAATTGCAGTTCCTGTACTACTAGTAGAAGCTGCTGTTGTTTCACCTCCTTTAGTTTGGGTAGGACTTATAGTCGGTTCAGTTGTAGTTGTGCTAAAAGCAGTTGTTGTCGATGATACTCTAGTGGAGGGCACAAATGTGGTTGATGCTGCTCTTGTTGTGGTTCCAAAATCAGTTGTAGGATGTGGAGATGTCATTGTTCTTGTAACTGTTGTAGTAGTGGCAGGATATGTTGTCCCAGGTGAAGTTCTGCTTGTTGTTTGTGCTCCTTTAGTACTTACAGCAGTTGTTGTTCCTTCCGGTGTTGTAGATAGCCCAGTAGTTGTAGTGGTTTCAGCAGTAGTTGTGTCAATGGCTGTGGATGTGTGTACAGATGTGGGTGATACAGTTTTTTATGGTAGTTATAGAATTTGTTGTAGTTGAGGGAGTTGTCATAGTTGTTGCAGCTGTGGTAGTGGAAACAAGATTTGTTGTCCCAGCTAATGTTGTGCTTTTTGTTTCTGTTGCTGTCCTGCTTATAGCAGTAGTTGTTCCTTCCAGTGTTGTAGATAGGCCATTAGTGGTAGTGGTTTTAGCAGTCGTTGGGTCAATGGCTGTGGATGTGTGTACAGATGTGGGTGATATGGTTTTTATGGTAGTTATAGAATTTGTTGTAGTTGAGGGAGTTGTCATAGTTGTTGCAGCTGTGGTAGTGGAAACAAGATTTGTTGTCCCAGCTAATGTTGTGCTTTTTGTTTCTGTTGCTGTATTGCTTATAGCAGTAGTTGTTCCTTCCAGTGTTGTAGATAGGCCAGTAGTTGTAGTGGTTTTAGCAGTCGTTGTGTCAATGGCTGTGGATATGGGTACAGATGTGGTTGATACGGTTTTTGTGATAGTTATAGTATTTGATGTAGTTGGTGCAATTGTCATAGTTGTTGCAACTGTGGAAGCTAGATTTGTTGTCCCAGGTAATGTTGTGCTTGCTTTTTGTTTCTGTTGCTGTGCTGCTTATAGCAGTAGTAGGTAGTTCAGATGTTGAGGTTGGCACAGGAGTTGTGGTTGTTTCAGCAGTCATTGTCCCAATGGTTGTGCTTCTGTAAGATGTCGTTGTAGTGGCGACAGACGTGGATGGCACAATTGTTGTCGGAGTTTCAGATACTGTTGTATGTGGGGCAAGTGTGCTTGTTGTATCTGTTGTACTGGATGCAGGATTCGTTGTCCCAGATGATGTCATTCTTGTTATTGCAGTTCCTGTACTACTCGCAGAAGCTGCTGTTGTTTCACCTGTGTTAGTTTGGGTAGGACTTGTAGTCGGTTCAGTTGGAGTTGTGCTGAAAGCAGTTGTTGTCGATGATACTCTAGTGGTGGGCACAAATGTGGTTGATGCTGCTCTTGTTGTGGTTCCAGAATCAGTTGTAGGATGTGGAGATGTCATTGTTCTTGCAACTGTTGTAGTAGTGGCAGGATATGTTGTCCCGGGTAAAGTTCTGCTTGTTGTTTGTGCTCCTTTAGTACTTACAGCAGTTGTTGTTCCTTCCGGTGTTGTAGATAGCCCAGTAGTTGTAGTGGTTTCAGCAGTAGTTGCGTCAATGGCTGTGGATGTGTGTACAGATGTGGGTGATACGGTTTTTATGGTAGTTATAGAATTTGTTGTAGTTGAGGGAGTTGTCATAGTTGTTGCAGCTGTGGTAGTGGAAACAATATTTGTTGTCCCAGCTAATGTTGTGCTTTTTGTTTCTGTTGCTGTACTGCTTATAGCAGTAGTTGTTCCTTCCAGTGTTGTAGATAGGCCAGTAGTTGTAGTGGTTTTAGCAGTCGTTGTGTCAATGGCTGTGGATGTGGGTACAGATGTGGTTGATACGGTTTTTGTGATAGTTATAGTATTTGATGCAGTTGGTGCAGTTGTCATAGTTGTTGCAACTGTGGAAGCTAGATTTGTTGTCCCAGGTAATGTTGTGCTTTTTGTTTCTGTTGCTGTGCTGCTTATAGCAGTAGTAGCTTGTTCAGATGTTGAGGTTGGCGCAGGAGTTGTGGTTGTTTCAGCAGTCATTGTCCCAATGGTTGTGCTTCTGTAAGATGTCGTTGTAGTGGCGACAGACGTGGATGGCACAATTGTTGTCGGAGTTTCAGATACTGTTGTATGTGGGGCAAGTGTGCTTGTTGTATCTGTTGTACTGGATGCAGGATTCGTTGTCCCAGGTGATGTCATTCTTGTAATTGCAGTCCCTGTACTACTAGTAGAAGCTGCTGTTGTTTCACCTCCTTTAGTTTGGGTAGGACTTATAGTCGGTTCAGTTGTAGTTGTGCTAAAAGCAGTTGTTGTCGATGATACTCTAGTGGAGGGCACAAATGTGGTTGATGCTGCTCTTGTTGTGGTTCCAAAATCAGTTGTAGGATGTGGAGATGTCATTGTTCTTGTAACTGTTGTAGTAGTGGCAGGATATGTTGTCCCAGGTGAAGTTCTGCTTGTTGTTTGTGCTCCTTTAGTACTTACAGCAGTTGTTGTTCCTTCCGGTGTTGTAGATAGCCCAGTAGTTGTAGTGGTTTCAGCAGTAGTTGTGTCAATGGCTGTGGATGTGTGTACAGATGTGGGTGATACAGTTTTTATGGTAGTTATAGAATTTGTTGTAGTTGAGGGAGTTGTCATAGTTGTTGCAGCTGTGGTTGTGGAAACAAGATTTGTTGTCCCAGCTAATGTTGTGCTTTTTGTTTCTGTTGCTGTCCTGCTTATAGCAGTAGTTGTTCCTTCCAGTGTTGTAGATAGGCCATTAGTGGTAGTGGTTTTAGCAGTCGTTGGGTCAATGGCTGTGGATTTGTGTACAGATGTGGGTGATACGGTTTTTATGGTAGTTATAGAATTTGTTGTAGTTGAGGGAGTTGTCATAGTTGTTGCAGCTGTGGTAGTGGAAACAAGATTTGTTGTCCCAGCTAATGTTGTGCTTTTTGTTTCTGTTGCTGTACTGCTTATTGCAGTAGTTGTTCCTTCCAGTGTTGTAGATAGGCCAGTAGTTGTAGTGGTTTTAGCAGTCGTTGTGTCAATGGCTGTGGACGTAGGTACAGATGTGCTTGATCTGGTTTTTGTGATAGTTACAGTATTTGATGTAGTTGGTGCAGTTGTCATAGTTGTTGCAGCTGTAGAAGCTAGATTTGTTGTCCCAGGTAATGTTGTGCTTTTTGTTTCTGTTGCTGTGCTGCTTATAGTAGTAGTAGGTAGTTTAGATGTTGAGGTTGGCACAGGAGTTGTGGTTGTTTCAGCAGTCATTGTCCCAATGGTTGTGCTTCTGTAAGATGTCGTTGTAGTGGCGACAGACGTGGATGGCACAATTGTTGTCGGAGTTTCAGATACTGTTGTATGTGGGGCAAGTGTGCTTGTTGTATCTGTTGTACTGGATTCAGGATTCGTTGTCCCAGGTGATGTCATTGTTGTTATTGCAGTTCCTGTACTACTGGCAGAAGCTACTGTTGTTTCACCTGTTTTAGTTTGGGTAGGACTTGTAGTCGGTTCAGTTGTAGTTGTGCTAAAAGCAGTTGTTGTCGATGATGCTCTAGTGGTGGGCACAGATGTGGTTGATGCTGTTCTTGTTGTGGTTCCAGAGTCAGTTGTAGGATGTGCAGATGTTATTGTTCCTGCAACTGTTGTAGTAGATGCAGGATTTGTTTCCCCAGGTAATGTCCTGCTTGTTGTTTCCGCTCCTTTGGTACTTTCAGCAGTAGTTGTTCCTTCCTGTATTGTAGATAGACCAGTTGTTGTAGTGGTTTCACCAGTAGTTGTGTCAATCGCTGTGGATGTGGGTACAGATGTGGTTGATACGGGTTTTGTGGTAGTCATGGAATTTGTTGTAGTTGGTGCTTCTGTCATTCTTGTTGCAGCTGTTGTAGTGGAAGCAAGATTTGTTGTTCCAGCTAATGTTGTGATTTTTGTTTCTGTTGGTGTACTGCTTATAGCAGTAGTTTGTAGTTCAGATGTTGTGGTGTGCGCAGGAGTTGTGGTTGTTTCAGCAGTCATTGTCCCAATGGTTGTGCTTCTGTAAGATGTCGTTGTAGTGGCGACAGTCCTGGATGGCGCAATTGTTGTCAGAGTTTCAGGTACTGTTGTGTGTGGTGCAAGTTTTCTTGTTGTTGCATCTGTTGTACTGGATGCAGGATTAGTTGTCGCAGATGATATCATTGTTGTAATTGCAGTTCCTGTACTACTAGCAGTAGCTGCTGTTGTTTCACTTGTTTTAGTTTGGGTAGGACTTGCAGTCGGTTCAGTTGTAGTTGTGCTAAAAGCAGTTGTTGTCGATGATGCTCTAGTGGTGGGCACAGATGTGGTTGATGCTGTTCTTGTTGTGGTTCCAGAATCAGTTGTAGGATGTGCAGATGTTATTGTTCTTGCAACTGTTGTAGTAGTGGCAGGATATGTCGTCCCAGGTAATCGTCTGGTTGTTGTTTCTTTTCTTTTGGTACTTACAGCAGTAGTTGTTCCTGCTGGTGTTGTTGATTGGCCAGTAGTTGTAGTGCTTTCAGCAGTAGTTGTGTCAATGGCAGTGGATGTGGGTACAGATGTGGTTGATACGGGTTTTGTGGTAGTCATGGAATTTGTTGTAGTTGGTGCTTCTGTCATTCTTGTTGCAGCTGTTGTAGTGGAAGCAAGATTTGTTGTTCCAGCTAATGTTGTGATTTTTGTTTCTGTTGGTGTACTGCTTATAGCAGTAGTTTGTAGTTCAGATGTTGTGGTGTGCGCAGGAGTTGTGGTTGTTTCAGCAGTCATTGTCCCAATGGTTGTGCTTCTGTAAGATGTCGTTGTAGTGGCGACAGTCCTGGATGGCGCAATTGTTGTCAGAGTTTCAGGTACTGTTGTGTGTGGTGCAAGTTTTCTTGTTGTTGCATCTGTTGTAGTGGATGCAGGATTAGTTGTCGCAGATGATATCATTGTTGTAATTGCAGTTCCTGTACTACTAGCAGAAGCTGCTGTTGTTTCACCTGTTTTAGTTTGGGTAGGACTTGCTGTCGGTTCAGTTGTAGTTGTGCTAAAAGCAGTTGTTGTCGATGATGCTCTAGTGGTGGGCACAGATGTGGTTGATGCTGTTCTTGTTGTGGTTCCAGAATCAGTTGTAGGATGTGGAGATGTTATTTTTCTGCAACTGTTGTAGTAGTGCAGGATTGTTTCGTCCCAGGTAATGTCTGGTTGTTGTTTCTTTTCCGCTTTAGTACTTACAGCAGTAGTTGTTCCTCCTGTATTGTTGATGGCCAGTTAGTTGTAGTGCTTTCAGCAGTAGTTGTGTCAATGGCAGTGGATGTGGGTACAGATGTGGTTGATACGGGTTTTGTGGTAGTCATGGAATTTGTTGTAGTTGGTGCTTCTGTCATTCTTGTTGCAGCTGTTGTAGTGGAAGCAAGATTTGTTGTTCCAGCTAATGTTGTGATTTTTGTTTCTGTTGGTGTACTGCTTATAGCAGTAGTTTGTAGTTCAGATGTTGTGGTGTGCGCAGGAGTTGTGGTTGTTTCAGCAGTCATTGTCCCAATGGTTGTGCTTCTGTAAGATGTCGTTGTAGTGGCGACAGTCCTGGATGGCGCAATTGTTGTCAGAGTTTCAGGTACTGTTGTGTGTGGTGCAAGTTTTCTTGTTGTTGCATCTGTTGTACTGGATGCAGGATTAGTTGTCGCAGATGATATCATTGTTGTAATTGCAGTTCCTGTACTACTAGCAGTAGCTGCTGTTGTTTCACCTGTTTTAGTTTGGGTACGACTTGCAGTCGGTTCAGTTGTAGTTGTGCTAAAAGCAGTTGTTGTCGATGATGCTCTAGTGGTGGGCACAGATGTGGTTGATGCTGTTCTTGTTGTGGTTCCAGAATCAGTTGTAGGATGTGCAGATGTTATTGTTCTTGCAACTGTTGTAGTAGTGGCAGGATATGTCGTCCCAGGTAATCGTCTGGTTGTTGTTTCTTTTCCTTTGGTACTTACAGCAGTAGTTGTTCCTCCTGGTGTTGTTGATTGGCCAGTAGTTGTAGTGCTTTCAGCAGTAGTTGTGTCAATGGCAGTGGATGTGGGTACAGATGTGGTTGATACGGGTTTTGTGGTAGTCATGGAATTTGTTGTAGTTGGTGCTTCTGTCATTCTTGTTGCAGCTGTTGTAGTGGAAGCAAGATTTGTTGTTCCAGCTAATGTTTGTGATTTTTTGTTTCTGTTGGTGTCTGCTTATAGCAGTAGTTGTAGTTCAGATGTTGTGGTAGTGCGCAGGAGTTGTGGTTGTTTCAGCAGTCATTGTCCCGATGGTTGTGCTTCTGTAAGATTTCGTTGTACTGGCGACAGTCCTGGATGGCGCAATTGTAGTCAGAGTTCAGGTTTTGTTGTATGTGGTGCAAGTGAACTTGTTGTTGTGTCTGTTGTAGTGGATGCAGGATTAGTTGTCGCAGATGATATCATTGTTGTAATTGCAGTTCCTGTACTACTAGCAGAAGCTGCTGTTGTTTCACCTGTTTTAGTTTGGGTAGGACTTGCAGTCGGTTCAGTTGTAGTTGTGCTAAAAGCAGTTGTTGTCAATGATGCTCTAGTGGTGGGCACAGATGTGGTTGATGCTGTTCTTGTTGTGGTTCCAGAGTCAGTTGTAGGATGTGCAGATGTTATTGTTCTTGCAACTGTTGTAGTAGTGGCAGGATATGTCGTCCCAGGTAATCGTCTGGTTGTTGTTTCTTTTCCTTTGGTACTTACAGCAGTAGTTGTTCCTCCTGGTGTTGTTGATTGGCCAGTAGTTGTAGTGCTTTCAGCAGTAGTTGTGTCAATCGCTGTGAATGTGGGTACAGATGTGGTTGATACGGGTTTTGTGGTAGTTATAGAATTTGTTGTAGTTGGTGCTTTTGTCATTGTTGTTGCAGCTGTTGTAGTGGAAGCAATATTTGTTGTCCCAGCTAATGTTGTGCTTTTTGTTTCTGTTGCTGTTCTCCTTACAGCAGCAGTTGGTAGTTCAGATGTTGCAGTAGGCGCAGGACTTGTGGTTGTTTCTGCAGTCATTGTCCCGATGGTTGTGCTTCTGTAAGATTTCGTTGTACTGGCGACAGACGTGGATGACACAATTGTAGTCGAAGTATCAAGTTTTGTTGTATGTGGTGCAAGTGAACTTGTTGTTGTGTCTGTTGTACTGGATGCAGGATTAGTTGTCGCAGATGATATCATTGTTGTAATTGCAGTTCCTGTACTACTAGCAGAAGCTGCTGTTGTTTCACCTGTTTTAGTTTGGGTAGGACTTGCAGTCGGTTCAGTTGTAATTGTGCTAAAAGCAGTTGTTGTCGATGATGCTCTAGTGGTGGGCACAGATGTGGTTGATGCTGTTCTTGTTGTGGTTCCAGAATCAGTTGTAGGATGTGCAGATGTTATTGTTCTTGCAACTGTTGTAGTAGTGGCAGGATATGTCGTCCCAGGTAATCGTCTGGTTGTTGTTTCTTTTCCTTTGGTACTTAAAGCAGTAGTTATTCCTCCTGGTGTTGTTGATTGGCCAGTAGTTGTAGTGCTTTCAGCAGTAGTTGTGTCAATGGCAGTGGATGTGGGTACAGATGTGGTTGATATGTGTTTTGTGGTAGTTATGGAATTTGTTGTAGTTGGTGCTTTTGTCATAGTTGTTGCAGCTGTTGTAGTGGAAGCAAGATTTGTTGTTCCAGCTAATGTTGTGCTTTTTGTTTCTGTTGGTGTACTGCTTATTGCGGTAGTTGTTTGATCATTTCTTTTAGTGGGGACTGTAGTTTTACCGGATATCCTCGTGGTTGTTGCGGCTCTTGTACTCTTCACAATCATAGGTGATGTAGTTGGACTGTAGGGAACTGTTGCCATTTCAGAAAATTCCCACACAAAGTCATTTTGTTCTGTTACAAAATGTGTCTTTGTAGCAGTTGCTGTTTCCGTGGCTGAAGTCAATTTTGTTGTCATTTTTGGAGTTTGTGAAGTGGTTGGACTGTAGGGAACTGTTGCCATTTCAGAAAATTCCCACACAAAGTCATTTTGTTCTGTTACAAAATGTGTCTTTGTAGCAGTTGCTGTTTCCGTGGCTGAAGTCAATTTTGTTGTCATTTTTGGAGTTTGTGAAGTGGTTGGACTGTAGGGAACTGTTGCCATTTCAGAAAATTCCCACACAAAGTCATTTTGTTCTGTTACAAAATGTGTCTTTGTATCAGTTGCTGTTTCTGTGGCTGAAGTCAATTTTGTTGTCATTTTTGGAGTTTGTAAAGTGGTTGGACTGTAGGGAACTGTTGCCATTTCAGAAAAGTCCCACACAAAGTCACTTTGTTCAGTTACAAAATGCGTCTTTGCATCAGTTGCTGTATCTGTGGCTGAAGTCAATTTTGTTGTCATTTTTGGAGTTTGTGAAGTGGTTGGACTGTAGGGAACTGTTGCCATTTCAGAAAATTCCCACACAAAGTCATTTTGTTCTGTTACAAAATGTGTCTTTGTAGCAGTTGCTGTTTCCGTGGCTGAAGTCAATTTTGTTGTCATTTTTGGAGTTTGTGAAGTGGTTGGACTGTAGGGAACTGTTGCCATTTCAGAAAAGTCCCACACAAAGTCATTTTGTTCTGTTACAAAATGTGTCTTTGTAGCAGTTGCTGTTTCTGTGGCTGAAGTCAATTTTGTTGTCATTTTTGGAGTTTGTGAAGTGGTTGGACTGTAGGGAACTGTTGCCATTTCAGAAAATTCCCACACAAAGTCATTTTGTTCTGTTACAAAATGTGTCTTTGTATCAGTTGCTGTTTCTGTGGCTGAAGTCAATTTTGTTGTCATTTTTGGAGTTTGTAAAGTGGTTGGACTGTAGGGAACTGTTGCCATTTCAGAAAAGTCCCACACAAAGTCACTTTGTTCTGTTACAAAATGTGTCTTTGCATCAGTTGCTGTATCTGTGGCTGAAGTCAATTTTGTTGTCATTTTTGGAGTTTGTGAAGTGGTTGGACTGTAGGGAACTGTTGCCATTTCAGAAAATTCCCACACAAAGTCATTTTGTTCTGTTACAAAATGTGTCTTTGTAGCAGTTGCTGTTTCTGTGGCTGAAGTCAATTTTGTTGTCATTTTTGGAGTTTGTGAAGTGGTTGGACTGTAGGGAACTGTTGCCATTTCAGAAAAGTCCCCACACAAAGTCATTTTGTTCTGTTACAAAATGTGTCTTTGTAGCAGTTGCTGTTTCCGTGGCTGAAGTCAATTTTGTTGTCATTTTTGGAGTTTGTGAAGTGGTTGGACTGTAGGGAACTGTTGCCATTTCAGAAAAGTCCCACACAAAGTCATTTTGTTCTGTTACAAAATGTGTCTTTTTGCATCAGTTGCTGTTCTGTGCCTGAAGTCAATTTTGTGTTGTTTTTTGGAGTTTGTGAAGTGGTTGGACTGTAGGGAACTGTTGCCATTTCAGAAAATTCCCACACAGAGTCATTTTGTTCTGTTACAAAATGTGTCTTTGTATCAGTTGCTGTATCTGTGCCTGATGTCAATTTTGTTGTTATTTTTGGAGTTTGTGAAGTGGTTGGACTGTAGGGAACTGTTGCCATTTCAGAAAATTCCCACACAGAGTCATTTTGTTCTGTTACAAAATGTGTCTTTGCATCAGTTGCTGTATCTGTGGCCTGATGTCAATTTTGTTGTTATTTTTGGAGTTTGTGAAGTGGTTGGACTGTAGGGAACTGTTGCCATTTCAGAAAATTCCCACACAGAGTCATTTTGTTCTGTTACAAAATGTGTCTTTGTATCAGTTGCTGTTTCTGTGGCTGAAGTCAATTTTGTTGTCATTTTTGGAGTTTGTGAAGTGGTTGGACTGTAGGGAACTGTTGCCATTTCAGAAAATTCCCACACAGAGTCATTTTGTTCTGTTACAAAATGTGTCTTTGTATCAGTTGCTGTTTCTGTGGCTGAATTCAATTTTGTTGTTATTTTTGGAGTTTGTGAAGTGGTTGGACTGTAGGGAACTGTTGCCATTTCAGAAAATTCCCACACAGAGTCATTTTGTTCTGTTACAAAATGTGTCTTTGTATCAGTTGCTGTTTCTGTGTGCTGAATTCAATTTTGTTGTTATTTTTGGAGTTTGTGAAGTGGTTGGACTGTAGGGAACTGTTGCCATTTCAGAAAATTCCCACACAGAGTCATTTTGTTCTGTTACAAAATGTGTCTTTGCATCAGTTGCTGTATCTGTGCCTGATGTCAATTTTGTTGTTATTTTTGGAGTTTGTGAAGTGGTTGGACTGTAGGGAACTGTTGCCATTTCAGAAAATTCCCACACAGAGTCATTTTGTTCTGTTACAAAATGTGTCTTTGTATCAGTTGCTGTTTCTGTGGCTGAATTCAATTTTGTTGTTATTTTTGGAGTTTGTGAAGTGGTTGGACTGTAGGGAACTGTTGCCATTTCAGAAAATTCCCCACACAGAGTCATGTGTCTTTTTGTTCTGTGTTACAAAATGTGTCTTTGTCCCACACAAATCATTTGTTGCTGTCTTTTTCTGTGGCTGAATTCAATTTTGTTGTCATTTTTGGAGTTTGTGAAGTGGTTGGACTGTAGGGAACTGTTGCCATTTCAGAAAATTCCCACACAAAGTCATTTTCTTCAGTTACAAAATTTGTCTTTGTATCTGTTTCTGTATTTGTGGCTGAAGTCAATCTTGTGGTTATTTTTCCAGTCTGTGAAGTGGTTGGACTGTAGGGGTGGGTGGGTGTTTCGGAAAATTCCAAAAATATGTCGCCTATTTCTTTTGGTTCTGCTGTTTTTGTTCCAGTGGTTGTCGTCTCACTTGAAGAATCAGGCTGATAGGTAACTGTGGGCATGAACAAAAAGTCCCATTCTTCTCTTTTTCTTCGAACCAAATGGTGAAAATGTTGCTGAGATGGATAGAACAGCTTTACTGCACGTATTTTTTCCACAGAGTCTGATGTCATATTTCGAGAGTGACTGCCTTCCTGTGGAAAAATAAGAAAAATACTTTATGTGCCAGCCATTTGTATTGATCCATATGGCAAAACATGTATGTTGAAGGCCTTTTAGTTCAAGTGATAGTAGGGTTGGGTATTGTAAAGATTTTATCGATTCCGATTACCAATCGTATTGTGCTGTCGAATCCGGTTCTTATTGAATCCTGTTTCAGACTCTTGTCGTATTTTTTGCGTTTCATTTTCAGCAGATTTAGGCTGCCATAAAAACTGCTGTCATTTTGGTTAAAAAAAAAAAAGTAAAACTTAAATTGCAAATTTAAATAAAAAATAAGTGTCCTCTCGCTTTGAGGAATGCTCAACGCGAAGATTTACACCTGCTGAAATGGAATAGAATCCCTTCACAATAAATCTGGTCACCGCTCGGCGACGTTCGTTTAATAGAAACAGAGTATAACTGCTCTCTGCCTTACCATGTACAACTTGGATGTTTGCTGTTTTAATTAATTAATTAATTTATTTTTTTCAATGCCGTAAAACTAGCATTAGCTGATTCTGGAGTATTATGACTGTGACAGGGGACATTGAAAATGGTGCTTTATGCCTTATTATGCCATGCTTCACCATGTTCAACGTACTTCCTCACATGCATTAATTTATTTTCATGTGGTGATTGCATTTTGCTGTATCCCTAGTACTTTTTGTGAGACTTAGCCATGCTGTGAGAGTTTGCTCCGGTCCGTGCCGTAGTTTAGGCTCAACAACAGTGTGGCCAGATTTGAAAATGGGGAACCCGCCTGATCAGAGGTTCAAACCTGCCACATCTTTTCTGATTTAATGTTTTATTTTCTCTGTTTGTAATCAAACAATTCACACGTGGTCAAAGTGCAGACATTTTGGTTTCACAAATGTAGTAATTACAGCACTTTTTATACGTAGTCCCCCATTTCAGTGTTTTAGACAAATTATCATAATGTCAAATTATATATATATATATATATATATATATATATATATATATATATATACACAGTACCAGTCAACAGTTTGGACACACCTGCTTAAACTAGTTTTTTCATGATTAAAAATGCTTTAAGCTGTATAAACTTGTCTATAAACTTATGTACTTATATAAGCAGATAATCTTAAATAGATTGCATTCAAAAGTTTGATTTTTAAATGAAAATGGAAATCTTGTAAGCTCATTGGGGGGGGGGGGGGTCCATTGTTTTGTTATTTAAATATCTTGGTACGTATTGGTGTTCATGATCACATCTATCTTAACAGGTGCTCCAGGACCTGTAGAATTTTTAATGAAATATTAAGTGTTTATAGACAAGTTTATACAGTTTAAAGAATTTTTAATCATGAAAAAACTAGTTTAAGCAGGTGTGTCCAAACTTTTGACTGGTACTGTATATATATATATATATATATATACACACACAAAAACAAACACACACAGACTTTATACTTCCTCCTGATGCACGTGAACGTGCTCATGACATTATGCAAGATCAGGGACAGCAAACGCTCGCGCGTCCATTCGCGTACGCACACAAACAGTGCTGCAAGTTCAGTTTCAGCACCATACTTCAGGTAAACAGAGGTTTACCTGAAGTATGACACACTGGACAACAGCATCTATCTGGGTGTTTATAAGAATATTTTTTCCCCACAGTGGATGTAGCTTGTCAAAAAAATGTGATAATTACAAAACCGTTTCATATAAAATTATGAAACTTGGTGCGCGCAATAGCAGTTACATCAAGACTCCGGCCCTAAACTTTTTGCCCTATCCAATCACATGATAACTAAGCAATATTTATCCCACTATCCAAAGGAAACAGGAGCAGGATAAAAAAAAAAGTGTATTTAATATCGCAACCGCATTTGTAACCTAAACAGTAAAATTTCTCAGTCTACAAACTCTTGCTCCTTTCATTGAACCCAAATCAAAACTGAACAGAATTGCCTTACATTCATGTGATGGCCAGTACATTTGACAAGTGGGATGCTGTGAGTCCTATTTTCCGTAGCAGCGTATATGCAATATTTGTGGGCATTCTGTCCAAGTTTGAAGCCATCTGATTCTGAAATGAAAGACAGAATATGAAACTGAATGCGCTAAAAGAGGTTCAGACAAGCTTTTATGCTTACCTATTGATGCATCTTTTCCTTGTTTATGTGAATACACGTACCACGTCATGATACACTGGTAGATAACGTAGCTAGCTAGCTAGTTAGAGTTCTAGTGCAGTGGAATCTGAGGTATGAACATGTTCTGAATGTGGGCTGTTTGGAACTGGAAAATAAGTTGTCATTTTCAACTCATAAATCTGATACATCTCCAATATCTTGCCATGTGACTTGTGTCTGATGGGATAAATCAGATTATTTTCCTCTCAAGTGCTTTTTTTTTTTACTACTCCCCATGTGATACATTGTTCACTTGCATCATCACAAAAGAAATAAACAAGTAGCTTGTCTAAACACACAAATCCAATCTGGCCGCCTATAAAATTACTGTATGTGCAGTCACACAAGAAGATTTTTAAAAATCAGATTGCAGAACTGATGCCTACTGTCGAAACAAAGTGTAGAACTCAAAAGATTGAAAGGTAAGTACACATCCATTTTCATTGTTATCCTTTCTCTACTCAGAAAATCTTCCTCAATAAAAAAAAGTCCTCCATGACTGTTGATGCTGTTGATGACTGGGTCGACTTTACTAGTTGTGAGACGTTCTGAGGTAAACAAGCGTAGGTGACATTCATCGGTTGAGAAAGGACAAGGCAGAGCTAATGTCAAATCTAGTTTGGTGAACTATGAGTGTCAGTCACCAATAGCCAGGCCAACCAGACAGCCATGGCCCTCTTGCATACAGCTCAACCCACCACCCCTGCAGCAGAACAGAGAAGGAGGATCCCTACAAGCGGGATTTGATTTCTTGATAATTTTTGTAAAAATGAACTTGTACAAAGCAAATATAAGCATATCCTTTCCGGAGAAATATGCTTTCTGTAGGTATTCACCAGCAGTTTCGAACATTCATTTAAATGTCTTGCATGAGTTTTGCGATTTTTGTTATTTGACACTTTGAAGTGACACAAAGTTAAAATAACCACATTGTCTTTCAGATGGTAAGATTAAAAAAAGACAGGGCCAAGTTACTTGAAGTTACACGCCTCAATTATTTTAATTTCAATTTTAAATGATCAATATATCTGTTATTCTGAAGGCATAATCGCATACACCATTTCCAGATTCATACTGTTCATACGGTTCCGTGACTAGTCTGAGTCGGACTGCGGTCTCTGAGGCTTCACCATATCGGGCCTTTTCCACTATTTTGCTCTACGAAACAAGGGTGTCTCCTGCTGTGGCGTTTGTTGAAGTTCCCAGTGTTCTCAAGCAGACAAAATTAGATAGCATCCTCACAACATAATGTCATCATATATCATCGAGGTCAGAGAATCTTGCTTTATGCTTCTGTACAGATAATATTTTGCTAAACCCACTTTCATACCCACATATCAAACTGTAATTGCTTTTAGCTGTATTACATATTTCTGGACTCCAATCAGGATTTAACTGTGATTGATGTAGCTCTACACACCTGCACTTATACATGGCCATATCGGAAGACTTTGCTTACCTCCAGGGTATTTCCCACTCTGAAATTCCCAAGCAGAGTCATGAATTCCTTTGTTCAGGTAAGTCTTCAGTGCAGCTGAGATATCCGCATAAGGAGGGAACAGAGGGAACTAATTAATAATACTCGTCTCAACTACAGTTTATGTACTGTATCTGTGTTTACTCACGTGCCTTTAAAAAAAAAAAATACAACCTCTGAATTACCTGGCAGATGTTCCAAGTGCGCTGAACTTTCGTGGCTGCAACCAAAACCAGAACGAGTCTCTTCGACTGATCCCACGGCGCTAGGCTTCGTATGCCGGAACAGAAAGTTTGCCCAGCCTTCAGCTGCGTCTGCGTTGGCACTTTTGCCTGTTGACCTGGGCTTGTGCCAGTTCAATACAAATACACGGTATCAATCCCAGAAATAATAAAACGCTTTCTTTGTCTGTCCATGCCATATTTGCAAAGGCAAAATGTGGGTGCCAACAGAAGTCATGTAATTCTGTTAACTTACTTAATCTGTCCTTCTGTCATGCATGTGTGTGTGTGTGTGTGTGTGTGCAGAATGAAGTGCCAGAATGAAGTATCCAATCGCACTTGACACAAACATTATCTAGACGCAAACTGGTAACCGATAACTGGCGCTCGATGATGCCAACACTCTCAGGGATTTTTCTGGTTTGCGTCACTTCAGCACAGTGTCTTCTAAGCTAACAACCGTTTCATTTTCAACAATCAGGCAGTGCAGAAACGATGGTTGTGAAACCACTGAAGCTATCATCAATTCGGATAAAGACCGTTAAGCTATCCGTTGTTTAGTTTTTCTGACATGAAGCATTGTTCTCATACAGATTTGTTGGAATCAGAGAGTGAAGAGCATTCAAGCTCTGACTGGGAAGACTTTTGTCATAAGATGAGCTTTAAATTACATGCTGTGCCCCTGTTGATGCTTGGGGGGAAAAGTTGACCATATTTTCTGGATCATTGTTAAATTACTAGTATGTAAAGGCATAAATCAAGTGGAGACAAATAAAGTTTATGATTTAAGTGCCAGGATTTCTTGAGTTTAGTGAATATTTAAAAAAGAAAAAAGAAACAGAATTGCAATGTGATAATGTTGCCATCCATTATATGCAGAATAATATTAACACAACAATGCACTCCATATTACATATTGGGTATTCATTCAACACTGGCCTTAGAACTTTGTGGTGTTTGTTCATCTTATTGGAGACTCTAAAGTGCCCATAGGTACGAGTGTGCGAGTGGATGGTGTGTGTGCCCTGCGATAGATTGGCGGCCTGTTCAGGGTGTATTCCTGCCTCTTGCCCAATCACACTGGGATAAGCTCCAGCACCCACCGTGACCCTGCCCAGGATAAGCGGGCATAGATGGATCCATAATGGATGGATGGGTGGATGGATGTTTAGCTCTTTTTTCTAACTCTGCAACTGGTACGGTGAAAGTTCCTCTTTGTACCCAACAGTACAGCAGCTGGAGGTCCTAAAATAGTTTGCTGGCTTTTGGAAACCTCATATTATGTGAGATAAAACCCTCGTGTGTGAGCTAGAAAGGGAAGTGCCTTCCACAGCCCATGATTTTTCTGCGATTGGCCCATAGGACATGGCACACAAACATGGTCACTTTGCCCCTTTTGCAGTGTAATGGCTGCTGCTCTAACTGTTAGCTAGCGACAACTGTTGTTATGCTAAAGTAGTTAGCTTTTGCTAGCCAGCTAAGCTAGTTAGCTGAGTGAAAAATTCAGTTATACAATATGCTATAATTTAATTAATTGGAATTTGAATTGAATCCATACCATAACATATTTGGAAAAGGTAAAAGTGGGATAGGTAGGTGATTCTGTTAACTTATAACTGTTCTTATGTCGTGTATATATAAATATATATATATATATATATATATATATATATATATATATATATATATATATATATTGCGTGGTGCTAGGAAGGAAATTGGGATGCTGTCCACTCCACGTGTGTGACATCATAATCGCTACAGCTGTGGCCCATTACCTAATGATTAGGCCTAATGAAAGTGCCTGAAGGCCAGGCCTGGGGAGGTGCGTGCACATTGTATTTTGCCTGCCTGGTTTGGAGGTTTTGGTTGCCAGGTATGCCATCCCAACAGCTGTGTAAGTATTAGCTTATTGTTTTCTTTTGGTTAAATTGTGGACCTTTTCTGGTGAAATCTGCTATACAGGACATTTGTGGCCTTTCCGTTAGCTTGAATGAGAGTTCCCACTCTCCTCTGGCTTCTCCCATTGAGAGTGCTTTCGCCCACAGAACTGCCATTCAGATCACGCGTCTTTCCCCAGCAAATAAATGCCCTCGCCGTGTCTGCGTGCTCTAGAGGTGGAGTTGCAGCCACATGATTCGCTGTTCGGAAGGGCGGGATTTGCATTAGCAAGCACGTGCACCTTATGCAAGTGGCCACTGAGTGCACATGCAGTATGAATCAAATTGATGACTGTGTCATTCTAGTACTTGCTACACATTGTTAATATTTTCTTAAATTTTAGAATGAATAAAGTCCCTAATTTTTTTTTTCTTTCTTTCTTTCTTTCGGCTGTTCCCGTTTCGGGGTCGCCACAGTGGATCATCCTGATCCGCATATTTGATTTGGCATATGTTTTATGCCGGATGCCCTTCCTGATGCAACCCTCTCCATTTTATCCGGGCTTGGGACTGGCATTAAGAATGCACTGGCTTTGCGCATCCCCAGTGGCTGGGTTTTTGAGCATTGGCCGGGATACGAACCCGGGCCGCCAGCGTGGCAGGGGGGAAGCTCTACCACTGGGCCACCAATGCCCACCAATAAAGTCCCTATTACAACCATTATTCATTAGAAAACATGTCCAGGAAATGCATGCCTTTTCCTGGTGCTTTAGTACCCTAATGGCACAGAGTATGAGAGGTCCTAAATAATCCAATAGCATGGAATATTTTTTTCGATGTAAAAACCAAAATGTGTGCTGTAGAGGGTTAACATTATCTGGTACATATAATGCAAGTGTTTCAATAAATATACCATTATCTAAAAGTGTCTTAACAAGTTCTCTGGTACTGTGTGTTTGTCATGGAAAACACTGGTAAAGTCTCAGCACTCATGAGGTAGTTGATGAAAAATCACAGAAACAAAAAGAGGCACAAATTGTGGAATGTTGAAAAACCGTAATTTATTAAATTAAATAGATCTCATGTGCAGCATTGGGAAATGATTGAAATTACATGAGTTACTGTAACAGCAGTAACAAGTGCTTGAAGTTTCATAAAAATAAGTGGGCGGTTGCTTCCAGGTGAATTTAACGTCTTCGGTCCACCATGGAAAGGAAGGGTATGCTTTTCTTAATAAAACACTGATAGAAATAGGTGGCTTTTTGCATTGCTGAAATAATATAACAGTGTGACCATGTGTTCTGATGCTTAATTTTTATTGTTTATTGCAGGGTACAGGCAGTATTTTTTACCTTGGTTGACCAAAAAAAGCTAATGATGAACGTGACAGGGAGCCAGAGGCCCCAAAGTTCCTGCGTGTAGTTACACATTGTTACATATATAAAATATCAGACCTGGGGCAAATACAAATACGTATTTTTAGTTTTATTTGAAAATTGAGTTAAATACAAATTTACAGTATTTTTAAATACATTTACACATGAAATACTTTGTATTTTATTTATTTTAATTATTTTAATGGAAAACCAAATACTTTCCCAAATAGTATTTAATACATTCCTTTAAATAAATACTTTCCTGGGAAACCAAATATGTTTTCAAATAGTATTTAGAGCCTTTTAAAAATACATTAAAATACAAATACAATTTTAAAATATTTTGAAATATTTCCATGATCTATTAAAGTCTCTTCGAGCCATGAGTCCTGCTGGAAGATCTGTGCATCAGCATTGGGCTTCGGTTTGGGTTGTATAGTTTTGAGTTTGCTGGCATTTAGTAGACAGTCTTATCCAGAGCGACTTACATTGTATCCATTTATACAGCTGGATATGTACTTGAGCAATGCAGGTTAAGTACCTTGCTCAAGGATACAATTTGGGGTTGTATAACAAGGACTCGGAGATTCGGTTTTGATTGAAGGCATTGTGAATGCTGATAATGCTTAGATGTGCGGGCCCAAGTAACCATATTGTTCGCAAGGTTATTCCCCATGATAATTTGCAAGTTCTCACTGTGAATAACCTTCTTGCCACAATGTTCCCCAGGCATATCTGAGTTTAACTTCTTTTTTTTTCCTATTTCTTGCAACTTTAGTGCCTATTTTACTTGCAATTCAGGCTAAAGGGATTTGACTACCTGGGATTATATTTTTATTAAACTTAAGGTAGATAAAATTTCACTCAATTTAATTACCCCTCCACCTAACCCTCATCCCCCCACACACACACCTCCCACTTAGAAAAATGATTGCATATACTTCCAAGCATCATTTCTGTGTTATTGTAGAAGATGAAAAAAAAGTTTGTACTTTGGTTTGCTTTGGTTTGTTTTTCAATAAATGTGCACATACAGAATTAACAGAATTCTCCTCTACCTAAAGTTTTTATTTTATTTTAACTACAGGTGGCCTAATACTTGGCCTTTACTGTATGTATATACAGTACATATATATATAGTGTTTTAGACAAATTAACATAATGTCAAATAAAAGAGTCAAAAGCGATACAAAAACTCTTTGCATTTGAATGGATCTCTATGGGAATTGGGGGGTGGGACTAGGTTCAGCTGTAAATTATGCTGATACAGTATGGAACACATTTGTTGGCTAAATGGCTTTAAGTCACCAAGGGTCTAAACACTGAAATGGGGGACTACGTATAAAAAGTGCTGTAATTACTACATGGAGAAATCAAAATGTATAAGAATACCCTTTAATGAAAGCTCTGAGTCTGCATTTTGACCACGTGTGAATTGTTTGATTACAAACAGAGAAAATAAAATATAAAATCAGAAAAAAGTGGAAATATATATATATATATATATATATATATATATATATATATATATATATATATATATATATATAATGAATACAGATGCTTCCATACAGGTGCATGTATAAAAATGCTGACCCAACTGACCTTGATTCTGGATCCAGATGGCAAGCGGAAAACATCTAAGTGTGTTAGAAAGAGCACGGATGGCAGGTACAACCAGTTATTAAGTTCAAGGGGACAAATACTTCATTCATCAAATAAAGGAAATAATAATCTTAAAAATGTTTGTGTTTATTCAGTTTCTCTTTTGTCTAAGATTACATTTTGTCTAAAGATTTGAAACCATTCACCTTGATAAATATGCATTAATAGTGGAAATTAGGAAGGGTGAAAATACTTTTTCACGGCACGGTACAGGGTCGGTGCTCTTGTGACATACAGGTTAAGATTTCAATTAGATCGTTTTTTTTTTAAAGTTGGAGGTCCACAACACACAATTCCAAGCCTCTTTTGTTTTTCAGGCATATACATATATTCCAGGATTTAATACAATTGTAGATTTAGTAGACAGCATAGCTAATTGTTCCACTGCTGGAAAGAAGATAGTTTTCAACAAATGCAACATTGTTTTTGCAATGACTTATGGTTGGCAAATTACAAACTATGTTTATGTCCAAGCCACTCATGGACTAATTTCTACTGAAAATAAAATTGTCAGATGGAAACTTTGTTGTTTCAGAATGACATAATTGAACAAATTCATGGTTTTACTAATGACTTGCCCTCTGCTGTGAAAAATGCAGGTATAACAATGTACACTGATGATTCCACTGTATATTATGCAGCAACCACATGCCATGAATTAAATCAAGTTTTGTCTAGCAAGTTGAATATAGTATATGATTGGATCAAAACAAATAAATTAGCCTTAAATATATCCAAAACTAAAGGTATTGTCTTGGGGTCACGACACAAATTGGTTTCTAGGCCTAAACTGGAGCTATCCATATCTGGTGAACCCATACAACAGGTAGACAAAGCTAAATTGCTGGGCCTAGTCCTTGACAGTCACCTATCATGGATGACCGAGTACGTTAATACAGTTGTTAGAAAAGTGTTCTCCTTATGTACAATCACACATGCTGGGTCAAGTTTCTCAATCATTAATTTTGTGCCACCTGGACTATTGTTCAACAGTATGGTTGTCTGCATCCAAAACAAATCTCTCAAACTTACAAGTTTCACAAAATAGGGCTGCTAGACTTGTTCTGGGCTGCTCTATTAGGACTAGCACCGAAAAGTTGCACTCCAGCCTCTCATGGCTCACCATTGAACAAAGGATTTCCTTACGCATGGCTACATTTTTCAGCTGCACCATGAACTCAGAGTTACATCTACTGGCATGCAGATGACAGACTGAATAGTAGGAGGTATAACTCTGTAACTAGTTTTCAATATTTGTGTTCCGCTTAATATGAGTTGTATAATTCTCATTTTTTTAAACATTATCTGTATATTGATTTTTAATTAGTATTTTAACCTATATGTATGTTCAGTGTTGACTGGCTTTGAATTTTATATCAATGTAATCCTTGCATTTTTATACTAATGTATTTTGATGCAATTTATTGTATATCATGTAATGTGTTATGTACAATATGTCAGGTGTGGACCCCAGGAAGAGGGGGGTCTGATGCCATTGCCATGGCAACAGCTAATGGGGATCCTTTAAATAAACAAATAAACAAAATTTGACCATTTTAACATTGAGATTGAGTTATGCCTTAATGACAGTTGTTATAGCAAATTATAAGTGTAAAATCGCACCTGCAGAATTATAAAGAGAACATTAACATGTGAACATTTCTACATTGCAGAATTGAAAAGCTTCACAGATTTCCATGGAGTGTAGGTGTTAGTGTGGTAGGAGTGCTAGGGAAGGACCTTAGGATGGCAATGAGCCAGGTGCCATTATTTAAAATCCCCAGAAATTGTTTTCAGTTTGGTCAGGGGTACTAGAGATGGCAGCTGTTTCGTTGGTAGGTGGTTGTGTGGTAGGAATTCTGGGATTGTTGTGACCAATGGGCATTGTGCGAAATCCCCAGCAATTGTTTTCAGTATGGACAGGGGCTAAAGATGCATCATGTGTGGTCCTGGTGATAGAAGCTGTTTTGGTGGTAAGTGGTCGTGTGGTAGGAATTCTGGGACTGGTGTGACCAATGGGCATTGTGTGAAATCCCCAGAAGTCTTTTACTGTATGGACAGGGGCCAAAGATGCATCATGTGTGGTACTGGTGATAGGTGGTCGATGGGTAGGAGTTCTGGGATTGTTGTGACCAATGGGCATTGTCTGAAATCCCCAAAATTGTTTTCAGTATGGACAGGGGCCAAAGATGCATCATGTGTGGTACTGGTGATAGGTGGTCGATGGGTAGGAGTTCTGGGATTGTTGTGACCAATGGACATTGTGTGAAATCCCCAAAAATTGTTTTCAGTATGGACAGGGGCCAAAGATGCATCATGTGTGGTACTGGTGATAGGGGCTGTTTTGGTGGTAGGTGGTCGTTTGGTAGGAGTTCTGGGATTGTTGGGATCAATGGGCATTGTGTGAAATCCCCAGAAAAGATCCCCTGTTGAAGGTTTTTCAAAATCCGTAGTGATTGGAGTAGAATAAGACATTAAGCTAGAGGTTACAAAATTCATAAAAGTCATCGTCATTGTGGCATCGAGAGTGGTTATTTTAACAGGTTTTGTAACATCACTTCTAGACAGAGCAGTAGTGGAGGTTCTGGATATGGCAGCAGCATTGGTACTGGAGGCAATAGTATGGGTGATCCTGGAGTCTGATGTTGTTGCATCTATTATGGTCGTCAGGAGAGAAGTTGTTGCAGTTGTTGGTGATCTTGTTTTAATGGGAACAAGAGTTGTTGTTGCAGTTGTTGTCATTGTGGCAGCAGCTGTTGTAATGGGTCCAGAAGTAGTTTCTGCCAAAGCAGTATTGGGTACAGCAGTTGTTGTTGCAGATGTTGTAGAAGTGGGGACAGCAATTGTTACAGATGTTGTAGAGGTGGGGACAGCAGTTGTTGTTGGAGATGTTGTAGAAGTGGGGACGAATGTTGTTGTTGCAGATGTTGTAGAAGTGGGAACAGCAGTTGTTGTTGCAGATGTTGTAGAAGTGGGGACGGAAGTTGTTCTTGCAGATTAATGTTTCTAAGGAGGAACTGTTACATCAGCAGTTTTGGCTGTATTTGGCCTAATGGTTGGAGTGCTGGGACTGTAGTGGCCAGTTGGCATGGTTTAAAAACCCCAGAAGATGTCCTCTGTTTTGTCACTGATTAATGTTTCTAAGGAGGAACTGGTGACATCAGCAGTTTTGGCTGTATTTGGCCTAATGGTAGGCGTGCTGGGACTGTAGTGGCCAGTTGGCATGGTTTTAAAACCCCAGAAGATGTCCTCTGTTTTGTCACTGATTAATGTTTCTAAGGAGGAGCTGGTGACATCAGCAGTTTTGGCTGTATTTGGCCTAATGGTAGGCGTGCTGGGACTGTAGTGGCCAGTTGGCATGGTTTTAAAACCCCAGAAGATGTCTTCTGTTTTGTCACTGATTAATGTTTCTAAGGAGGAACTGGTGACATCAGCAGTTTTGGCTGTATTTGGCCTAATGGTTGGAGTACTGGGACTGTAGTGGCCAGTGGGCATGGTTTTAAAACCCCAGAAGATGTCCTCTGTTTTGTCACTGATTAATGTTTCTAAGGAGGAACTGGTGACATCAGCAGTTTTGGCTGTATTTGGCCTAATGGTAGGCGTGCTGGGACTGTAGTGGCCAGTTGGCATGGTTTTAAAACCCCAGAAGATGTCCTCTGTTTTGTCACTGATTAATGTTTCTAAGGAGGAACTGGTGACATCAGCAGTTTTGGCTGTATTTGGCCTAATGGTTGGAGTGCTGGGACTGTAGTGGCCAGTGGGCATGGTTTTAAAACCCCAGAAAATGTCCTCTGTTTTGTCACTGATTAATGTTTCTAAGGAGGAACTGGTGACATCAGCAGTTTTGGCTGTATTTGGCCTAATGGTAGGCGTGCTGGGACTGTAGTGGCCAGTTGGCATGGTTTTAAAACCCCAGAAGATGTCCTCTGTTTTGTCACTGATTAATGTTTCTAAGGAGGAACTGGTGACATCAGCAGTTGTTGCAGATGTTGTAGAAGTGGGAACAACAGTTGTTGTTGCACGTGTTGTAGAAGTGGGAACAGCAGTTGTTGTTGCAGATGTTGTAGAGGTGGGGATAACAGTTGTTGTTGCAGATATAGTAGATGTGGGGACAGCAGTTGTTGCAGATGTTGTAGAAGTGGGGACTGAAATTGTTACAGATGTTGTAGAGGTGGGGACAGCAGTTGTTGTTGCAGATGTTGTAGAAGTGGGGACAGCAGTTGTTGTTGCAGATGTTGTAGAAGTGGGGACGGAAGTTGTTGTTGCAGATGTTGTAGAAGTGGGGACAGAAGTTGTTGTTGCAGATGTTGTAGAAGTGGGGACAGAAGATGTTGTTGCAGATGTTGCAGAAGTGGGGACTACAGTTGTTGTTGCACGTGTTGTAGACCTGGGGACAGCAGTTGTTGTTGCAGATGTTGTAGAGGTGGGGACAACAGTTGTTGTTGCAGATATTGTAGAAGTGGGGACAGCTGTTGTTCCAGATGTTGTAGAAGTGGGGACAGCAATTGTTGTTGCAGATGCGGTAGAAGTGGGGACTGAAATTGTTACAGATGTTGTAGAGGTGGGGACAGCAGTTGTTGTTGCAGATGTTGTAGAAGTGGGGATGGAAGTTGTTGTTGCAGATGTTGTAGAAGTGGGAACAACAGTTGTTGTTGCACGTGTTGTAGAAGTGGGAACAGCAGTTGTTGTTGCAGATGTTGTAGAAGTGGGGACAACAGTTGTTGTTGCATGTGTTGTAGAAGTGGGGACAACAGTTGTTGTTGCACGTGTTGTAGAAGTGGGGACTACAGTTGTTGTTGCAGATATTGTAGAAGTGGGGACAGCAGTTGTTGCAGATGTTGTAGAAGTGGGGACTGAAATTGTTACAGATGTTGTAGAGGTGGGGACAGCACTTGTTGTTGCAGATGTTGTAGAAGTGGGGACGGAAGTTGTTGTTGCAGATGTTGTAGAAGTGGGGACAACAGTTGTTGTTGCACGTGTTGTAGAAGTGGGGACAACAGTTGTTGTTGCAGATGTTGTAGAAGTCGGGACAACATTTGTTGTTGCAGATGTTGTAGAAGTGGGAACAGCAGTTGTTGTTGCAGATGTTGTAGAAGTGGGGACAACAGTTGTTGTTGCACGTGTTGTAGAAGTGGGGACAACAGTTGTTGTTGCATGTGTTGTAGAAGTGGGGACAACAGTTGTTGTTGCAGATGTTGTAGAAGTGGGAACAGCAGTTGTTGTTGCAGATGTTGTAGAAGTGGGGACAACAGTTGTTGTTGCACGTGTTGTAGAAGTGGGGACAGAAGTTGTTATTGCATATGTTGTAGAAGTGCGGACAGCAGTTGTTGTTGCTGATGTTGTAGAAGTGGGGACGGAAGTTGTTGTTGCAGATGTTGTAGAAGTGGGGACAGAAGTTGTTGTTGCAGATGTTGTAGAAGTGGGGACAGAAGATGTTGTTGCAGATGTTGCAGAAGTGGGGACTACAGTTGTTGTTGCACGTGTTGTAGACCTGGGGACAGCAGTTGTTGTTGCAGATGTTGTAGAGGTGGGGACAACAGTTGTTGTTGCAGATATTGTAGAAGTGGGGACAGCCGTTGTTCCAGATGTTGTAGAAGTGGGGACAGCAATTGTTGTTGCAGATGTGGTAGAAGTGGGGACTGAAATTGTTACAGATGTTGTAGAGGTGGGGACAGCAGTTGTTGTTGCAGATGTTGTAGAAGTGGGGATGGAAGTTGTTGTTGCAGATGTTGTAGAAGTGGGAACAACAGTTGTTGTTGCACGTGTTGTAGAAGTGGGGACAGCAGTTGTTGTTGCAGATGTTGTAGAAGTGGGGACAACAGTTGTTGTTGCATGTGTTGTAGAAGTGGGGACAACAGTTGTTGTTGCACGTGTTGTAGAAGTGGGGACTACAGTTGTTGTTGCACGTGTTGTAGAAGTGGGGACAACAGTTGTTGTTGCACGTGTTGTAGAAGTGGGGACAAAAGTTGTTGTTGCAGATATTGTAGAAGTGGGGACAGCAGTTGTTGCAGATGTTGTAGGAGCAGGGACTGAAATTGTTACAGATGTTGTAGAGGTGGGGACAGCAGTTGTTGTTGCAGATGTTGTAGAAGTGGGGACGGAAGTTGTTGTTGCACGTGTTGTAGAAGTGGGGACAACAGTTGTTGTTGCAGATGTTGTAGAAGTCGGGACAACATTTGTTGTTGCAGATGTTGTAGAAGTGGGAACAGCAGTTGTTGTTGCAGATGTTGTAGAAGTGGGAACAGCAGTTGTTGTTGCAGATGTTGTAGAAGTGGGGACAACAGTTGTTGTTGCACGTGTTGTAGAAGTGGGGACAACAGTTGTTGTTGCACGTGTTGTAGAAGTGGGGACAACAGTTGTTGTTGCAGATGTTGTAGAAGTGGGAACAGCAGTTGTTGTTGCAGATGTTGTAGAAGTGGGGACGGAAGTTGTTGTTGCAGATGTTGTAGAAGTGGGGACAGAAGTTGTTGTTGCAGATGTTGTAGAAGGGGGGACAGAAGATGTTGTTGCAGATGTTGCAGAAGTGGGGACTACAGTTGTTGTTGCACGTGTTGTAGACCTGGGGACAGCAGTTGTTGTTGCAGATGTTGTAGAGGTGGGGACAACAGTTGTTGTTGCAGATATTGTAGAAGTGGGGACAGCAGTTGTTGATGCAGATGTTGTAGAAGTGGGGACAACAGTTGTTGTTGCACGTGTTGTAGAAGTGGGAACAGCAGTTGTTGATGCAGATGTTGTAGAAGTGGGGACAACAGTTGTTATTGCACGTGTTGTAGAAGTGGGGACAGCAGTTGTTGTTGCAGATGTTGTAGAAGTGGGAACAGCAGTTGTTGTTGCACGTGTTGTAGAAGTGGGGACAACAGTTGTTGTTGCAGATATTGTAGAAGTGGGGACAGCAGTTGTTGTTGCAGATGTTGTAGAAGTGGGAACAGCAGTTGTTGTTGCAGATGTTGTAGAAGTGGGGACGGAAGTTGTTGTTGCAGATGTTGTAGAAGTGGGGACAACAGTTGTTGTTGCACGTGTTGTAGAAGTGGGGACGGAAGTTGTTGCAGATGTTGTAGAAGTGGGGACAACAGTTGTTGTTGCACGTGTTGTAGAAGTGGGGACAACAGTTGTTGTTGCAGATGTTGTAGAAGTGGGGACAACAGTTGTTGTTGCACGTGTTGTAGAAGTGGGGACGGAAGTTGTTGCAGATGTTGTAGAAGTGGGGACAACAGTTGTTGTTGCACGTGTTGTTGAAGTGGGAACGGAAGTTGTTGTTGCAGATGTTGTAGAAGTGGGGACGGAAGTTGTTGTTGCAGATGTTGTAGAAGTGGGGACAAAAGTTGTTGTTGCAGATGTTGTAGAAGTGGGGATGGAAGTTGTTGTTGCAGATGTTGTAGAAGTGGGGACAACAGTTGTTGTTGCACGTGTTGTAGAAGTGGGGACAACAGTTGTTGTTGCAGATGTTGTAGAAGTGGGGACAACAGTTGTTGTTGCACGTGTTGTAGAAGTGGGGACAACAGTTGTTGTTGCACGTGTTGTAGAAGTGGGAACAGCAGTTGTTGTTGCAGATGTTGTAGAAGTGGGGACGGAAGTTGTTGTTGCAGATGTTGTAGAAGTGGGGACGGAAGTTGTTGTTGCACGTGTTGTAGAAGTGGGGACAACAGTTGTTGTTGCAGATGTTGTAGAAGTGGGGACAACAGTTGTTGTTGCAGATGTTGTAGAAGTGGGGACGGAAGTTGTTGTTGCAGATGTTGTAGAAGTGGGAACAGCAGTTGTTGTTGCACGTGTTGTAGAAGTGGGGACAACAGTTGTTGTTGCAGATGTTGTAGAAGTGGGGACAACAGTTGTTGTTGCACGTGTTGTAGAAGTGGGGACAACAGTTGTTGTTGCACGTGTTGTAGAAGTGGGGACAGCAGTTGTTGTTGCAGATGTTGTAGAAGTGGGGACGGAAGTTGTTGTTGCAGATGTTGTAGAAGTGGGAACAGCAGTTGTTGTTGCACGTGTTGTAGAAGTGGGGACGGAAGTTGTTGTTGCAGATGTTGTAGAAGTGGGAACAACAGTTGTTGTTGCACGTGTTGTAGAAGTGGGGACAACAGTTGTTGTTGCAGATGTTGTAGAAGTGGGGACAACAGTTGTTGTTGCACGTGTTGTTGAAGTGGGAACGGAAGTTGTTGTTGCAGATGTTGTAGAAGTGGGGACGGAAGTTGTTGTTGCAGATGTTGTAGAAGTGGGGACAAAAGTTGTTGTTGCAGATATTGTAGAAGTGGGGACAGCAGTTGTTGCAGATGTTGTAGAAGTGGGGACGGAAGTTGTTGTTGCAGATGTTGTAGAAGTGGGGACAACAGTTGTTGTTGCACGTGTTGTAGAAGTGGGGACAACAGTTGTTGTTGCAGATGTTGTAGAAGTGGGGACAACAGTTGTTGTTGCACGTGTTGTAGAAGTGGGGACAACAGTTGTTGTTGCACGTGTTGTAGAAGTGGGAACAGCAGTTGTTGTTGCACGTGTTGTAGAAGTGGGGACAACAGTTGTTGTTGCACGTGTTGTAGAAGTGGGGACAGAAGTTGTTGTTGCAGATGTTGTAGAAGTGGGAACAGCAGTTGTTGTTGCAGATGTTGTAGAAGTGGGAACAGCAGTTGTTGTTGCAGTGTTGTAGAAGTGGGGACAACAGTTGTTGTTGCAGATGTTGTAGAAGTGGGGACAACAGTTGTTGTTGCACGAGTTGTAGAAGTGGGGACAACAGTTGTTGTTGCACGTGTTGTAGAAGTGGGGACGGAAGTTGTTGCAGATGTTGTAGAAGTGGGGACAACAGTTGTTGTTGCACGTGTTGTTGAAGTGGGAACGGAAGTTGTTGTTGCAGATGTTGTAGAAGTGGGGACAACAGTTGTTGTTGCACGTGTTGTAGAAGTGGGGACAGAAGTTGTTGTTGCAGATGTTGTAGAAGTGAGGACACCAGATGTTGTTGCAGATGTTGTAGAAGTTGGGACAACAGTTGTTGTTGCAGATGTTGTAGAAGTGGGAACAGCAGTTGTTGTTGCACGTGTTGTAGAAGTGGGGACAACAGTTGTTGTTGCAGATGTTGTAGAAGTGGGGACAACAGTTGTTGTTGCACGTGTTGTAGAAGTGGGGACGGAAGTTGTTGTTGCAGATGTTGTAGAAGTGGGGACAACAGTTGTTGTTGCACGTGTTGTAGAAGTGGGGATGGAAGTTGTTGTTGCAGATGTTGTAGAAGTGGGGACAACAGTTGTTGTTGCACGTGTTGTTGAAGTGGGAACGGAAGTTGTTGTTGCAGATGTTGTAGAAGTTGGGACAACAGTTGTTGTTGCAGATGTTGTAGAAGTGGGAACAGCAGTTGTTGTTGCAGATGTTGTAGAAGTGGGGACAACAGTTGTTGTTGCATGTGTTGTAGAAGTGGGGACAGAAGTTGTTGTTGCAGATGTTGTAGAAGTGGGGACGGAAGTTGTTGTTGCAGATGTTGTAGAAGTGGGGACAGAAGTTGTTGTTGCAGATGTTGTAGAAGTGGGGACAGAAGATGTTGTTGCAGATGTTGCAGAAGTGGGGACTACAGTTGTTGTTGCACGTGTTGTAGACCTGGGGACAGCAGTTGTTGTTGCAGATGTTGTAGAGGTGGGGACAACAGTTGTTGTTGCAGATATTGTAGAAGTGGGGACAGCCGTTGTTCCAGATGTTGTAGAAGTGGGGACAGCAATTGTTGTTGCAGATGCGGTAGAAGTGGGGACTGAAATTGTTACAGATGTTGTAGAGGTGGGGACAACAGTTGTTGTTGCAGATATTGTAGAAGTGGGGACAGCCGTAGTTCCAGATGTGGTAGAAGTGGGGACTGAAATTGTTACAGATGTTGTAGAGGTGGGGACAGCAGTTGTTGTTGCAGATGTTGTAGAAGTGGGGATGGAAGTTGTTGTTGCAGATGTTGTAGAAGTGGGGACAACAGTTGTTGTTGCACGTGTTGTAGAAGTGGGAACAGCAGTTGTTGTTGCAGATGTTGTAGAAGTGGGGACAACAGTTGTTGTTGCACGTGTTGTAGAAGTGGGGACAACAGTTGTTGTTGCACGTGTTGTAGAAGTGGGGACTACAGTTGTTGTTGCAGATATTGTAGAAGTGGGGACAGCAGTTGTTGCAGATGTTGTAGAAGTGGGGACTGAAATTGTTACAGATGTTGTAGAGGTGGGGACAGCAGTTGTTGTTGCAGATGTTGTAGATGTGGGGATGGAAGTTGTTGTTGCAGATGTTTAGAAGTGGGGACAACAGTTTGTTGTTGCAGATGTTGTAGAAGTCGGGACAACATTTGTTGTTGCAGATGTTGTAGAAGTGGGGACAGCAGTTGTTGTTGCAGATGTTGTAGAAGTGGGGACAACAGTTGTTGTTGCACGTGTTGTAGAAGTGGGGACAACAGTTGTTGTTGCATGTGTTGTAGAAGTGGGGACAACAGTTGTTGTTGCAGATGTTGTAGAAGTGAGGACAGCAGTTGTTGTTGCAGATGTTGTAGAAGTGGGGACAACAGTTGTTGTTGCACGTGTTGTAGAAGTGGGGACAGAAGATGTTGTTGCAGATGTTGTAGAAGTGGGGACAGAAGTTGTTGTTGCACGTGTTGTAGACCTGGGGACAGCAGTTGTTGTTGCAGATGTTGTAGAGGTGGGGACAACAGTTGTTGTTGCAGATATTGTAGAAGTGGGGACAGCCGTAGTTCCAGATGTTGTAGAAGTGGGGACTGAAATTGTTACAGATGTTGTAGAGGTGGGGACAGCAGTTGTTGTTGCAGATGTTGTAGAAGTGGGGATGGAAGTTGTTGTTGCAGATGTTGTAGAAGTGGGGACGGAAGCTGTTGTTGCAGATGTTGTAGAAGTGGGGACGGAAGTTGTTGTTGCAGATGTTGTAGAAGTGGGAACAGCAGTTGTTGTTGCAGATGTTGTAGAAGTGGGGACAACAGTTGTTGTTGCAGATATTGTAGAAGTGGGGACGGAAGTTGTTGTTGCAGATGTTGTAGAAGTGGGAACAGCAGTTGTTGTTGCAGATGTTGTAGAAGTGGGGACAACAGTTGTTGTTGCACGTGTTGTAGAAGTGGGGACAACAGTTGTTGTTGCAGATGTTGTAGAGGTGGGGACAGCAGTTGTTGTTGCAGATGTTGTAGAAGTGGGGACGGAAGTTGTTGTTGCAGATGTTGTAGAAGTGGGAACAGCAGTTGTTGTTGCAGATGTTGTAGAAGTGGGGACAACAGTTGTTGTTGCACGTGTTGTAGAAGTGGGGACGGAAGTTGTTGCAGATGTTGTAGAAGTGGGGACAACAGTTGTTGTTGCAGATGTTGTAGAAGTGGGGACAACAGTTGTTGTTGCAGATGTTGTAGAAGTGGGGACAACAGTTGTTGTTGCACGTGTTGTAGAAGTGGGGACGGAAGTTGTTGTTGCAGATGTTGTAGAAGTGGGAACAGCAGTTGTTGTTGCAGATGTTGTAGAAGTGGGGACAACAGTTGTTGTTGCACGTGTTGTAGAAGTGGGGACGGAAGTTGTTGCAGATGTTGTAGAAGTGGGGACAACAGTTGTTGTTGCAGATGTTGTAGACCTGGGGACAGAAGTTGTTGTTGCAGATGTTGTAGAAGTGGGGACAACAGTTGTTGTTGCGCGTTTTGTAGACTTGGGGACAGAAGTTGTTGTTGCAGATGTTGTAGAAGTGGGGACAACAGTTGTTGTTGCACGTGTTGTAGAAGTGGGGATGGAAGTTGTTGTTGCAGATGTTGTAGAAGTGGGGACGGAAGTTGTTGTTGCAGATGTTGTAGAAGTGGGAACAGCAGTTGTTGTTGCACGTGTTGTAGAAGTGGGGACGGAAGTTGTTGTTGCAGATGTTGTAGAAGTGGGAACAACAGTTGTTGTTGCACGTGTTGTAGAAGTGGGGACAACAGTTGTTGTTGCAGATGTTGTAGAAGTGGGGACAACAGTTGTTGTTGCACGTGTTGTTGAAGTGGGAACGGAAGTTGTTGTTGCAGATGTTGTAGAAGTGGGGACGGAAGTTGTTGTTGCAGATGTTGTAGAAGTGGGGACAAAAGTTGTTGTTGCAGATATTGTAGAAGTGGGGACAGCAGTTGTTGCAGATGTTGTAGAAGTGGGGACGGAAGTTGTTGTTGCAGATGTTGTAGAAGTGGGGACAACAGTTGTTGTTGCACGTGTTGTAGAAGTGGGGACAACAGTTGTTGTTGCAGATGTTGTAGAAGTGGGGACAACAGTTGTTGTTGCACGTGTTGTAGAAGTGGGGACAACAGTTGTTGTTGCACGTGTTGTAGAAGTGGGAACAGCAGTTGTTGTTGCACGTGTTGTAGAAGTGGGGACAACAGTTGTTGTTGCACGTGTTGTAGAAGTGGGGACAGAAGTTGTTGTTGCAGATGTTGTAGAAGTGGGAACAGCAGTTGTTGTTGCAGATGTTGTAGAAGTGGGAACAGCAGTTGTTGTTGCAAGTGTTGTAGAAGTGGGGACAACAGTTGTTGTTGCAGATGTTGTAGAAGTGGGGACAACAGTTGTTGTTGCACGAGTTGTAGAAGTGGGGACAACAGTTGTTGTTGCACGTGTTGTAGAAGTGGGGACGGAAGTTGTTGCAGATGTTGTAGAAGTGGGGACAACAGTTGTTGTTGCACGTGTTGTTGAAGTGGGAACGGAAGTTGTTGTTGCAGATGTTGTAGAAGTGGGGACAACAGTTGTTGTTGCACGTGTTGTAGAAGTGGGGACAGAAGTTGTTGTTGCAGATGTTGTAGAAGTGAGGACACCAGATGTTGTTGCAGATGTTGTAGAAGTTGGGACAACAGTTGTTGTTGCAGATGTTGTAGAAGTGGGAACAGCAGTTGTTGTTGCACGTGTTGTAGAAGTGGGGACAACAGTTGTTGTTGCAGATGTTGTAGAAGTGGGGACAACAGTTGTTGTTGCACGTGTTGTAGAAGTGGGGACGGAAGTTGTTGCAGATGTTGTAGAAGTGGGGACAACAGTTGTTGTTGCACGTGTTGTTGAAGTGGGAACGGAAGTTGTTGTTGCAGATGTTGTAGAAGTGGGGACAACAGTTGTTGTTGCACGTGTTGTAGAAGTGGGGATGGAAGTTGTTGTTGCAGATGTTGTAGAAGTGGGGACAACAGTTGTTGTTGCACGTGTTGTTGAAGTGGGAACGGAAGTTGTTGTTGCAGATGTTGTAGAAGTTGGGACAACAGTTGTTGTTGCAGATGTTGTAGAAGTGGGAACAGCAGTTGTTGTTGCAGATGTTGTAGAAGTGGGGACAACAGTTGTTGTTGCACGTGTTGTAGAAGTGGGGACAGAAGTTGTTGTTGCAGATGTTGTAGAAGTGGGGACGGAAGTTGTTGTTGCAGATGTTGTAGAAGTGGGGACAGAAGTTGTTGTTGCAGATGTTGTAGAAGTGGGGACAGAAGATGTTGTTGCAGATGTTGCAGAAGTGGGGACTACAGTTGTTGTTGCACGTGTTGTAGACCTGGGGACAGCAGTTGTTGTTGCAGATGTTGTAGAGGTGGGGACAACAGTTGTTGTTGCAGATATTGTAGAAGTGGGAACAGCCGTTGTTCCAGATGTTGTAGAAGTGGGGACAGCAATTGTTGTTGCAGATGTGGTAGAAGTGGGGACTGAAATTGTTACAGATGTTGTAGAGGTGGGGACAGCAGTTGTTGTTGCAGATGTTGTAGAAGTGGGGATGGAAGTTGTTGTTGCAGATGTTGTAGAAGTGGGGACAACAGTTGTTGTTGCACGTGTTGTAGAAGTGGGAACAGCAGTTGTTGTTGCAGATGTTGTAGAAGTGGGGACAACAGTTGTTGTTGCACGTGTTGTAGAAGTGGGGACAACAGTTGTTGTTGCACGTGTTGTAGAAGTGGGGACTACAGTTGTTGTTGCAGATATTGTAGAAGTGGGGACAGCAGTTGTTGCAGATGTTGTAGAAGTGGGGACTGAAATTGTTACAGATGTTGTAGAGGTGGGGACAGCAGTTGTTGTTGCAGATGTTGTAGATGTGGGGATGGAAGTTGTTGTTGCAGATGTTGTAGAAGTGGGGACAACAGTTGTTGTTGCAGATGTTGTAGAAGTCGGGACAACATTTGTTGTTGCAGATGTTGTAGAAGTGGGGACAGCAGTTGTTGTTGCAGATGTTGTAGAAGTGGGGACAACAGTTGTTGTTGCACGTGTTGTAGAAGTGGGGACAACAGTTGTTGTTGCAGATGTTGTAGACCTGGGGACAGAAGTTGTTGTTGCAGATGTTGTAGAAGTGGGGACAACAGTTGTTGTTGCGCGTTTTGTAGACTTGGGGACAGAAGTTGTTGTTGCAGATGTTGTAGAAGTGGGGACAACAGTTGTTGTTGCACGTGTTGTAGAAGTGGGGATGGAAGTTGTTGTTGCAGATGTTGTAGAAGTGGGGACAACAGTTGTTGTTGCACGTGTTGTAGAAGTGGGGATGGAAGTTGTTGTTGCAGATGTTGTAGAAGTGGGGACAACAGTTGTTGTTGCACGTGTTGTAGACCTGGGGACAGAAGTTGTTGTTGCAGATGTTGTAGAAGTGGGGACAGCAGTTGTTGTTGCAGATGTTGTAGTAGTGAGGACACCAGATGTTGTTGCAGATGTTGTAGAAGTTGGGACAGCAGATGTTGTAGCAGATGTTGTAGAAGTTGGGACAGCAGATGTTGTAGCAGATGTTGTAGACGTTGGGACAGCATATGTTGAAGCAGATGTTGTAGAAGTTGGGACAGCAGATGTTGTCGAAGTTGGGACAGCATATGTTGTTGCAGATGTTGTAGAAGTTGGGACAGCACTTGTTGTTTCAGATGTTGTAGTTGTGGCTGCTGCGACTGTTGTGGTTGTGGCAGCAGCTGTTGTAGTGGGACCATAAGTAGTTTTCCTTGTTTCAGTAGTGGGAACACTAGTTGTTTTACCAGCTGTTGTAGTTTTGGTTTCAGTGGTTTCTGCAGCTGTTGTGGTTGTGGCAGCAGCATTTGTAATGAGACCATAAGTAGTTGTAGTTGTTGCAGTAGTGGGAACAGCACTTGTTGTTGCAGCTGTTGTAGTTTTGGATGCAGTGGTTGTTGCACCTGTAGCTGCAAAGGTTGGTGTATATGGACCAGTTGGCATGGTTTTAAAACCCCAGAAGATGTCCTCTGTTTTGTCACTGATTAATGTTTCTAAGGAGGAACTGGTGACATCAGCAGTTTTGGCTGTATTTGGCCTAATGGTTGGAGTGCTGGGACTGTAGTGGCCAGTGGGCATGGTTTTAAAACCCCAGAAGATGTCCTCTGTTTTGTCACTGATTAATGTTTCTAAGGAGGAACTGGTGACATCAGCAGTTTTGGCTGTATTTGGCCTAATGGTTGGAGTGCTGGGACTGTAGTGGCCAGTGGGCATGGTATTAAAACCCCAGAAGATGTCCTCTGTTTTGTCACTGATTAATGTTTCTAAGGAAGAACTGGTGACATCAGCAGTTTTGGCTGTATTTGGCCTAATGGTTGGAGTGCTGGGACTGTAGTGGCCAGTTGGCATGGTTTTAAAACCCCAGAAGATGTCCTCTGTTTTGCCACTGATTAATGTTTCTAAGGAGGAACTGGTGACATCAGCAGTTTTGGCTGTATTTGGCCTAATGGTAGGCGTGCTGGGATTGTAGTGGCCAGTTGGCATGGTTTTAAAACCCCAGAAGATGTCCTCTGTTTTGTCACTGATTACTGTTTCGAAGGAGGAACTGGTGACATCAGCAGTTTTGGCTGTATTTGGCCTAATGGTTGGAGTGCTGGGATTGTAGTGGCCAGTTGGCATGGTGTTAAAACCCCAGTTGGCAGTCAGTATGTTTGTAAAACCATTATTTTCTCTTCTCCTTCTGACAGAATGGTGCAAATTATGGTTTCCAGGCACACAGGATACTTTATAAACACATATTTCCCCAGAAGAATTATGATACATCAGCTTTGGGATACGGCAGCCATACTGCAAAGAGAAAAAAATCAATAAAGCTGCAAGCAGGCATTATAAAGTCAAGCAATTTTGAAATATATAAGGTTTGACTATAGCCACACCGGATGCACTGAATACTAAGCAAGAAAACTACTGTTAAACTTTCTGTCCAGTATTTAGGGAAAAGCATCTATTGCTTGGCCAGGATGTATGCATTACACATAAAATGCCCCCATTCTCTGATGTTTAACAATTGACTATATATAAGGGCTTGTGAATAAAGGTTTTTTTTTTTTTGTAGGGCTAGTTATCCGCAAAGTTTGGAGGGGGGGGGGGCAGAGGAAAAATGTCAAGTGACTTTGGAAAACCACTTGCCACAGTGGCTGATGAGCCAAAATGTCGATGGCAAGCCCTGGTTATGATGGATAATTGTTACCTCATTGATTAGTTTGTGCTTTTCTGCACTTTAGTCATAGCAGGCCTTTGTGCGATTGCTTCAGCAAACTTGTTTGTTGTTTTGCAGGAGCGCAATTTAATTATTTGGCTGCAAAATTTTACATTTCTTTCCGCATTTTTCAGGATTTAAAATCCAGAATCCAGCATCATGCAGCCTTTGCATAAACACAATGCACTTAACCTTAATGGGCACTAAGATAGTTATTGTGGTGGTCATACACAGAAGGATCTCTCAGATGGCATTTCCCTTGAAGGCCACCGAAAGTTCCCTTTTTCAGGACAGCCTCTACACATACTGATTTACAGTCTACGCAAGTCCACACAAGGACGTTTCAACACTTGGTTTTGTCCTGTCTTGAATTACTCTGGGTGTAAGTGCCCAAAGACTTTGCAATGTACACAACCAAGCACATTTTGTTTTGTTAGTTGATAATTGTTCACGGGTAGGTGCCTTACCTCCTTGTGACTGCCAGTACATTTGGCTAGCAGGACGTTAAGTGCCTTGTGTTCAGTAGAAAAATATCTGCAAGACTTGGGGGCACCTTTCACTGGTATGAAGCCATCTGATCCAGAAGTGGAAGACATAAAATATAATTAATACATTTCAAGAAATGTAGCAGTTAAGGCAATGTAGTAGAAAAAAGAATCTCATTCTCAATGCCATATTACATTATGAAAATTATTTTTTATTTTACACTATACAATACATTTTACATAAAATAAACTACTGGCCAGCATTGAGTGCTGTTGCATAAGTGGCATAACATTAAAATGCATCCATAATTAAATGACATATGATACTCACAGCTCCTACACAGTGATCATAAAGATGTACAATTTTAGAAAAATGACTTTATTTAAAATGCATATACTAGCAACTGCAATCACATTGCCATGTTATAAAAACCCATACTGAAAACAGGAGCTCAAAAAGTACAGGAAGATACTTTAAATAAATCATAAAGACATACAAAAAATTTCAACCTTTACTTGCAAAGCTCCTAATAAGCCATTAGAAGCTTTGAAAGTGAGAGAGACAATCTATATCTGAAGCAGATACAGCGGTCTATTTCTATGTCAGCTGCAAGCATGTTGTTCAGATTCGGAATTCTCTATCAGTGTTGATCAATGGAAAAAGTTTTTATATAAAATCGTGAACATCTCAAAAATATATTTGAGCCACTGACACAAAAAGCAGAAGCAATTCGGTGAACCTGCTAGCCACATTTTTTGTGTCTTGCTAAAAAACTGTAGGAAGAGAAGCATACATAACATAACATAATGACAAGAATAGGCCATTCAGCCCGACAATGCTTGCCATTTTACTACCACTAAAGTGTAGTTACACCATTACACCATTCAAGTGATGCACCCTACAATTGAGTATAGGTTTCAAATCAATAGGCCAAATTTGGAATTAATCACAATGATTCGCATTACTGCGCGAAGGTGTTAAAATTGTCCACGGTTAGCGGAAGGTCCACTTTCAGGCTACTGTCCATGGAAAAGAAATCGCAAAAATTCGCAACACTTGACTAGTATGGGCATGTGTTGGGTAGCAATACGAGCACTACGAAGTGACATATTAAGGCACCTAACAAAGCGAGTGACCCAAAACGTGAGCACTTACAAGCAAGGCAAAACCGTACCAAGCAAAACAACACTGTCACTGATCACAAAGCTAGTGCTATAGACTCGGCGTGAAGTGAGCAGCAAAGTAACCTTGCCGTGAGTCACAAAGCTGGTGCTATGTAGCTCCCATCATAGCAAAGCACAACAAAACAAAAAATTGCTGTTCTACCCTGGATGAGCCCCAAATCTGTTATGACGCAAATATCCACCAGTGTTGGAATAACAAAGGGGTTGATACAGGCAAACTGGCAAACGGGAGTTACAGTACCTATCCTAAAGATGCAAGGCACTGTTTCGTCATATACCCAGGCACAGCCTGCAGCCAGTGCGTGGGTCCAGAAACAACGCCAAAGTGGAAATGGCCCCCTCTTCAAAAGTCCAACAATGAGTACTTAGACAAATGTTTCAAAAGAGGAGTCGGGCTAATCACTGACTACCTGCTGCAACCTGCTCTCTTTCTCTGAAATTTAGAAATTTAGAATCATCAGAATAACAGAATGACAGACATCGATGAAGATTCGCTATTTATAATCCCGCAATCTTTGAATTCCGCTGCTTCGCAACACTATTCTTCTCCGCTCAAATGCATCTCCAGACCAGGATGTATGCGGCCGGACTGTGAAATCGTCGTCTCCACCTGTAGAGAAATCAGAAGCAAGACAGCAATCCCCCAGGCATGACGATGCGCTACAACAGCTGTTGCATACACACCAAAAGCATTGGACAAAATAATGCTGTTATCTCCACTTTGTGTAGATTCTCTGGAACAAAACGAGCCCTCCTATAAGATTCTCTGACCAGTACTGGCCAAGCAGTCCCCGAATATATCTGTGACCTGCACCGACTCAACATGGACAGTATAACTCCTGCCCAGTATATTGCCAGCAATTGGCAGGCTATTACAGTATAGTGATGACGGAGAAGCATTTTAGATAATGAAATTACGTTTATAATAGTGTGTTGGTTGTTCGGCTTGAAAATAAAAGCACACACGTCATTTCTTCTGTGTAAAGAAACCGTAACTTTTTCAGTGCGCATACTGAAAACGTTGCGAATGTGTCTCAACACTCTTGAGACTTTACGCTTACAACGGCTGTTTTACAACAACAAAAAAAAATATTGTGTAAAGGCTAAACAGAAGACTCTGCATTTGGAGGCCTTGGAATGATTTTATTGTCTGAGTGAGTACTTCTGAGGAGGACAGTGAAAACAGCTTTGAATGAAAGACTTGATCCCATTTTATATCAGCAAGCATCTCAATGCATTCCAAAAATATTATTGTTATTACTCATTACTCTTGTAAATAAGGTGTAGGCATTCTGAATAATAAAAATATTTTGAGAACACTGAAAATATTTTGACTGATGTTGATTGGGGTGAGGTATTTGACAAAAAACGTCAATCAACTGACCTCAATCAATGGATTAGTAAACTAGATATTTACATTCTACAATCTTCCAGACCTTTCAGGTTGCAAGGAGAGGAAGGTGAAGAGAAGGAAAAGGAGGTGGAGAGGGAGCAAAAGGGTTACAGGCAGTGGAAAAGCCAGCTACTTTTAAGCATACTTCTTTCACAAGCATATAGTATACACTATATATAATTTTACACCTCTAAAGACCCATATCATTTGGTTACAAAGTGTACTTTTGGAGTCTCCAAAGGACACAGCTCAGAGAATGCAGAATGCTCATTTTTGATGGTATTGTCATGTCATCAGATTTGAACCAGTATTAGTCCAGTGTTATATTTGTGGCGGCATTGTGTTTCTATGCCCACCAAACCACGAGCATCTGTATGCACTCAAATAAAAATTAAAAAAAAGTGAGAAAAACTTCCACTGTGTTTGAACCTCCGTTACTTTGTTTCAGTAATATCTGTAGAAATTCTGTAATTAGAGTTAATCTCTAATCTCTGAAAACCAACTCCCAAGGGTTACCTTTCAGAAAAGACCAAGATTATGCCTGTAGTCAAAAGGGTACAGGAATAGTAACCATTTTATTTTGGGTACATTTTGGGCTGCTTAAGGGGTTAATACATAATAATACATTAGACCTTTTCTTACCTCCAATATGTTTCCTTGTCAGAAAATCCCAAGCAGATCTGTGTATTACTCCATGCAGAGAAGCCTTTCCAGCTGCTAAGATGTTGGTATCAGAAGAGAGGGGGGTACTCTCAGCTCCCCTCCATTTAGGGAGAGCCACCCAATGCTCACTCACACCTTCAGGGGTTACAAGCCCCGAATTACCTGTCAGGTGTCCCACATGCACAGCACTTTCATGACTGGTATCAAACCCACCATGCTTCTCTTCAGAATATCCCGTAGGGCAAGTTGCTACGTGAAGAAGCCAGACATTTTCTGACAATTCATCGATGTAGAAGTTGCCATGTTTGCAAATGGCGCGGGCCTGTGTCAGTTCCGACCAAATACACGCAAGCAATAATCCGAGTAATTTTAAAGACTCTTCTTTTTGTCTCCGCACCATATTTACAGAGGCAAAAAAAGATCAATCATCCACGCAGTTCAGAGTCAAGAGCAACTGTTCCACTGGCATGTATATATATAGGGATAAAAGAACGTGAAATTCCCAATCATGATTATCCTGGACATAAACATTCTGTCTAGACACAAACTGATAACTTGGCGCTGTGCGATCCGCTGGCATCAGGCATAAAACAGTGCGTTTCTGTGATCAGGAAGCAAACTGTGGTCATGGCAATCCCTCAAGTTATCAGAATTCTGATTAAGACCGTTTAGTTATCCGCTGTTTAATATTTCCCCACATGACACAAGGTCCACATGTTAGATGAGTCCGCTTTCAACAATGAGAGAACTTCTTCACTAGACAGACGTTACACATGTAATGCAATTTTAGAAGTGTAACACAAAAGCAAAAATCAGAAAATACACAAATTGTATTTTATCATTTCAAAAGGCAAAACAGAATATTTAAAGCTGATTATTAACATTATTATTAGTAGTAGTAGTAGTTGCATTTGTAGTTGCAGTAGTAGTAGTAGTAGTACTTGCAGTTGTAGTTGCAGTAGTAGTGGTTGTAGTGCTAGATTAAAATATGTCTGCATGTAGTAATTAACAAAGGTTTTCTTTGGAATATCTTAAAATAAAATATAGCTTTAATTAAGGCAGCAAAGCACTCACAGCCACAAACACCCAACTGCCATCATGTGTAAATCCTTAATTTATTTTGTTGATTTTCGATGTGAAGAGTTAATATCCTTCAATGTTTGGGTAAATAAACTGTGATAATATTTAGGGGGCCAATCACCATGGGTGTGTAGGACCCCTATTGTTTTTCCAAGGATTCTTATTCTTCTTCTTCTTCTTCTTCATGCATGACACCCATGCAATTGACAGTCCAGATAGTGCTACAGTGCCACCTGAAAACTTGCAACATTGAAAAACTCACCAGTCCACCATACTGGCCCCCTAGTTTGACTTAGCATAGGTTAGGTCAGATTAATGTTCACTGTGTGAACTGGAATTTGTGTTCTTGGCTATGAATAACTGTACAAAATGAGTATTGTACCCTATCAAACCTGTGTTTTGTAGTTGTTCCAATGACCTTTGGTATGCACTTACTGTACATTGCTTTGGATAAAAGTGTCTGCTAAATAAATGTAATGTGCCCAAAGATAGTATTTGATTAACCTTTGATTAACCTTTCTTGAATCCAAATAACTGCAAAGCGTTGATACAATATGTTCCATGGAAAACTAATTTGAGTGTGATCCAAGTGAACTGTTTTCAAAAGAACTGCACACACACACACACACTGGGAGAAGAACGGTTTTTACCTAATATCACGAGAGTCAACCCTGACACTGTAAGCGTATCAATATCATAACCACAAGGCGGAACTCACTGTCTCAGTAGAATAAGTAATAACAATGATAAGATTTATGGCATAGGATTCACTGACTGCCCTACAAATACCACTGTTGCTTGCTCAACTCAGGAAGAGATTGTGATTGGTACAATGATGCCCCACTAGCTCTGGACAGTACAGCACATACTTTGTCTGTGGAGGAACGTCTCACCCTCTCCTTCCTATAGGTTGGACAGGGACATGGTGCCTGGCTTGTGCGATTACTATCACATAGTTTGCCTTTAAATCAGCTCGCTGACTTGAATGGGGCACAAAAGGTCGGCCTCGGAAACAAACAGTTTGAAACCTTAATGCCAACTTGCGGCGTTAATTAGGCCACAAATTAAATATACATATTGTCTCAGTCTTTCGAAACAATGGATGATCAGACACTCGAATCAATACGAGCGCGGGATAACAAGCGTGGTCGGTAGCAATGAGAAAAGTTGTGATGCTGAATAGAATGTCCTTAGATTATCTGTCGGCAGCTGAGGGACAGACCTTCATGTTGCTTGGAGCTCAGTGTTGTATTTTTATACCCGATGGCGCTGAAAGAGTCACCCAAAATTTGTCTGACACCATTCACGACCAAAATAAGAAATTGCACAAAGAGCATGGGATATTTGTCTCTGGCTTAGACACAACGTTTTCAGAATTGTTTCGAAGTCTTTGAAACATGAATAAATCAATCATTCAGATATTGATGGTATTTTTCATGATAATTGTCATATCTATAATATCTAATAAATTGTTATGTGCTTGCTCTAAGAAATTGCTTGTGACTATGACCACCAAAAGATATATACATACTGTATGCTGTTTAGAAGGATTTTGTTTTCAGAGACTGCCCCAGTTTCAAGAGTGTCTGCATGGCACTGTCCTTAAAAGGCACAAAGGGGCTGGTGAAGAAAATGATATAAGAAATCAGAAATAATTTTAATAAATGACTATAATTATCATTATATTAGATCCAATGAATTATGAATAAAATACAGTACATGATTAGTTGATTAATGAATTAATGATTAAGTTGAAATATGTGCATTATGCATGTTTTCATTGCACTGTTTAGCTATTATTTATATATAAATGTATTTACTGTAGTCTACTGTAGTAGGCCTGTGATTAGTTTTAGAAGTGTCTCAGCAATTTGTGACCCTGAACCATCTCTGCACTCCCTCTGTGTGATAAACCTTTTATAATGAATTTTAACGATCTGCGATTTTATGAAAATTTATGTCTTCCTGTATAGCTGTAAGCAGCCCTGTGATTTGCATATCCAAATAGCGGCAGTGTGAAATGAGGCAGAGCCTCAGGTATTACCCAAAATGTGACAGGGATTTTTACATACAGGTGCCCATTCTTGAAGCACAATATTTACTAAATGTACCACAACAACAACTGATAATAATAATAATAATAATAATAATAATAATAATAATAATAATAATAAAATTAGCCAACCATTTATCAAAGCTTAGAAAGAGATTTCACAACAAAGTGTGAAGTGATGCAGCTCATGCCTTTCACTAACTGCAAGTTGTCTTTTGCCTTCACATGCAGGACCACACACACACACACACACACATACACACGCACACGCACACACACACACACACACACACACACACATGCAAGCATGCAGTGCTCCCTACAATAACTCATTTGACTGGGCTGTGCTTAGTCTGACCTCAAAACCTGGGATCTGTCCAGTATGGTAATAACCTGCCAGGAGTTTCCTCCCACTGGCACAACTCACGGGGTTCATAAAGGCACACAAGGCTCATTTTTTTCCGTATCAGGATGGCTTTCCTCTCCACTGGCTTGCTTAGTCCACTCTCTGGCGGACAGTCACAACTAGTAGATGGAGTTTCACTATCCCAATCCGGCACCAATGCAATTCATTCTGTGATGCATACTCAGAAACAATTATTCACTAGTTTTGGCACTGTGCCCACTGTGCCCTAAGCAATGCTTAGAAAATGTATTGTTTGGTTTCAGTAAATATAATAGAAAACATTTTTTATGGTCTTAACTTTATAATTCTTTTGTCAAAATGTCACATTCACAAATACAAATGTAATCATTCTAAACCACTACATTCGAAATTCACTATATTTGAAATTAAAGCCAAAAAATACATCAAACAATGCATTCCTCCAAAAGCAAAAAGACTATTAAGACGATGAATTTGTGCATTGAAAATGCATTGAATCTTTTTTAATGCATTTGTCTATATTCTCTCCTGGCTGTTTTTCTTTTGTATAATATTGGTTATTTTAACTTCGAACGTCTCTGTACTTGATATTGTGCTGAATAAGGAAACCCATTGACCGGAAAGCCAAAAAGAAAAAAAAACATGTGATGAGGCATGTGACCAAGGACGCAACTGAGCATGTCTGTTGAGCCCAACATTTACACTTCCTGGTTCGACGTGCTCCCCGTAGGTTTTTATTGGCGTACCTGTCTACATATTCCATACTCCTAAAATCCGCTATGCAGTTTCATACACAGCCATAATTAGCGCAATTATAGGGCGAATTTTTTTATGTTCACGTTTTTTCCCACCCTGTTAGCGCCCTCTCGATAGTGTAATAATGCGAAATAGCGAAATGGCTTCAAAGATGTTTTCGGGCTTCTGAGTAACTTATGGAAATGTTCCTACAGTTCAAGTGAAACATTAATTGCATCACGTTATTACAATTTGAGGGTAATTAATTTGTCTGCACTTTGTCTTTTATGAGGTTGTAGTTAATTATTAAATCTTGGTATTTCGTAATCAGCTTGTAGACTGTAAAGTTTGCGATTTATCTCCGTCAATGGACTTTACAGACTTGCTGACTTCATCATGGGCGGAGACGAGTTCCAAGCTCACTTAAAGGAAAGATTACTTTCTGTTGGTCTTTAACTGGCACGTTAACTTTGTGACTGCTTTGTGACAGAGGTAACCTGGTGAAGTGATCGAGATGTCGTACCTTCCAGCTTTGTTTAAGTATTTGGACGAACACCAGGAGACCTACGTTGAGGTAATGAATTGAAATGCAAAGTGAAGGAACGAGGCTTGTTTTAATTGTTTCAGGTTTCCCATGAATGTATATTCCACAGCCATTCCTTTTTTATTAAGTCTGCGACTTTATGCACTTTGAGCGTAATTAGCCTAACTATTTAGGAAGGTGGCATCAATGAACTACTGAAATGTAGAACATGTTATACGTGGGTAATTCCATAGCAATGTAAAACTGAGCATGAAAATATTGAGTTACTTATTAATCAAACTTCTTTCCCATTTACCTTTGAGTAGTACAGTAACTAATTTTGTGCAGATTTGACCATTGTACCGACATTACATAGTATGACGCAAAGTCATAATTAAGGCTTTTTCGTTGGCCACCTATAGTGAGTTTTGGAAGTAGACTTGATTTTCCATTCACACCAACCCACCGGTGTTGTTTTATTTATTTATTATTATTTATGAGAAGTGGATACAGCGATATGAATTGAATTTAAATGTGGTTTTTAGTTTAAAATTCTTCAATCTTTGAAAGCATGGAACTTATTTAGTGCCGCAGTTCACATAACAGAACGCTGCAACAGTGAAAAGTCAACACATAAATTAACACACAACCACAACAATTAATAAATGACAACATGTGATCGTGAAAGATTGCAAATTTAACTAAATACCTCAACAAATTACCGTGTTTTTCCTTAGGCGGCTACCTTAGCACTTATCTACCTTCTATTGCAATTTTATTGTTTGGCAAAGACCAACATAACCCTGTCCTAGGTTATGCATTCTTTAGCTTTTTAAATTCCATTTAATTATTTTTTCCAAGGCCGTGAATAACTACAAAATGAGTGTTGTACCTTATCGAACCTGTGTGTTGTAGTTGCTCCAATGAACTTAATTTTCCTCACTTTGGATAAGAGTGTCTGCCAAATGACTGGAATGTAATTTTGTGGATAGGCTGGTTTGCCCACAAACGTGCCCAAAATAATTTCTAAGTGGTTCAAGCCCAAAGGGCGGAATCCGTTTTGTCTTCCACTGGGCTTATTCTTTTTTCCTCTGATCTTTATTACTTTCATCTGCTGATTCAACTACTTGGTAGCCAAAGGGAACTGTAAGCCGTTTACAGAAATGAGGAACATGGTTGCAACATTTTAGTGATTTATTTGTAACGATAGCCTAATTTAAACCAAAGAAACTAGAACAGTAGTCTTCAAGCTCTGTCCTGAAATATCAGCTTAATTTAATGAAAATCCTCTAGACTAAAATTAATTGGCCCGTGGGGGGTACTGTTATGTGGTGCTTACCCTTTAAACAAATACACTTAATTTTGTGCCTGCAGGAAGCCAATGAATTTGCATGAGGGTGTTGCTTTTTACAGGTCCCAAATGGTTTGACATGAAGTGATGAAAATTGATGTGTCTCTTGATAGCTTCATCTTGAGGACAATCATTAATTGGCCCGGTTTACAGATTGAGTGGCACTATAGAGCTCAATTAATTGAATTTTTAAAATTTAATGTGGACATTTGCAATTTGTATATGGGCTGCTTTTACTTCAACTTGAGTGAATTTTCTTAAATTTACATTACATTACATTACATTTATTTCACAGAAGCTTTTATCCAAAGCAACGTACAAAAGTGCATACCAAAGGTCATTGGAACAACTACAAAACACAGGTACGATAAGGTACAATACTCAATTTTTTTACAGTTATTTATAGCCAAGAACACAAAGTCCAGTTCACACAGTGAACATTACTCTGACCTAACCTGTGCTATTTTAAATTAAAATACTAGAGCAAAGAATAATCTGCCATCATCTGCATATACTGCTCCTAAATCTTGGTGTCAGGACAAGTGATGGACTCTTCAGTTGGAGAAAATGGCTGAGAAATTGGACCTAATTAACTTAATCAAACACAGGCTTACATTTGCTGAAATTCAGCTATTAAGTGTCGCATGAAGGCTATTTATGTTTCTTTGCAGTTTTTCCAGTTCTACGATAAGTTTAGTACAACTGATGTTAGCTTCGACGTTAATACTGTAGTATAGTTCAGTATGCGAAAGTGAAGAGTGTCTGCCAAATAACTGCAATGTAATGTTGTGGATAGGCTGGTTTGCCCACAAACGTGCCCACAAGTATTTCTAAGTGGTTCAAGCCCAAAGGGCAGAATCCGTTTTGACTTCCTGATGTTAGCTTCGACGTTAGTATAGTTCAGTATGTGAAAGTGAAGAGTAAAGTGTTTGTAGTTTGTGTCCTAAATATTTTCGATAATGTGGGAGCATGTAGCTCATGTCTTGTACGGAAGGCTAGCTCAGATTTTGTGCTTGGCTTCTGGGTGATTATTCCACTTTTACAACTAGTTTCCAGCCCAGACCACTGCAGTTAGCCATTTAATTTGTAATTTTAACTTTAATTTGTATTCAGGAAGTTGGCTAACTATTCTGTCATGCATGTACGTGAAATGCGCAGCAGCTATTTGCTAAAACAGTACCACCGGAGGAATGTTTCTGTCTTATCCAGAGCGACTTACATTGTATCCAGTTATACAGCTGGATATATACTGGAGCAATGCAGGTTAAGTACCTCGCTCAAAGGTACAATGGCAGTGTCCTACCGGGGATTCGAACCTGCAACCTGTAGGTTTCAAGACCAACTCCTTAGCCATTACACTACACTGCCGCCCGTTCACAGGAACGTTGTGTTTACGCCTCTGGCGGCCTGGTCTTCCCACAGCGTTTGGCGCAATGGGTCGCTGTGCAGAGCGTCTCGGCCTGGCCGGAGAAGAGAGGGGGGAGATCAAGAAGATGATGGAAATGGCCGCCAAGGACATTGAGAAACTGGGAGGGACGGTGGAGCTAGTGGACATCGGCAAACAAAAGGTGACATTGCAGGTGGCACCATTTAGGAGTGTTTTATTTCACTCTTCCCTTCAACCAGGGGACGGTAATGGTGTCCCAGATTCAAAATGGTCCTTATGTTTATATGACCGCAATTCAACACCAATCACTGAGATTTCATTACATTATTTCTGACTATACACCTTAAAAAAATTTTGTTGGTAGAAATTACTACAAGGACCCTTTTCCTGCCCATCATATGCAATATACTATAGTTGGTAGAGCGTAATTCAGCATATTAACGTTGATGATCCCTATTATTGATTGAAAAGGCTAGCGTACTGACGGTAGCCTTTGACCGGAGATGTCCCAAAAAAAAATGTCAATTTCAGCTTCCTTTTTCAGCAACTGCCCCTCCCCAGCCACATCACCCACCCTAACCCCCCCCCCCCCCCTCCCCCCCTTAACTCTTACCCTAAAACATTTTTTGGGGAAGTTCTGATCAAGTGACTGGCTTAAGAAGTCTTGAGTTCACTGTTCCCACTGCTTCCTGTTTTATTGGCTGTGTCCTATTTTCTCCTTTTTTTTTTTTTTTTTTCACTTTTTGGTTTTAGCATCCAAGTGGAGAAGAAATCCCACTGCCGCCGATTGTCCTGGGACAACTCGGTTCGGACCCGAGAAAAAAAACCGTGTGCATCTACGGGCACCTGGACGTACAGCCAGCCGCCATTGAGGATGGTTGGGATTCCGAGCCCTTCACCCTGGTGGAGAAGGACGGTAATTACAATTTGCGTACAAATATTGGTGTCGCTGTAGTCATCGAACTTGGATAAAGTGGATTGAAGGATTGTACTATAGCGTTGGAATTGTTTTAGGATTTTTTTTTCACATAATTTATTTTTGGACATTGACCATAACGCTCGATATTGAACAACACACAATGGCTTTTGTAGTCAAAAAAAGAAAAAGAATAAAATAATGACTGCAATAAGAAAGAAAAAACAAAAAGAAAATGACACACAGAGCACCACCTGTGACAAAATATATTCTATGTAACCACGACTGTCTTCTAGATTAGACTTAAAATTTTAGATCCCGTGATCTCACCACTACATCCTCTTATACCCACATACACCTATAATATTATAGGGGTAGATGTAAAACAAATTTGTACTATGATTTGTATATCAAATCCCCTCTTCCTACACATTGTATATACCGTTATGCATGCATATGGACTTAAAAAAAAAAAAAGCAAAGATACAAGGATGTAACAAAATATATATATAATATAGCTGCTGGCAGCAATTTGGGTGGTTCAAGCCTTGTCATTTTAAATCGAGTTTATATTTACATGTCAGTGAACGAGGTCCTTCAGTTTGCATGTATTTTATGACTAACGATCCACATTATTTGTTGTGCCCTTCAGTGCCGTTCATGCTCACCATTTTGAAAGTTGTCTGCTTTTCGTTTCGGCTGGTCTGTTGCAGGGAAGTTGTACGGACGAGGCTCCACTGATGACAAGGGTCCAGTGCTCGCCTGGTTCAACTGCATCGAGGCTTTTCAGAAGATAAACCAGGTACAGGCATAAAACTAAGAAGGTTGTAACGGGGACTTACACAAGAAATGATAATCTTTGTATTTCTGTTTTGTTACTTGGAATGTTATGATTGACCCCCCAAGTAGCCTTAGGACTTTTTTTTTTTTTTTTTTTACTGATTTGACTCTGTACTCCACAAAAATTGTGTCCAAATATTTAAGGACTGCACTGTATATATAATATGTATAGATATGCTATTTTATGTTGGCTATTCTTTTAAGGTTGACATAGAAGGAGATTTGACAGTCTACAGTAAGCATTGTACAGTGTCATTTTCTGCAAGGGCAATGTGACCTATCAGAAACAAACCAAGGCATTTGCTCACCAATTCCCAGTGGACTGACCTAAAAGGAAGAACTTCTCTTTCATCACAGTTTCAAATTTCATTACAAATGTGGTCTGAGCAGTGATGGTTACATATTGAATGAACACCAGATTAAGTAAACCTGGAATAAAATGACAACATCCAACAAATATACTGATGAACGTAATACAAATTATTTTTGATCAACTCTAGTGTTTATAAAGTTGCGTATGAACCAGGGAACAAATCGGATGAACAGGCTCCCAAGTTGTTGCGTTTCTCCGTATGAATGGTCGCTGGTGGCAGTGACGAGCCCCACAAGCAGGAACCGGATGCTGACCGGCCGCGTCGTCTGACCACGCCAGCGCAACAGGAGCGGGATGAGGCGGTGCATAATTAGCCTTATGTCACCCAAGTAACGGTGCTTTCAGGTTCCAGGTTATTCCCTATCGCACTGTGGAAAAACTCTGCCTGCACGAACTGCGCTAGAAGTGTACTCCCCCTGGCCCAATGACAGCACAACTCGGTCAGAGAACAGCATTGTGGGGAAAAAATAATGTTTCAGCTCAGCAGTTATTCATAATGTCTTCATAATATGTAATACTTAAGAGTGCGTTTTTAAAAAGAGGATTCATATTAAGGGTCGTTCTTTGAAACGTTGACACCTTGTTTTGTCCTGTCTACACTTTGAAACAGGAACTGCCAATCAACATTAAGTTCTGCTTCGAGGGAATGGAGGAGTCTGGCTCGGAGGGGCTGGATGACCTGGTGTTTGCCAGGAAAGACTCCTTCTTCAAGGGAGTGGATTATGTCTGCATTTCGGACAACTATTGGCTGGGAAAGACCAAACCCTGCATCACATACGGCCTCAGAGGCATCTGCTACTTCTTCATTGAGGCAAGGTCCCCTTTTTTTTATAAATTTTTTTTTTTTTTTTTTTTTTTTTTTGTTTTTCCTTTTTAGCTGCGACCGCAGCTCTATAGCTCTGTCTGTCGGTCGGTCGGTCGGTCGGTTGGTTGGTTGGTTGGTCGGTTGGTCCACAAAAGTGTCCCACCCCGTTGCGGCCACAGTTTTCACCCCAGGAAATTTGGCATGGAGGTTGGTCATGACCGAAGGTAGAGCTGTGTAACTTTCAGGCCGATTGACCAAGAGGGGGCGTGGCGATGGGCGTGGCCTATCACAAAAAGGCGCATAACTCCCGAATGGATTCACAGATTTGCACAAGAATTTTTGGAAAGGTTGGTCATGAGCCAAAGAAGAGGTCACGTGTTTGTGTGAGTGCGTGTGCGTGGATGCATGCACACATGGATGCATGCGCGTGTGCGGTCGCAGCTATTGCGGATTCACGCCTGTTACTCACTCCTTTTGAGTGAACCTTTAAATGCCCTCCATTCTTCATCAAGTACGCGAATGTTTTTTTTTGTGATCCTGCCTCTAACTTTTATTCGTTTTTGACGTGGACCGTGTCACATTGTCCGCAGATGGAGTGCTGTGAGAAAGACCTGCACTCTGGCGTGTTCGGGGGCTCGGTGCATGAAGCAATGACTGACCTCATTGCGCTGATGGGTAAGTCGCAGAGCTGCGGAGGGCAGACTTGTTGCACGTCCTCCGAGAGATGTTGCTTCAGGTGAACTTGTGTTGAATTTATATTTTACGTTCATACTTACGGAATGTGTCCTGTTTTTGGAGTGCAACGCAAACGTCAGGAGTAATCGTCTCATTCTTGTGAGTGCTGTCAAGCATGGATGTGTGTCCAGATAGACAAGATGGCACTCTTAAATTGTAGACGCGTTACTCTCGAAAATGTTTGTAATGTTCTTGTGTTGCGTGTGTTGTACTCCGGGGTTTCTGTATGGGAAAAGCTCAAAAAAATATATGCCCATGGGCATTCATGCTCTCGGTCAGACATCGTCAAAAACCATTGTCAGAACCAATTATCTATACGTATGCAGGTTTTTAAAAAAAAAATCAATCCTTGTGTCAAAAAGAAGGTCTTGTTTTTAAAAGTGAAAAGTGAATGTATGCTGTGATTTAGATGTTTCCCTTGCCTCAAGCTCCCATAAGTCACTGCAAAGTCCATGACCGTTGAATTCTATGAGATCGTGGTGGTGAAGCGTGCGTGAATTTGAGCGGTTGTTTTGAACTTCTGTGCAGGGTCGCTGGTGGATAAAAAAGGCAAAATCCAGGTCCCGGGGATGTACGATGACGTGGCCCCCGTGACTGAGGAAGAGCTGAAGCTTTATGAGAAGATCGACTTCGACATGGATGAGTACTGCAGGGATGTGGGGGCCAGCAAACTGCTCCACCCCAGCAAGGTGCGGCTCAAATGACATTTACATTGCATTTATTTTGCTGACGCTTTTATCCGAAGCGACGTACAAAAAAGTGCATATCATGGTCATTGGAAAGACTACAAAACACAGGTTCGGTAAGGTACGGTACTCATTTCCGTACGGCTGTTCATAGCCAAGAACACAGTTCAGTTCACGCAGTGAACATTATTCTGACCTAACTTGTGCCAGGTCAAACTAGGGGGAAGAAGAAGCTACAGTATTAGGGCCAAAATACAAATTACTATAAGCGCTGGAATGGAGGTACATGTAACATGAGTGGCATGAAAGGGGGGGGATTTTAAGTGAAAAGATTCGCAGAGTGGTGGCAGTTAGTCCCGGGTGTAGTCTGAAGAGATGAGTCTTCAGACCACGGCGGAAGATGGGCAGTGAGGTTTGCCTTTTCATCCGTCCTTCTTATTTCTCTGATGGTCCGTCCATTAAGTTCCCTTCGGGATGGAAACATTGGAAAGTATGTGGTGTAACTGAGCACTTCTGATGGAGACCCGTACAGTGTCTTCAGAAAGTTTTCAGCCCGCATCGATTATTTTTTGTGTTGTTGTTAATTTTAAAGTGCTGAAACCCTACTGTATTTTTGTTAGGATTATTGTTATAATAATAATAATTGTTATTGTTATTATTATTATTATTTTTTATTTTTTATTTTTAATTATTATTATAATAAAGATTGTCAAAGTCTTTGCTGTGTAATGACAACTAGCAGATTGTGCAAATAAAATCCAGTAATAAAGTTATACAATGAATAAAATAAATATTTACCCCTCTTCCTATAGGAACAAATCCTGATGCACCGTTGGAGGTACCCTTCTCTTTCTCTCCATGGCATCGAGGGGGCCTTCTCAGAAGGGGGGGCCAAAACGGTCATCCCCCGCAAAGTTATCGGCAAGTTCTCCATCCGCCTGGTGCCGGACATGGACCCCAAGGTCGTGGAGAAGTTGGTATGGCTTACAAGTAGACTGTGTAATTTGAGATGGTCCATGTAGACGGTCCAGTCTTATAAGCAAGAATATTTATTTAAGTTCAAAGTTTTCTCGTCTACTGTACCCATAGTATTGCAACTGCTTCTCTGCCAAAATGATACTACGTGATTCTTCCACTGAGTGGGTATTGCTGGTCCTTCTAAATTTCTTTATAAGGGAGATTTGATTGAGCTCTTGGTTATGGCTGATCTTTTGATTTAACAAATAATTGCGGATAGGCCTGTTTGTGTGAAAAGAAAAAGGGTCAGGTCGAGGGATTTCTCAGCTTCTGTTCATCAGTAAATGCCAAGGATACTAATGATGTCAAATTATTTCGATAAATGAGAGGATTCATTTTAGGGCTGAGGACAATTACATTAAACAGTAATTTTACTAATGGAGCTGGTTACCCAAATATTAGTTCACTAATTTTATTTGCAGCCTAGCAACTGGTACCATATTGTTTTCAGTACTACGGTTTTCTTAATTTCTTTATTTTTAAAAAAATTTTTTAAGAGGGACATTTTGTGTGGATTTGGGCTCAAAATTCCCTCAATGTCAGATTTTCCTGAAATCTTCCACGCAGAAGCTTCCTATAGTGGAAGGATGGCATGGTCCGTCTATTTATATAGCTATCTATCTATCTATCCACTTTGGAATTTTCTCACCTATACTTAATAGAAATTTTTCATCTTAATTTAAAGCTTGAATGAAGACATTCAGTCCTTTTGTGAGATTGAATGGGTTGGGGGAAATGTATAAAAATACAAGTTCAACACCTATGTGATATATTCATTGTGTATGTTCTAATCAGGATTTCTTTGAGGTGTATTTAAGTGATAACTTATCATGGGGTACATGTACTGGAGATTAAATGAGTTACAATTAACTTATCGCCCAATGTATGCTGGGATAGGCTCCAGCACCCCCCGCGACCCTGCTCAGGATAAGCGGGTATAGATAATGGATGGATGGATGGATGGACAATTAAATTATAATTTGAGTAAGTACAATATGTGGGAGAGTGCAATTCAGTGTTTTACATACCATAGGAGTACAGCAAGCAGGAGAATCTATTTGATAAAACCAAAATGGTCAAGTTTTATGTGTACATTTTTTGCTGCATTTTGTCATTTCTGTTTTCTTTTCTCTCCCCCCCCCCCCCCCCCCCCCCCCCATAAGGTGATAAGCCACCTGCAGGGTAAATTTTCTGAGCTGGAGAGCCCCAATAAGCTGAAGGTCTACATGGGCCATGGGGCGAAGGCCTGGGTGTCCGACTTCAACCACCCCCATTACATGGCTGGGAGAAAGGCCATGAAAACAGGTAGGGCTGTTTGTGTACACCGATCTGCCGACAGTCACGCACAGGCTGCCCTAAAAAATCCGTTTAAATCCGTGGGAGGGACCTTGCGCCGGATCCCCAACTTGAAGAACTTGAAACGCTTTTCACCACGCCCGGATACTCTGAGATAAGATGCGTCTGAGATAAGATGCATCTGAGATGAGGCGCATTCCTCGACTCGCCCAGTCGCTAACTGACGTTAACTGAAATGGGCGGTCCGTGCCGAGATGAAGTGCGTGTAATCGCTCGTCCCAACCCGTGCGCGTAGATGGAAGATGTGAGTTAGCCTGGAGTTCCCATTCCATTGCCGTTTCTTTATCAAAACTTTATTTAAAAACTTTTTTTTTTTTTTAAACAGAATTCTGTTTTACAAGGCATGGGCAATTACTGTAACGATTTAAAGGGATACAGTTTCCCGAATCTTGAATGGAAAAACAATTCCACTTTTGACATTTAATTCAGCAAAAGCACTGCAAAATGCTGATCCTATGCTAAAGTTAACTGCAGTGCTAAATTTAAGTTAACTTGTGCTAACCCGGAACCATAACAGAAATTGATAGGTTCCTGCAGCTAACGTCCATATGAGGACAAAATCATGCTCTAACTATTGTTAAGCATGTGAAAGGAATGCTGGGGTGGGAACAGTAGGGAGGAAGTGGAGATGCAGTCATGCCTTGCTGTTGTTCATGCTAACCCAAGAGACCATTCCAAGAGACCAACGCATGCATTGAACTCATTTTATATGCACCCATGTTCCATCATGATTGCACAGTCAACCCCCCAAACAAAGTTTTGAATGGTTATGGTACCTGCACATTAACCCCCCCCCCCCCCCCCCCCCCCGGTCCACCACCAGCTTTGGGCTACCATTGTCCATGTTTCATGTCTGTGAGTCTAAGTCATGGAAATTGTCCTTGAAAAGTCCTGGAACACGATTTCCTAAAAATGAGTGGGAACCCGTTTTTGTTTTTTCTCCTGACTGTGGCCAGTGTTCGGAGTGGAGCCGGACCTGACCCGGGAGGGAGGGAGCATCCCAGTCACCCTGACCTTCCAGGAGGCCACGGACGCAACGTCATGCTGCTGCCCCTGGGTTCCTGCGACGATGGCGCGACACTCGCAGAACGAGAAGCTGAACAGGTGCACACCACACTTTTCACCGTTATTGTGCGTCCTCTCGGACCAGCAGCACATGGCTCAATAACTACGCCAAATCGCCATGTTGCTGAAAGTGTAATGGACTGCATTTATTTAGCGCTTTTATCCAAAGCGCTTTACAATTGATGCCTCTCATTCACCCCTTCACACACACACTCACACACCGACGGTGAAAGGCTGCCATGTAAGGCACCAATCAGCTCGTTGGGAGCAGTTAGGCGTTAGGTGTCTTGCTCAGGGACACTTCGACACGCCCAGGGCGGGGATCAAACCGGCAGCCCTCCAACTGCCAGACAACCGCTCTTACCTCCTGAGCTATGTGTGGCTGAAAACTTCAACGGTTTCTGCTTCAACAGAAGAAAAAAAAATCTCTGGTATCTTAAATATTAGAAACAGGCTGAGCTGTAGTATACCTTCTTAACTCTCCAGTAGTGTTCTGGTCAAATTCAGCTGATTTACACCTCCATGTGGCCATATATGGCTTGATTAATTTTTTTCCATACCAGGAATCTGAACAATGCTCTCGCACTTGACCATTGTGAAGTTGGAACGTTGCAAAATCAGAGACAGACGAAGTATGATCTCCATCTGTTCGACCGTACCAGTTTGCCTGATTCGCCCCCACCCGACAATCGAGGGTGTTTCAGGCCTGGCTGCAAGGATTGTGACTGGTTAGCACTTAAGTAAGACAAAGGAGGGAGGAATGAGTTTGTTCCTCCTCCACGTGCTAGAGAGGCTAATTTCAACCCCGCAGCAGTAGCCTATACTGGCCTACGCACAGAGCATTAGGTGTATTTCCGCCTCAGACCGAATCCTAACCATACCGAGTTCTGAACACATTTCGGCAATGGACGTCTGCTGAGCAGACAAATGTGGCCACCTCCCTTTTCTCAGCCATAGTCCCCTCTCCAGAAATTATTTAGCGTATAAAAAAAAATGCATTACAATTTTTAATTGAATGATTTTTCAATATAACTCCCAAAAAAAAAAAAAATGTTTTGGAAAAAAATGTCTGATCTTTTATTTCAGGTCTAACTACATCCAGGGAACAAAGATGCTGGGGGCTTACTTCCATGAAGTTTCTCAGCTAGAGTAAAGCCATCGTGCATGGATGGACTCCTATGCACACCTGAGGAGATGGCGTCAAAGTGTAGCTGACTGCTTTTTGATGCATATTAAATTCAACAGACCTCTGTTTTCATTCCTCTGAGTTCTGAGATTTATTTAGACCAAGTTCTGTGAAATCATCTAGTCATGTCTGAAAAATTGTGTGTCCTGTCTTTGATGTAGGAATACTGCCATATACAAAGCGGGTACAAACTGATCAGGAGTTTCCCAGTCTTCTTCCAGGCAGTCCATGTTGAATGTCCATTCTCATTCTTTTTCAATGTTGAACCAGATGCAAAGGGATTCAAACTACCAATATTGATTAAAAAGGAAATTGTAACACCATTGCAGTGTATTTTTTTCAATGCGCTTTTTTGTGTTATCAGATAGTTGTGATTCACCTTAAATGGGAATGACCCCTGTGCAGACCTCTGTCAAATGCGTATTTGTTTTGGATTCAAATACTTTTCAACGCTTTGCTGATCTTGTCTGGTGTATTGGAACCAATGAAATACTCTCAAAAAAATTGCAAACCCCGCCTTCTGGTCATATTGGCAGGCTAAATTACACCAGGCAAGATCAATAGAGCACAGAAAAATATTTGAATCCAAAACAAAAATACGGATATGACCCAGATCTGCCCCTGTGCATACATACTGATAACTGCTTGAAGTAGTGTGTTTGTTAATGAATTGTTCTTTTTTGAACAAATCATTAGCTGATACGTTATATGAAACACACAAAATGATAGGCATTACTTCCATGTGAAAGAATTGGTTGAACTGGCTGAATCACTCTCAAACCAAAGGCAGTGTGTTTGCTCAGCTGCTTGTTGTAGTAGCAGAACTTTTAAGTAGTATAATGTGCACACATTCTTGTTTCTTTTCAGACACATTTTCCTGATAAGCTCACTCTAACGTATGGTGCAAGTTTTGTTCACTGTTCACTGTTCCTGTTCACTGTTGCAAAGCTATTGAATTCACCAAAATTAATTCAAATTTTCCATATCTGATGGTTGTTTTTTGGCCAGTAGGGGGTCCTCTAATGTGAGGTTACAGTGTTATTGACCATTTTGGAGCGTAGAACAGTTTCACACGCATTGTGGTGACCGAAAACAAGTACACTGATTAGAACAGCCACGTCCCTGAAACGGAGAAAAAATATCTTGTCCCGATGGCAATCGAAGGAGAAATGGGGGAAACAGGGCCTTCATTTTTATCGAATATCATCGTCAAGTACCCCCCTTTGAAGCTAAGTGCAGATATTTTTTGTGGCTCCTAGTCATTAAAAGAACAGACTGGCCTGATGGTATCATTCATGGTTTTTGTTTATTACAAATTTAAGCATTCGTAGGTAGCATTAATAAGCAGTACCTTTTGTCTCCAGGCTGGGGGCAGTTCAGCCAGCCTGTGATAAATAAAAAATGTCAGCGGTCCTTCTCTCCAGCACAGATTTCTTCTGTCAGTGGCTTTTACGCACAATGCAAAATCTTGTTCTAATGATTGTTGGGGCGTCTTAAATCTCTGATATATACAGCTAATTAATTGGTTGGCCTATTTTGAGTCATTTTTTGTTTGCTTCTCAGTTAATCCGTTAAATGGGGCAGCAGTGTTGTATAATGGGCAAGGCACTGGTCTTGTAACCTAAAGGATGCAGGTTCAATTCCCAGGTAGGACGCTGCTACCATTCCCTTGAGTAAGGTACTTAACCTGCATTGCTATATACTTAACAAGTATATATCCAGCTGTATAAATGGATGCAATGTAAATGTTATGTAAAAACGTGTGTAAGTCGCTCTGGATAAGACCATCTGCTAAAAATGCCTGTAATGTAATGTTAATAGATGAATGGGTTTCAACGATCAATTGAAATAATTGCACAACATTTGCATCCACAGTTGAGAAGCTATTGAATAGTTATTTTTTAAAATTCATTAAATAGATGTGAAATTTCCAAACCTAAAAGCTGTAGTATGGTCTCCATAGGATCCTTGGACTGTGGAGTAAGTTTAAGAGTTTTTATTCACGCTTATCGGAAGTTTTGACATTTTGAATCTTCTAAATTTCTTGTCGCTGTACTTTTCAGACGGTCCCTAAACACTAAACGCGTTGAAGGATTCCCATAGATATCTTTTTACAATTTTCTCCATTTACAGAAAGTAATTATAGTGGCGAAAAAAGGTTGTCGACTGCCTGTGTTAAGAAGTTAGTGTCATTATTATACGTTTCGTTCGTGAGCTAATGAAACCGGAAAACCTAATATCCCAATAGGCCACTTCATTTACTTATATGAGCTTTAGTCTGCCATTGCTGACATTTAATCGACCACGTCCAAACACATGCTAATTTGTGAATGCCACATTAAGCAAATGTATGTTTTATAGCAGTGGTTCTCAACTCGGGCCAGAAAGGGCCGGTGTGGGTGCAGGCTTTTGTTCCAACCAAGCAGTTACACACCTAATTCTACTAATCAACCTTTGGAGTCTTTACTAAGGTCCTTGATTAGTAGAATCAGGTGTGTAACTGCTTGGTTGGAACAGAAGCCTGCACCACACCAGCCCTTTCTGGTACGAGTTGAGAACCACTGTTTTATAGTCTTCGCGCGATGATCAGATCGGAGCGGTCTCTTCAGTTAACCTGTGCTGCACAATTAGTCGTGTCTATTGTAGTTCATCCACGTCGCATACATAAAGTCGAGCAGGTTTGGAAAACACCTGCCGTCATATTAACTGACTCCCGTGGTCGGGTTTGATGAGCACAGGGGCGGAAGACGCCAATTTTACACGTGGGAATTAATTGGTACAACCCCTGCAATAACATGATTGGGCGATTTAGGCTATATATTTTTTACTCCCACAGTTGCGCATGCTGTTTCTCCTAAAAGAAACGTATATATAAGTTTGTTTCTTTCTTTTCTTTTTTTGGTGAGGGAGGAGAAAAAAAATATACTGCCTTCATGTCGTTGCACGCAAAACTTCTGTTGATCTTATTAGCCTGGTTAAACAGTAATGTTGCTCCAGTGTGGTTAAGTAGAAACTCTCGGCATAATGGAGCCGCAAGTAATAAATTGCGGCATTTGGCAGACCATTCTATGCACGATTCCCGTTCAACTTTTAATGGTGATCTTGATAAACTTCGAAGTGATGCGACCCTAGAGCGGGGAGAGCAGTACACTGGTCGGCATGTTAAAAAGCTGAAGGAGAGTGCGAAATCTACTAGCCTAGGATTGCACAGGGATGGTGAACTAGGACAAATTGACTCGTTGGATCTCTCCCTTGCCTGCAATGATGCGCAAACAAAGCTGTCTCTGTCTGACGAACCACAGAGTAAAGGCAAGTACCTTTCTGATCTGTTTTAATTGCACAAGTGAGTTCTAAGTTAATGGAAACTCGTTTGCTATGAGGGACAACTGGCAAGAATGATCATTGTTTAATTGGGCTATTTGTCTTTATGTACAACTTCTAGGGTCTCGAGGCTTTCTATCGATGAATGTTCTGGAGTCCTGTGGTTATGCTGCATCTAAAGGACTGAAGAACGCCACTGTAGTTGTCAAAGACTGTGACGTTACACTTGCGGTAAGCTATCTTTCAGGAGGTTAAGGTAACTTTTTTTTTTTTTTTTTTTTTTTTTTTTTTTTTTTTTTTTTTTTTGTTTAAACTGATTTGGAAGTTGGAACTCAGTTGGGTAAGGAGTTAAAGACTGCCGGCTGCATTGTTTACTGTAGAATCCATATTTGTGTGCTGCAACCTGTTTTGCCATGTGCCCCTACCCCCCTTATAAATTCTTCCAGAATGGGTATTGCTCTACAAGGATGAAATATGAGACCATTGATGGACAGCTTGCTGATGTCACTTTACCCTGCACTGCACGTTCTAATCGCTCGCTCCCTAATCATCATCATCATCATCCCTCCGATGGCCTATTCAGCTCTGACCGAGTACAGTCGGATAGCCCGAGCCCTACCCAAGAGTTCAAGTGTAACGTTCCTAGTCAAACGGGTAGGTGGACATGCTGGGTGGCTGCAGCAGTTGTTGAAACTAAGCTTGTAACTTGGGTTGCTGGTGATTCCAAGTGGGGTCCTACCCTGTAAGCAAAGCTTAACCTGTTGCTGCTAAATGGATTGCATAAAAAAATCTGCCATCAAGTGTCAATTTCAACCTTAAATCTGCACTACATCCCTGAAACAATTTCCTCTCCTCCAATAGGACTCGTCAGTCCACGATGCAGTATTGACCAAAATCAAAGGATACAATGTGGTGCCAGTGGGATATCTGCATCTGAGTGCTTTGATAAAGGCTGCTGCTTTGATTATGAAGCTAAATCTTGCCTATACCCTCTGAACGGTAAGTGCCTGCCCTTCTCTCACACCCCCCCCCCCCCCCTTTCCAGTGTGCATCTCCCTGTTGATTCTTGGACCAATCTGTTTCTTCTCCAGAGTGCACCGCAGATAGACACTTTGTGTTTGTGGTTCTTGGCAATCTCAGTGACTTTTCCCTGGACGTCACAAAGCTCAAGACTTCTGGGTCTTCTGATTGCCTGCCGAGAATCATCACTGCAGATTTTGCAGTATTTTTCTTCTCCACCACTGATTGTGGAGCTCGTACTTATGTACGTATCTGCTGGTGCTTCAGGATTTCAAGTTGGCCACTTGTGCTGGCCTCTGAGAAGCCTGTCGCTGTCCTTACAGTTTGTAGTGTTCTCTGTCCACTAGCAAGGGATTTTGCATGAACTGGATTAACAAGTCATGACTCTGAAATTACATCGAATTGATTTGGGTGAAACCATGGCTAAACCAAATTTTTTAAACTGGCATGTATAAAATACAGATTTGTATGACTTCAATTTTTCTTAATTTGAAATTTGTCTTCTAGAATCTGCTATTTTCTTGCATCTAATACAGAAACTAAGTGCAGGTGTTATCATTTATATGATGGTACTAGAAACTGACATGGCTATTTTGGTCGATTTGTTTTGGTTTTTGGTTTCTCTAGGATTCCAAAGTAATTTTGCCTGGTCACCAAGTTCAGATATTGGACTCTTGGCCAGTCTTGACATGAAACCCCTGCCTGAACTTCAGATGGGTTAATGTGAGGTTCTGTGCCATTGGAGCAGCTTTGACACTTGCTGATTACAGTAAATGCTGCACTTGTGCTTTGAATGCAACTGAAATGACTGAATTCACTGATTTGGTGTAATCAAATCTAAACTGATGTGGTGGCTCATTTCTGCAGGATATAGGGGAGTCTACCATCTCTTCTGTGGAAGTAGTGACTTCCCTTTCACACATCCCTGCGATTTCTGGTAACATCTCAAGAGACCTGCAATTCAGGTAGCTCTTTAAAAACTCTGGGGATTCTTTCCCTTCTACCACCCCAGATCCTGAATGTAATGGACCAAACCAACTTATTACGTTTTTATGCAAGTCGGGTCTTCCTTTCTTTCAACAGGCTGATGGTGGAATGCCGCTATACCAGAAGTCAACTGCTTAACTTGTCCAGCACTGTCACCGCTGGCTTCATGGTGAAGAGTCCCACTATATTTCCAATGGTCCAGTCTGAGGGGGTATTAGGTGTGGAACTTAGAATTTCAAAAGGTATGCCCCTTTTTATCTATATTATTTCAGAAGATTATCTACAACTGATTGTATTACACTTTCTTCCCCCCCCTTCAATTCAATGTTTCCAGATGCTGCCTATGGACAGTTCTATCCTTCGTATCATCCCCCCCTGCGTGTTTTACTGGGAAAGTCTGTGTACCTGGAAATTAGTTTGAAGGAGCCCATTAACAGACCTGTAGTAACACTGCTGGTGCATTACTGCATAGCCTATCCCAAGTCGGCTACAAAGGCGTTGGTTCTGTTGCACGATGGGTAAGGACAGATTGGTGTGGTAAATGTATGTCGGGGGGGGGAGAGGGAGAAGAAGAGAAATGGGGGGGGGGGGGGGGGGGGGGGGGGGGAGGAGAAATGGGCTTTACAAGCTAATATCTTTCCAGATGTCCCAACCCCCTAGACAACGGTGGTGTCCTCATTATCGGCCTGCCAGGAAGCAAACATGTGCGTCGCTTTGAGGTCAAGGCATTCCAATTCATGGTTGCCCCAGATGAATACCTTGATGAACAGGTGAGTGAACTTGATGCATGACTTCCTTGATGGGAAGGCACATGTATTAAAGGGTGCTGACATTCTAAATAAGTCTACCTTTTGAGATTGACGTTCTATTGTGTTGGACTAGGGTTTGAATTCAATGAATGAACCTCAACAGACATCTTGTATAGGTGTCATGTTTGAATAACTGACTAATGAAAGCACTGAACTCCAATTGGCCTCTAGATCTACTTCCTGTGCTCCACGGAGTTGTGTTTCCACACAGGAAATACTTGTGAAGAAGGCTGTTTCGTAGCTGGTGAGTACCATTTTAAGGCTCCGTCCAACTGGTTGTTTTTTTTTTTTTTTAATTTTAAAATTTAAATCTTTAATTTTATTTTGCCCCCTCCCAGCACCCTGAAGGCTTAATGGGCACATGTCAAGATTCCTTGTTTCTGCTGGATTCCTCTTGTAGCAAGAATGCTAATAAACAATTTAATAAACCTTCTCGTCTACTTAATATCCACTGAATTAAGGGTGTGCATTTTCTGCGTTACTGTGTTGCCATTAACTTGTTCTGATGGCAAGAAATTGGAGGTTAAGATGACCTAGCAGGCAACATGGAGGCTAATTTGTGGGTAAGTGGCAGCATGGCATGCTATACATTAACACTGAATATATTGGAACTACTGAAGTTAGTGTCTTGGCTAAAATGCTTTAGCTCTGGTTTTTAATCTCAGGCCTGGGTGATTACTGTATTGGTTTTCATTCCAACTATTGTTGTCGTTCCATAATTTTTTGCGCCTGCTTTGCCTGGATTATTTAGTCTTAAATGCCATTGTCCAATTGCTACACATTCCATGAATAAGTCCCATTCTGCCTGTATCATTGTTTAATCGCACTAGTTCATATGGTGCTTTGGCTTCCATAGCTGCAGTCTGTTCTGTACCTACTGTACACGCAAATAAACGTTATGGCTCCCAACTAAGATGTGTGCTGTGTGCAGTACATTACACTGCCTATTGCCTTGCATGGCAATTACATAAGGGATAAAACTAACCAGTCCAAATTTTAAACATTGCGTTGACCTCAATATAGACTGAACACCACTGCACGTTTCTTCCCCCCGCCCCCAAAACCTGAAACAATACAGGTTTGGCTAATTCTCTATTCCTTGCAGTACAGCACAATCAGTGGGACCGATTCTTCAAAGCATGTGCAGATATTTGATTATATAACTGACAACTTTACTGCCTTATTAGTAGGGGTGTAGGTTTAACGGTCTACTGATTTTTAGCTTCTGGGAAATGTTTGTATGCTATTGGACAATGTCCAAAGTATCTATTTGTCACAACTATTAGCAATAGTTTTGCTGGTCAATTTGTAAGGTCAGCTAGCTAAAGAGAACAAAGGCGTCCTAGCTGCATTAAGCTTAGCAGGATGCTGTGTAAACCTTAAACACAAAGTGGATCTCAAGAGAACTGAAAATGGACCAGAACCGAAGGGGAGGCTAGTTGCAGCTCGGGAGCTGAAATTGATAAAACTGACTGACATACTGGTCACCAATCAACACCCTGAGCTGACCAGAGGAGGATGGGTTTCCCCCTTGAGCCTGGTTCCTTCTGAGGTTCCTTCCCATCTGCCACTGAGTTTTTCCTTGCCACTGTTGCCTTAGGCTTGTTCCTGTGGGGGTTTAGGCCAGGGTTGTCTGTAAAGCGTATTGTGACAACTGCTGTAAAATGCGCTATACAAATAAAATTTGATTTGATTGGATGAGATTGGTGAATTTTGTAACTGAGGGCTCATTGGACACCTGTCATGAGTGAGTACATAAAGTACTTTTCAAGGAGATTTGTTGGCTTTCTGATGGTGCCAGCCTGTCAGTTTAAATTGGGTCACTGTGCTTTTTGTCACAGGAATTGTTTTTAAAAATATTTATAGCAGTGCTAGTGCTAAAAGGCAAACCTCACTGTCTGCAATTAGCTTTGTTATCAAAATAACATTGATATTGAACAACGACTGTGTAAATATTATGATCAATAACGGCAGACCAATATCTGCGTTGTGTATTTTCCCCTCTGCTCTTGTGTTTAAAAAAAAAAAATGCAGCATTCTGCATTTATTTAAACAACTTCTGCATCTGATATTAACCTATGGACTGCAAACACATAATTGATCATGTGAATAAAATTAAACGGGAAAATACTGAATCAATCTTTCGTTTAAAAAAATAAAAAAATCACTAAGCAATGCACACCTGTAAACTGTGGCAATTCAATCACAGCAGTCTAGATCCAGGACTGGCTACAATGTATGTCTATGCATGCCTCTCATTACCTACATTTATATGCATTAGTTATCAGTTATTCATATCACTTTTGTGATGCTTTGATGTAACACAAGTCTGATCACAAGGTGTTCAGATGGTAAGATGAAAAAACACAGGGCCAATTTACTTGAAATAATTTGGGAAACGTTGGTTAGCAGCATTGCTATGGAATACAGCATGCTTAATTTGTGTGAGCTTAGAGCCAATATTGTTTCTTGTAACTTGGCTTAATTTTGATATCGGTACTTCTAGTGGCAGGCCTAGATTTGCAAGTCTTAATTTGCTTTGTACGTGTTTTTCTTCAGATTTTGTTTACTCGACCAGCGGAGGGCAGTAAAACGCCTCGTAGCGTCTAAAAATACGGAAATCGCACAAGAAGAAGAAGCAGAACCGGAAGCAGAGCCCAAGCCATTGGTACACGCTCTTTGGCACAAACCCGATTGGTTGTTAGCCAGTTAACGCAAAGAAACTTCGGGTATGTCCAGCGTTGCTCATAGTATACCTCCCTGCTGAGGGAATGCATATTATACATGTCTTTCATTCATACCCCGCTAGGTGACGTCACCCCAGAGCACAGGATTGCGAACTGCTCTGTGCCGCTGGCAACAAAATGCTGGAAGGCTGAAGACCTTTTACCTAGGACGGTAAGTTGGAGGGTCAGTGAGCAGCTGGGGTGCAAGAGACATTGCTCACTAGGAAGGGATAATTGACAAGGAGGATCAGGGGAACAGTATTTATCATGGAATTGTTCAGTAATTGTGCTTACAGCGAACGTTGCGCTTACGGAAATAACAAACGAGTATTTACTTGGTGCAGTAAAGGCTTGTTGGGAAAAAAAGACTATTTTCTGATGGCATGCCTAATATAGCATAGGGCAGGCTACTAATATATTCGTTTACTTAACTTCCGTATGTGGCTATTGTAAATCTGCACTTGCGTGTCTGCAATCAAAACCATATAACTGTAATAGCTATAGACTGCAAGCAACAATTTCTATTAAAAAAAAAAAAACATCAAATTACGAGTTGCTTAAGCTTTCATGTATATAAAAAATAAAAACGCGACCACGAAACATAGTGAAACTTGCCTTTGGTAAAGCAGGTTTGTAATGCAATTATTCATGCCCTGTTATACGCACATAATCATTTTGTTGTTTCCTGAAAAAAATGAAATGATTACATTTAATGTAGACCTTAAAAACGTTTCTGTTTTTTCTACAGGTTTGAAGATCTTGCTTGCACGGGATGGCCTGTATATCGGCAGTGCTCCGCTTTACCAGAGGAACATTTCTAATGAATCAGCAGGGCCCTCTTCAGTTGGTCGCTCGTTTTCCCACACTGCACAGCTCAGCCCGTGGCAATAGGCCATTCGCCTCAGGAACGGCTTCCAACGACGAGAGTTGCGACTCAGGAACGGAGAACACGTCCCTGGTGGAGAACCTCGCCACGATGGGGGTGGATCTAAAAATGGTGCGACAACGGCAGCCGGGCGTCTTGAGGAAGTCCATCACCAACGAGCGGGGCCTCGCCCACTTCCTGCAGGGCAAGGGGGCGAGCCGCGAGATTGTGGCCGGGATCATTTCGCGGTACCCGCGTGCCATCACGCGCTCTGGGCCGCACCTCGAGGAGCGGTGGGAGCTGTGGAAGGGCATCTTCAGGGACAACGGCGAGATCGTGAACATCCTGGAGCGCTCCCCCGAGTCCTTCTTCCGCTCCAGCGACAACAACAACCTGGAGAAGAACATCGTCTTCCTGGGCTCCCTGGGCCTCAAGGCCAAGGACTTGCACCGGCTGCTGACCACCGCGCCGCGCACGTTCTCCAACAGCGTGGAGCTAAACCGGCAGATGGTTGAGCTCCTGCGTGACGTGTGCACCAGCTTGGGTGGAGATCAGCCGGAGCAGTTCGTGAAGACCGTAATCTCTCGAAACCTGTACATCCTGATACGCAGTACCAAACGCATCAAGGCTAACGTTGTTTTCTTGCAGGAGACCCTGGGGCTAAGCGATTCAAAGCTTCTGGACCTGTTGCAGGGGCATGGCGCTGAGATATTGGACCTCTCAAATGAGTACCTCAGGAGGAACTTCAAAAACGCGGAGCAAAAACTCGCTTTGCTCGGCTGCGACAAAAGTGATGTTAAAAAACTGATCATCAACTACGCTCCAGTTCTTTTATCTCTCCTGACAACCTGAAGAATAAACTAGACTGCCTGGTTGAAGGAGGGGTGCACATCACACAGATACTAGAGAGGCCGAAGGTCTTGGACTTTAGTGTTGAGAACATGAAGAGACGTTTGGCTGACCTTCAGCGGATTGACTATGACTTCAGAAAGAATGGGATTGGTATTCTAGACACCAGTCGAAAACGATTTGATGCAAAGTTAGAGCGCCTGTCTGTTTTTCAAGAGTAAATTATGTGAACATTGTGCCTTTATAAAATAAAAAAATTTCTGCACTATAATCAGGCCGTTTTGATATTTGATGTGTCATTGTGTGACACCAATTTGCTTTCATGATGTAACATCAACTTGAAGACACAATTTAGATCCAAGCTTCTTTCTCAAAACATAATGTCATTTAAACTATGTTGAAGGGGAATTCCACCGCAAAACAACATTAACCTCATTAACATACCAAGGCATAACTGAGAGAGATTTGTGGTATCTGCGATTCCGACTGTAAATGGTATTCACTTGCTAGCTAGCGCAGTGGACTTGCTTGCTCTTCTGTGCTCTCTGTTACCCTTTCTTGAGGAGGCTCTACTGTCCTTGGATTGAAGTGGGGATCATGGACTGAAGCCTGTCAATAGTATGGACATCAGGAGGAACACACTGGCAGGGTAACATTGGTGGTCAGCAGCATCGATCACCGAAAATGTCAGTCAAACTCATCGCTAGACGCATCAAAGCTAGCAAAATTAAAAAAAACAAGCATGTGTACTATTGTTAATTATATCAATAACTACCGGTTTTTTTTTGGGGGGGGGGGGGGGGGTTAAAATTGTTCAGCAACATTATTCCCACGATAGATGATTGCCATTTGACACTCTGATGTGACACACATGCTTTTAATGACAAACCTTCTCTTCAGATGGTACAATGACAAAACACTGGGCCAAGTTACTGGAAATAATGTAGGAAACATTGGATAGCAGCATTGGTTTGGAATACAGCATGTTTCATTTGTAGGTTTATTTATTGTAACTTTGTGTAATTTTGATATCAACACTTTTAATGGCAGGACTAGATTTTGCAATTGTTAATGGCTTATAGTGCTTTGTATGTGCGAGTAACTTGGCTTTTTTTTACGTTGAAAACGTGTTTTTCTTCAGATTCCATTATATTGAAAGTAAGACTGGTTTCATCGGTGGGACTTTTATTTTGAAATTTTCAGACCCTCGCAAAAGTGTCGCCTGCTTCACACTGCGTGGACCGCAGATACGAGACGGCTTTACAGTTAGCGCTTAACACGTGCAGGCCGTGAACACGGGCGATCAAACAGGTAGTACAGTTTAAGATACTTTTTTCAGCCGAAATTGGAGTGCGAATGCAACGCTACTTACATTTGCAGTTGCTTTACTGCGGGTCATTTGCAGGATTAGGTTGTACAATTATCTGCAGAATTAGCTATATGTCTGTAAATCATTTTGTAGTTCCGTATTTTCAGCTGGCTGACATATCTTGTTATCTTGATTTCAGTCAGACGACTGGAGAATATCCTTTTTGTTAATCAATATGTACGTGACAGCTGCTTTACACAGCCTTTACACCTTGGCCTGTACTAGGCTACTACTATACCAGAAATTAGGCAACGTAATGTTAGCTTTTGAGCTTTCTAGCTAACTAGCAAGCTAAATTTCCCGGGATTACGGCAAATTGAAGCTTTCTTTACACGGTTAATTTTCTTATTTAACGTTAGTGGCCAACTGTTTTAGGTTAAACCCAATATTTAGGAATATTTCTCTTCGTTAAATTGGTGAAATGAGCCGAAATATTTGACAAAAATGGCTGCCGCCGTAATAGTTAATCTATCTGTTCGGATGATTCCGTTAGCGGACCAATTTAATGCCTTCATTTCGCAATAAGAATGTTAAAACAATTGCTAAATGCATGGTCATTCATATTTAGCTAACTAGTTAGAAAAGCTCGCCCTCAGCCAACTTATGCCGTGAAGCACCAGGAAGCCGGCTTGTGCTGCGCATGTGTGCGCTGCGAGCAAAACGTTGGAGCTCTACTGAAAAGTAGACTGAAAATGTTCGTTTTTTGGGGGGCAAATCTTCAATAAATAAATAATTAGGATATATTTTGCCCCATGTAAAGGATCTGATGCGCCAAGGCCTAGAAATAGCACTTGGTCAAACTGCTTTGCAACAAACATTCCATTGGCCCAAATCGATTATGTGCATACTTGTTTGTGTCTATCAATTAACTTTGTGGATACGTTCTAAAGCTCCATTTTGCCGTCCCTAACTGAAGTATGTAGCCTACGGTCGTCAGTGGGTAACTGGCTTTAGTGTTTGTTTAAATAAAGTTTTAAAAAAAATTCTCGCATTTCACAAAAGCAGCTGACACACTTGAACACAAACTCATTTACTTGGAAATGGACTGTGCAGCCTAAAAAACAATGCCCTCAATTATATTTTCTATTGTACAATTAGGCTATTAATGAAATTTTCATCCTAAATATATCAGTAAGATTTTCCTGCTTTATTGCAGACATGTATATGGGATACATAAAATATATGAATAATTTGTGCAATCCCGTGCTGAATTTTACACCCTGTGGATGAAATTTTGAATGAATGGAAATAATGTAAACGTGAATTGTTCTCTGAAAAGATAATGAGTGCAATTCCTTCATGGTGGAGGAGTCGAAGTCTACATCTTTGAGTAGTATAAAGTATGAGGTGACTGCTCTTTGTGAATGTAAAAAAAGAAAACAATTGTTTGTTTTGCATTTCAGAAGCCATGTCCGAGGAAAATGGCACCAGTGGGGCTGAAACAACTGACTATGAGAAAGGAACAGCCGCGGTCAAGCCACAGTATGTTCATATATTCACACTGGGAGGACAGCTTCTTGTTTTCGTGTTGTCTTCATTTTGCTTCTTGAAATGACACTTTGTGTTTCGTAGATATCTCACGACTAAGGAGAAATTCCATGAGATGCTGGACTCCGGACGGCAGAGCTCGGATGACGTTGGTCGGTCCGAAGGAAGCATGGAGCCCGTCCAAAAGAAGATGAAACTGGAGGATGTGGCAGAGGGGGAGGAGAGACCCACCAGAAAGAAAGAAAGAGGGCAGTTCAAGAGCAGGCCTCATATGAAACCGCACGCTTACAGCGAAAGTAAACTCTGTCCCTCAATAGTGCAGGTACTACCGTGTTAGGATTTGTTGTGACTATTTGGAAAAAACAAAAAACCTTTTATAAAAGATAGTTTAGTTTCTGTTACCAAGCATCATGCTGCTATGCTATATCAGTTATAAAATATCATGTGAATCATAATGGCCTGACCATTTCTGTGTGTACCAGTCAAGAGATGGAGGCCAAAATTTGGCTTGAGTGAAAAGTGCAACACTATGTCTCTGTGTGAAAATGACAGGTTGTGCTGACGCAGATGTTGTAGACGGTGCTGTTAAAGCCTGTCAGTGTCCGTATTATCTTTCTCTTTCATGATGCAGTCTGTTCCACTGTAAATCGGACAATAATTGTCATGTTCTGTCTACATACAGTAGCTTAAAAACAAATATGTACCACTGATTACAAATATTTGCTCAAATATGTACTTATTTTCTGGCTAATTATGATGGTACCTGTTTGATGCAGCAACTATAAAGAGGTGTGTTTTTACACTGGGGAATGTAAACTTCTGGTATTATCGCTGCTATGTTTGGTATGAAAGGGAATTCATGTCTGGATAGAATAGAGAGGTGCATGTTTATAGTGTTTAGTTTTAATGTAATTAAAATGAATTTCAGAACATAAATTAGTTTGTAGATGTCATTTAAACTCTTGTTTAAAACCTGTTTCCCTTTCTTGCACCAAGGAGCGTGAGACCAAGTGTTTTTATGGAGAGAAATGCAGATTTCTCCACGACGTTTCTGAGTATATGGAATTAAAGCCTGCGGATATTGGGGAACGCTGTTACCTGTTTGACAGATTTGGAAAATGCCGTTATGGTGTGACGTGCAGATACGCCAAAGCACACACCAGCGACGATTTTAAGAACTTGGTAAACGACGATTTGTGGAATGCCAATAAGGAGAAAGTGACGGTGAAGAACAGCCTGGACAAAGATCTCCAGAGGAAGCTACGCAAGAGGCAGGTTTGTTTCAAAGCCTCTGAGGAGTACCTGAGGACGGTCGCCAAAGCGTCCGGTCAGGTCGGTGCCTCAAAAGTAGCCACCGACAAAAAACTACAAGACCCATGCTGCACCGCGGAGAACACCCCGGCTAAGCCCATCGCTGTGGCAGAGAAGACGGGAGGGGGAGAGCCAATGGGCATCGCTGGAGATGAAACCTCCTCTATGATGCCCTCGCTTCCGAATTGCCTCGGAAAGCCAGAGCAGTGTTCTGAGAAGGCCGCGCCCGTTAAGACCAGCGGTGCTTTGACCGATGTCGACGTCGTAAAACTTCGCCCCTGTGAGAAGAAGCAAGTGAGTGTCTTTGTGTGGCTTTGCACAAGTAAGGGAGGGAAGTGAGCTCCAGCCGAACAATGTTGTTTCCATTCATTTTGCACAAGCATAAGGCTGGGATACTGAAATAGATCAACGGGGGGGGGGGGCCTTGGAAACGGTTAAGCGGCCTGAGACCAGCCGATACAATTACGCCGTAGCACTAGTCACACTGCGTTTTGTTTTGTTTTTAAAATTCATCGTTGCCGACAATCAAACAACCAGCCGCTGACAACAGCGAAATCTTTTTTGTTGTCTCTTATTAAAGTAGTCGTGGAAGCTGCTGACAGCTTGAGCAGTAATTATATTGATTATAATACAGTATTAACTTTAATTGTAAAAAAAAAAAATTGAACGTGTTTAAACTTGAAATATTTGTTTTTCAGGTGAATTTCAAAGATAAGTTGTACCTTGCACCCTTAACAACGGTAAGTACTTTTTAACACTTTTCCCTCCTCTGAATTTGATTTTGGTCTTTGTTTAAATTTATGGTTTCCTGCAGACCTGGGTCAAATACGTATTTGTTTCGGATTCAAATACTTTTCCGTGCTCCATTGATCTTGCCTGGTGTAATTGAGCCTGCCAATATGACCAGAAGGCGGGCTTTTTTGTGAGAGTATTTAATTGGTTCCAATACACCAGACAATATCAGTAGAGTGTTAGAAAAGTATTTGAATCCAAAACAAATGCGTATTTGTTTTTAGATTCAAATACTTTTCTGTGCTCCATTGATCTTGCCTGGTGTAATTGAGCCTGCCAATATGACCAGAAGGCGGGGTTTGCACTTTTTTGAGAGAGCATTTAATTGGTTCCAATACACCAGACAAGATCAACAGAGCACAGAAAAGTATTGGAATCCAAAACGAATAGGTATTTGACCCAGGCCTGGTTTTTCCCGTCCCGTCTGCCTGTAGTGTGGAAACCTTCCCTTCCGTCGCATATGCAAGCGCTTCGGGGCGGACGTCACCTGCGGGGAAATGGCCATGTGCACCAACCTGCTGCAGGGCCAGTCCTCCGAGTGGGCCCTGCTGAAACGGCACGAAAGCGAGGACCTCTTCGGCGTGCAGGTCAGGGAAAAAAAAAAAAAAAAAAAAAAACACCGCCGGTTTCGGTTTAGGAGGCGTTAAAGCCTGTGACCATGGTTTACTTGTACGGCCGTTGGCTCCATAGGAGATGGACTACGCTACACGGCGGCAGCGTAGTACAATGGCTAAGGAGTTGGTCTTGTAACCTAAAGGTCGCAGGTTTGATTCCCGGTAGGACACTGCCATTGTACCCTTGAGCAAGGTACTTAACCTGCATTGCTCCAGTATATATCCAGCTGTATAATTGGATACAATGTAAGTAGCTCTGGATATGGGTGTCTGCTAAATACCTGTAAACTAAACCTGTAAACTAAGATAGTTGCTTCTGGGTATTAAGCAGTTAAATGCGACTAATGGGTTTTACAGTGTCCAATAGAGAAATGCTAAGTCATTATTTGATTGAAAACTACTTCCAGATAAAAATAACATGATTTGGGAGGCACGTGATAGCATGTATTGTGGTGATGAACAGTTTTTTTAAAGGAAATGAATCTGATTTGTGTTTCAGCTTGAAGGTTGTTTCCCAGACACCATGACTAAGTGTGCAGAACTGCTCAACAGAAACATTGAAGTTGACTTTGTGGATATCAACTCTGGCTGTCCCATTGACCTTCGTCTACAAGAAGGTATGAACCTCACGTGCATTAGTCTCAAATCCCCTTACGCAGTAAATGCGTACTGTTTTGGTTTCGGCAGTTAAAAATCATATTGACTTTGGGTCTAAATATCTTTTTAACAAGGGCGGTGGTTGTGGGCTGATGTCTCGCACAAAGAAGTTTGAACAGATCATCAGAGGAATGAACTCGGTGAGTGAAACTAGACGTCTGCTCGTTTTTACTTGCAGTCCTCAGTAACTAGTAGGTTTTGCAAAGGATAACAAGACCAGGTCAAAACCTAGTATATGGCTGGACCTCTCCGGACGAGCAATGGTGTAACTTCATAACTCGGCCGACCAATGGTGTAACTTCATCAGTCACTCAGTCACAGACATTCGCGTTTGTATGGCTGGCCCCGCTGTTGCAGTCCAGCCAAAAATCAGCATAGGGTACCAATTTATTATGTTTTTTCCCTCCCCAAATAACCTTTAATCCATGACTTAATTTCTCTCCCAATTTAGAATCCCCAATCACATTCACAAACCCGCACTCTCCTCGAAAGCACCAGCTGTCACTTTTTTTCCGGCTGCAGTCAACCGGCTGTACTCTTTGAAAACCTAAATATTAGCTGTAGCGCCCCCTAATGGCAAGACATGGTTGTACCATGTCATGAGGTCAACATACAATGATTCATACTGCAAATACAGCAGCCCTGAATACGTCCTTGGGAGTAAGGCATGGTACCTACATGCCCTAATTTTCATATTGAAAACAATGTTTTTTTTTTTACTGTAATCACTGAAATGAAATATTTTGGTCATGAATAATCTTTTTCAAAACTCTTCACTGATTTGATTCATTTTTGGGTATTCACATTTTTTAAATTCACGTTTTAAAATTTTACCGGATTATCTGACCTTGAATGTCTCCGTTTCCCCTCTGCTTCCATTACACAGGAGAATTAGCCGTTTTCCTGTTTTCCTATTAAAGTAGAAACATTTGTTAAGAGTGACGAGTCATTTGTTCAAAGTTTTTTTTACTCTTCCCACAGGTGCTGGATGTCCCTTTAACTGTCAAAATTCGAACCGGCGTTCAAGACAAAGTGAATATTGCACACAAACTCATCCCGGAGATGAAGAATTGGGGCGTGTCCCTGATCACAGTAAGTCCGTGTCCCGTTTTTCTGTATTGCCGCCCGCGGGTGTGTTTTATTTTTTGGGTGAAAAGAGTCGTCTTTTCCTGCAGCTTCATGGGAGATCTCGAGAGCAGCGCTACACGAAGCTAGCGGACTGGGACTACATCGACACCTGTTCCAAACTGGCCAGTCCCGTCCCACTTTTTGGTAAATACAGAAACCTTTTGCTTGCCCTTTGTGTGCTTTAAAAAAAAAAAAAAAAAAAAAAAAAAAAAAAAAAGCTTTATTTGTATTTATGCGATGTAGAATCTCAAACAGACATGCTCAGTGGAAAAAAAGCAATGTCCCTTCTCAACAGGAAATGGGGATATTCTTTCTTACGAGGATGCAATGCAAGCCAGAGAGACTGGGGTATCTGGAATCATGTTAGCAAGGTAATGTTAACTGGTCTGCTTTTGCAAAAGCACAAACTATTGTTCCTCTGTAGCATATTCTCACGTTTTTTTCACCTTTCCTTACTTGAATGCACAAACTGCAATTTTTCTACAGTAGGGTTTTTGCAACTGGCATACCGTCTATGAAGTCTGACAAATTATCAGCAGTAGTAAAGTTTCTTCTTTCTGCGATTCTCAATCTGATGTGTGATTTTGCATCGTCACTGTCCCTTAACGTCCCGCACATGGTTTCTTCCTCCCCCCCCCCCAGAGGTGCTCTGATAAAGCCGTGGATTTTCACTGAAATTAAAGAAAACAGGCACTGGGACATTTCCTCTGGGGAACGCCTGGACGTCCTCAAAGATTTCACACACTTCGGCTTGGAACACTGGGGGTCCGATACCCAGGGCATAGAGAAGATCAGAGTGTTCCTGCTGGAATGGTTGTCCTTCATGTGCAGGTAAGGGTATCGAGGGAGCTATAACCTGCAATGCAGTACAAGCCAAAAGATCAAAAGAGCATGCCGTGTTAGTTTTCAGTACTACATAGGAATAAATATTTGTGATAAAAAGTACAGAATTTCGCACAGGTTTCTTAGTTTGCATAACAACGTATAACAGTACATGTAACAGAAACAAATGTAAAATAACATTTTGGGCAAAGATTGAAGATTGAATGATAAATTGCGCCAGTTCCTGCCTGTGCGCCATGGGACAAAACCAGCACTTAAAAGTCCAGAGCACTAATGGCTACCTCTTCTCCTCCCTTATTCAGGTATGTCCCCGTTGGACTGCTGGAGCGTGTTCCACAGAAAATTAACGAGCGCCCCCCTTATTACATGGGGAGGGACTACCTGGAGTCTCTGATGGCGAGCCAGCATGTGGGTGACTGGATCAGAATTAGGTGAGACGTCCTGGGAGCTGGGGGGGGGGGGGGGGGGGGGGGGGGCAAAAAACATTCCTAAAGAATTGAATGATCCTTTTCAGGATGCACGAATCGTCCATTTCATTGTTGTTTGCATTGTTGTTGGGCTGCTGGGTGGCTCATTCGGTTAAGGCACTGGGGCTGTGGGGCATGGACGAGCCCCGCGGCCTCAGATCGAACCCGAGCCGTACCGGTGCTGACTTTGGCACGGTAGCTCCTCAGGGCGACACACAATTGGCAGTTGCGTTGCCCGGGGTGTGGAAGCTTTTGGTCTTTATGAGGTCTCCGTTTTAATCACTGATAGATTGGGGCACCTGTGGACTGAATGTTGAAAGTACCTTAAAAAAAAAGGTCTTCCTCTGATTTCTCTGACTCAGTGGGAGATTAGCTGTAGTCTAGGCTTGCTTCATGAATGTGGCTGCAGTTGCTCAGCCTCATGTTGGGTTATTTTTTTTAAATTTGACATTTTTTTAAAGATTGTTTTGTTAAAAAATTGGGAGCGTATTGGATAATAGCTTGAAGATGAAGTATGATGACCTATTTTATATACCAACCTGTAATTGTCAGTAATTTCTCTTTTTTTGCCCCCCTCATACAGTGAAATGCTGCTTGGACCGGTGCCTCAGAATTTTAGTTTTCTGCCGAAACACAAAGCTAATGCCTACAAATGAGTAGTTACGTATGCTAAGGAAGAGCAATGCTGCTGAAGTGTATTTACTTCAAATTCCTTAATGTATTTTTGGGTTAATTTTCATTGAAATTTCTGGAAAATAAAGTATTTTGAAGTACTTGTGGAACTAGCCAAACGGTTAATTGTTACTCAAAATGATTTGAATGATTGATGATTGAAATGATTTGAAGTGTTTCACAATTATTAAATTAAGTGAGTTTACAAAAGCTGCTGTTTGTTTAATTATAGATTTGCTGCAATTACGTCACAAACATTTTTTGTCTTTTTTTTTGTAGTGATTATGCAGTAGATTACCGAATCCATATTTAGGTGGGCCACCTAAATAAAAAAACACTCAAACTTTGACAGACAATTTGCTGAATGCCTGAGAAATGTATTTACACTTATTAATATGGCCGTAAGAAATTCTCCCTGTAGGCCTCAAAACAAGATTAATCGCCATAGAAAGCAAAATAGAGCGACAGCTTTTCAGTTCCCCGCTTTTAGCTGGCCAGATTTTGACCTGACCAGCTCCTCCCGCTTTCCAGTGGCGGATTACTTTTCTTGTCTTGTGAGCTCGAGCAAAGATAAAAAAAATAAAGCGAAACAAAAATCATAACCGCACTCTCGTGGTGAGCTCCCGGTCTCGGCCCCGAGCTGTGGAGAGCAGCACACCTTTAAGCACCTGGGCTGATTAGCTAACCTAACCCAGGTGCGTGTGCTCTCTCCACCGGCCGGCACGGCCGAGGCCAATCTGCTTTTTCTGCGGACTGAATGCTACAGGGGGTTTTAAAGCACTTTGCGACTTTAAGTGCAAACTCTTTGCATGTAAAATTAGGGTTTCTGTTTATTTTTCTTAATATTACTAACTCCTTTTCTGGTTGTAGAGTATGCCTGATTTTATCCCAAACTGTCATTGCATTTTTAACACAGCTATTAAATTTGATTGATTTATTTATTTTTTAACCAATGAATAAGTCTTTGAGCAGAAAGTGTTCTATGACTTTCCTCTTAGCTTGAGAGCCATCAAGGTTTTCAAGGTTCCCTGCAGAAATAACCACAACAAACACAGGCCTTTAGCCCTTGAAAACATTAATTTCTCTACCTCCTGACCTCATGTCAACAGACAGAATTCCAATTACATCATCACAAAATGCTGCAGGCCCACCAAGAATACATCTCCCCATCCACGATTTCCTAACTGGGTATGGGATGAAACTCATTGCACTGAGCTCAATTCTTGACTGAGGTATCGGTGTGTTCCTGGATGACTTCTTTTCTCATACATTTTTAACAAGCGCAGTAGTATCTTAATTATTTAAATGGGAGGCTTTTGCACTAATGAATGTGGAAAAAGTGCATTTTCTTTCATATGCTGCTACTAATTTGACTCGAAATAAGGGAGAGTACTTTTCGAAGGGGTAACAGAAATCGTATTTGGTAGACTCAAACAAAACTAAATACCCATGCAGAGCTGTAGATTCACTGCCTTTTGTAGACTAAAGGCATTTATTTTCAATTACGGTGAGATGGTGAACAGGAGTGATATCCAGCATTTCGCATCTGTAAAAAATTGAAATACATTTTGAAAGGAAATCCATTTGCATATTGAAACATCTTGTGACAACAAATGGCATCTACATTTTAAATAAAATATGAAGGATCGTGTTTGAATGGGTAACACTACTCCGATTACCTGACATCGTGTTGCTTGTCTTTAGCAATCATTTTGCTAAAGACAAGACAAGAAGACCAAAGCTCTCTCAGTTATGGCCTGAAGGATTTGAATTGTGGTGAATGGATAAGAATTGTGTAAAAACTTAACCCTGGAATCTGTAAATTAATATTATATTTTTAGGCATTTGTTTTGCATTAATGAGGAGCAAAAAAGCACACACTTAAAGATGTTTCCTATGAAATGATTGGTGTCATGAATAAGCAAATCTATCCTAACAAATGTTTACAAACTCCTTGGGTACTTTAAAGATGTTCACTCTTACCCGTCGCCGCAGTTCTTTGGTTACTGTGGCTGGACATAATACCCCTTTAAGATAAATTATTCATAGTCAACATTTTCAGGTGGCCTGGAAGTCTGGTGCGGGTTCCACGCAGAAGAGAGAAGGACAGGCAGATAGATTCTGTCCTGGTTTTGATATAAATAAGCATGTCGAAAAGGCAATGGGTAGAATTCAAGATATGCCAGACCATAAGCTGCTCGACTCCAGTAACCCGAAGTCACAGGCCTGCTTCTCCGGCTGGTATGTACAACATCCCTGGCTCTCAGACTTCATCTGGTTATTTTAGCACTGCTTCCTGAACAAATTAAGTTCATATTTCTTTTTTTTTTAGACACTTTCTAAAAATGTATTAGTGGTATATGGTTGCTACATTATAAAATACAAAGGCATTTCCACAAATAACATTTTCATATTTATTTCAGTTTGTGCAATTGTGTTAAAAACCATTTTTTGTTCCAGTGGTTCAGAATTTCATTCCTTTTTTTAATTAGTTATTTCTTATATTAATTTATGTATGACACTGGGGTTTCAGACTGAGGTTAGAATTTAAATGTGAGACAATTAAGCTGAAGCATAGTTACTTTCAAATTGTGCCAATATAATGATTATGTTATTTAAATTAATGGTCCTAATTATGAAAAATTGCATTACATTTCCTTATTCATTATAATTACGGTTTGATTAATTCAATATTTTGCATAATTTAACATGTATAATCAATTTGTGCAGATGCAGAACAAATTGTGCAAATGTATAATTATATTTAATGTTGTAAATAATGAAACAACAAATAATAACCCTCATTAACGTTTGGGACAAAGATATTTTTTCTAGTTGACTGAAGAGCAAGTTTTGACGGGGCTGTGTGTCTGTCCGAGTCCATGTTTGGTACTCATTTTTCAGTTGTTCCGTCTTATTGTACATTTCACGTATTTGGATCTCTCTACTCTCAATCCAGCAGATCATTTCGATAAAACTTTATCCATGTTCTTTAATCAACTGTGCCCCTAACTCAACGCAGCAGTATTCGCTGCTATGTCCATTCCCATGTGCTCAAATCGGGAGCAGGCTACAGATAAGTACTGAGAATGGTACAGTGAGAACGGTACAGTATAGCGGAATGCCAACCTCCCCATATCGTTTTGCATGGTTCAGGCGGATGTATTTATTTATTTATTTATTTATTTATTTATTTATTTATTTATTTATTTATTTTTTTTTACAATAAAGTATGATCCTTGACCTGTCATGCTCCGTAAGTGCACTCCAGCGTAAATTCGTTCCACGAATTTTTCTACTTTAGGAAAATTGCTAGCCACTGGCGAGTGCCACATCATGAATAATGCATATTATATGAACTGCGTTTGGCATCAAGCCTTTCCAGGGATTCACTTACGCCTTCAACATGTAACTGGCATTATCTGAAACAAATGGCGTTACATTTAAAAAATAAAAAATAAAATCTGCCTCAATGTGTAGGCTACAGCAACAGTCACCTTTCGATGCTATTTGCGACCGAGCAGTAATTTACAATGTGTATTGTATGTGGAATCAGTTGTCTCGGAGAGACAAATTCGGCAAGTTACGACGTGAAGCAGGTTTATTTATTTGCTTACATTTAGCTACATGAATGTTGCTTAAACAAACATCTAAAGACTCTAAACATAAATAACCATTTCATCTTAACGTTATTTCAGTATGTGAATATGCATGACTGAATGTTTTCAACCAAAACAATAACTCCGATAATATGAAGTAACATATTATCTGAAGCAGCATATCCATTTCACTGATCTACAGATATGTTTCTGAATGCTCTCATGTGAGATGCAATGAACTGGAAATAGAATGTAGGCTGTTACAGTATACTTACAGTGGGCCTATATGAGGTGAATTAGTGCTCTGTCAAAACATAGATATTGCACACATTTGTATTCAGGAATCAAACATCTGGGAAAAAAAAAAACGTTTTCGACTTACAAAAATGGCAAGTTATACACACAAAGCACTGTCTATAAGTCATCAATTCAAACTTGAAAAAACTAGGCCGGCTATGAAAAGTATTTATATCAAAATTAGGCCAAGTTACAAGAAAAAATGTTGGCAATATAATATGAAGATATTATAAAATTATTTAGGAAACATTAGGTAGCATTGGTTTGGTATACAGCTTATTTCATTTGTGTTAGTTAAGAGTCAATATTTTTTTTATTGTAACTTGGCATAATTTTGATATCAATACTTTTCATGGCAGGCCTAGAGTTTTATTTAATGACTTATAGACAGTGCTTTGTATGTCTGAGTAACTTGGCATTCTTATATGTTGAAAATGTATTTTTCTTCAGGTATAATTTCTTTTTGTATTGTGTTTATTGTGAGTACGTGATACTAGTAATGCATATACATGTAAACTATGCATACACATAAATATGTGCATGCAAACACACATACATTCCAACATATAATGAAAATTGAGACCACCTTTTTCATAAGTGTTCATAATCACCGATTCTTTATAAAATATGCCTTTTTTTCCTCAAATGAAATTAAAAAGCAAATGATCAACTTTCTTACACACATTTTTTTTTTTTTTTTACTGCTAGGGATAGTGCTGTACAAGTGTTGAGATTACTTCTGCCTTTGTAAGAAGTACTCTAACCTCCAAAGATAAATTTATCTGTAGCTACATTTTCAGTTTTTTATTTTTTATTTATGTTTTTTTTTTTTTTCTATCGTCTTTATTTTTTTTATAAAAACATTTCCCAAATAAGTTACTGCCATGAAAAAGAAGGTATACCACAGACTTCTAGAGCACGCAAATCGCTTTTGCTGACGTTCGGACAGAGCCCGGAGACTTTATAGAATTTTTTTGATCATTAGGAGCCATAGGAATTTGCTACAGGGTTTGCTGACGCCTTCCTGACGTCATCACTACCAGTCCTGTTTACGTGGATAATATGGCGCCCGAGAGGTGGCTTTTTAAGGATTAACATGTCCACGTACGTGGACAGCAATTTGGATAGAATGGGAGGACAAATTTTATACATGCCATACAGAGGTATTACAGAAGTGTATTAAGCATACACTGAACCTTCGCGTAACGCCTTTCTTGTTCTTCCTTTGGGCGTAGGAACAACGACAATGGAAGACCAAGAGAGACAGAAGAAACTGGAGGCCGGTAAAGCAAAGGTAGCTTTGATTAGAGTTTTTAATTTTCCATATTCTCAGGGCTGTAAAAAAATATGTCATTGAGTTGTTTTGTAGAAGTTGTTTTGTACGTCACTTCCACCCACGAATGACAGCTGGACAGATCAGCTGCTCCGTAGCACGAGCGGCTGTGTCCCTGATGTTGGAAGAGTTGTTATTGAAACACGCGTTGCGTTTTAGCCCTTGGTTTTGTCCAGTAGCTAGCCAGCCAGGCAGCTAGCTAGGTATTGACAGCCGTTTGTTTGAACATCTCTTTCTTTATCAAAGTAAAAAAAAGAGCTTTTTTTTAAATCTCAATTTGAAAAAAAAATGTTGGAATGCTGTGGGACGGGATTGCCAGGACCCGCCCTGAGCAGCTTGGTTACTAGTGCTTTTTACTGTCATTGCTCTTATATCTGCTCAGCATTTGCATTTTTGTTAATTACCTACAAAAATACAAATGTGGTCAAACTGCCCAAGGACGCCCAGCAAAGTTTAGATGCTTTGAAAATGTAGCCTATATGTACATAGCCAACAGAGCTGTTGGTCTCTTTAAATCTAAACTACATACATGAGAATAATAATTAGATTTACAGAATGTAAACTGCCTTTATTTCTGTAATCAGCCTGAATTTGCGATGAATTTGTTTACGGCTAAGTTTGACTTCACATTTAAAAGGGGCACTCTTAAATGCACTATCTGTGTGACTGCTGCCTGCTTGACTCTAACACGGTGGAAGACGGTCATCTGAGAGCTATGGTGTAAAAATAGTACGGATATGCTGACTTCACCAAAGAGCAGGACATTCATATGCCTGAGGAGGATGGGAAGCAGATCAGGCTCATTGTGTATGTTATTCAAATTAAAACGGGACAGACATTAATTTAATAGAACTCCACATATACTGGTGCATTTCCCTCAGTGCTTTGCCAAGCTTATGCCCTGGAATAATGAACAATACCAGGATTTGACGTCACCGTCACCATATTTGCCATAGTTAAATGAGTGTAGTATGGCTCTGTTTATTCTATAAATACTTTTTTTTTTGCTTGTTTTGTGAGTCATAGCAGTGTAGTGGGCTGCGCTGTCGTCTCACAGCAAGAAGGTCCTGGGTTCGAATTCGACCTGGGCCTTTATGTGTGGAGAAAGGCCCACACAGTGGTATGATATTAAAACACTATTTGGAGAAATTCGGATAGTGTTTTTCAATATCAAACCATTGTTTGACAGCCGTAATGAACAGCAGCTAGGCCCCAGTTCACAGATATCAGGTGTATCATAAAGTTTTTTTTACACTTTCCCAAACCCCCCATCCCTCAGTTTTGGAAACAAACTTAGCAGGGCTGCCATGTTAAAACTGCCAAGCGTACATTAAAATAAAGTTCAGTGGTGTGTTGGGTCGGCAGTGTAATATAATGGTGTGACTGCTCGGCAGTGTTGTATAACGGGTAAGGAACTGGTCTTGTGACCTAAAGGTCACAGTCTTGATTCCTGGGCGGGAATCAAACTGCCGTTGTACCCTTGAACTCCAGCTGTATGAATGGATGAATGGTAAATGCTATGTAAAAAGTTGTGTAAGTCGCTCTGGATAAGAGCGTCTGCTAAATACCTATAGTGTAATGCAATGTGTTTAAAGTCAGGTGAATGGGCTGCATTTATATAGCGCTTTTATATATATTCATATAGCCAAAGCGCCAATCAGCGTGTTGGGAGCAATTAGGGGTTAGGTGTCTTGCTCAGGGACACTTCGACACTCCCAGGGCGGGGGTTCGAACCGACTACCCTCCGACTGCCAGACAAGCGCTCTTACCACCTGAGCTATGACGCCCGCCCCGGTGTGCAGTAGCAGGGTCCTGCAGTGGTCAGGTGTGCAATACTGCGGTGCTCAGTGTCCAGTGCATTTGGGGGAGATGCAGCTGAAGTGAATCTACAAATGGAGATTCTAATTCCGAGCTGTTGTGAAGTTTTGGGTGGGGGGCGGGTGATGTCACGAGGCCCATCGGAGCAGAATTTTCTGATCGTTTCAGAAAGATATTAATGCAGGACTGTGGCCTGTGTTGGTGAGGCTAGCGTTAGCTAACTGTACTGACAGCATATATATTATTATATATATAATATATAATTATTATATAATCACTTTGAGATGTTACAATACAATATAAGGATAATTACATTATGTACATTATTACAAATATCGCTTTTTCTTGATTTGTATTTCCCCAATAAAGTTATTTAAAAAAAGACAGGAACATATGTCAAATTTTATTGCAGATCTAACTTTGATTTTTTTTTTAAACTACTGAGTACCAATAAATCTGTGTTTAAAAAAAAAAAAAAAAGTAGAATTATATTTCTGTATATTTTATTTAATATTATATATATATATATATATATATATATATATATAGATTTTTTTTTAAGAATAATTGTATTAGTATAAAGGTATAGTTTTCCCAAATGTTTGATCATAAAAATATAGCTTATCTGTGCTTACTTTTAGGAGCACTTGTTCCCCAAGTTTAAAAATTAAGGGACACACAATTTTATGGGCACTCAGTCAAGTGCAATTTTTTGGGCACTTTAATATTAACACATCATTGTGATAACTTTATGCAGATATATACACAATGAATTACTGATAAATACGTATGCATTGTTTGTATTCTTTCTCCTCTCTGTCATAGCACATATTTTTAAAACCTATTTCTACTTGAAACCTGTTTCCAGTTCAATATTTCAGTGATCTTGACTGGTGATACCAAAAAAGCAACAACACACAATAAACACAGATGTTATAAACTAAATATCTTTATTGGTGAAGCCGTTCAGTGCAGTGATGGGGACACTGCTGTAGGAGGCACAACTTTCAATTGAGACACTTAACTGCGGTCCTGTCTCACTGTGGACATTAAAGATCCCCCAACACTTTTTGCAAAAAGGTTCCCTGGTGTCCTGGCTAAATTCCCAACCTGGCTGTCTCAACCTGCCAACTAATCATTCCCCAGTTTCATTGGCTAAAATCATCCTATTCCTTGCCACCTCAGCTGGTGTGTGGTGAGTGTTCTAATGCAAAGTAGCATCACCCAGATGGGTGTTACACATTATTTATTTATGTACTTATTTATTTTTGAAGTGTGAATTATCCAGGCTACGATAAAGACCGGGTGAAACGTGTTTTTTTCCAGCTTGCTGAATACCGGCAGAGGAAAGCAGAGGCAGATGGACAGAAGAAAAGCAAGAAGAAGAGGAGAACGGCGGAGGCCCAGGGCGCGGGCACGGGCACGGGCACGCGGGACGAGGAGGAGCGCGACCAACCGTCGGGCCAGGAGAGGACACGGAGCGGAGCCGACTCCCCCTGCCACTGAGTTCACCATCAGCAGGAAGCTGCGCAGCGGAGAAACGGTCAAACATGACCAGACCTTCACCATAGAGGTACGGAAGGCCGGTCAAACATGACCAGACCTTCACCATAGAGGTACGGAAGGCCGGTCAAACCTGACCAGACCTTCACCATAGAGGTACGGAAGGCCGGTCAAACCTGACCAGACCTTCACCATAGAGGTATGGAAGGCCGGTCAAACATGACCAGACCTTCACCGTAGAGGTATGGAAGGTTGGTCAAACCTGACCAGACCTTCACCGTAGAGGTATGGAAGGTTGGTCAAACCTGACCAGACCTTCACCATAGAGGTACGGAAGGCCGGTCAAACCTGACCAGACCTTCACCGTAGAGGTATGGAAGGCCAGTCAAACTTGACCAGACCTTCACCATAGAGGTATGGAAGGCCGGTCAAACCTGACCAGACCTTCACCATAGAGGTATGGAAGGCCGGTCAAACCTGACCCGACCTTCACCATAGAGGTACGGAAGGCTGGTCAAACCTGACCAGACCTTCACCGTAGAGGTATGGAAGGCCGGTCAAACCTGACCAGGCCTAAATATAGAGGTACAGGATACGGTCAACCGTGATCAGTATTGCACTATAGGTGTATGAAAAACCTGTCCTTTAGTAAGGCAGGAATATTCTGTGTTTAGTATTTTATCAGTAGTGTAGACTGCTAACCTTGAAATCTTCCCCTAATAGTTTTTGCTTTGAATGCTTGCATGGCTAGACATACGTGTTGATGTATTTACCATGCGACTGGTTGCACGCTTGCACCAATAATTGCACACTTTCACCAATTTGTTCCAAAATTACATCCACATTTATATATTGTTAACAATGAATCCATCTGACAGACAGACAATCCATCTGCGAATTCTCATTCATTTTTGAAATGGTTTTTTGAATTTGTGTTTACTCCTGCTTGATCACTTATGACTCTGAAATATTTGATAAGATAATTATACAATTATCTTATATGTACAATCTTGAAGAAATGGTGGGAGTCAAACCATAATATACACATTAGCTTTTGTGGTGATAGCACAAACTGTTATACAGAATTATGATGAACATTGTCATAGGCCACACTAGGGATGCAAATTCCATGCAGTTCTTTTAACTGATCTTTGGCGCCATTTATCGATTTATAATGATTAACTGATAAGCTTAACATCTACTATATGGCCTATGGAAAGAATCACTCAAAATATGCCTACCAGTTAATGAGTTGTATATATCAGAGACGTTTTATTAAGACATGCTCAAACAATCATTAAAACTGGATTTGAATTGCGCCCCAAAAATATGTCTTTTTTCAAGTTCATTGGTCAGTGGTGACTATGTTGTTTATCCTGTCGGGGCAGTTTATATATCATGTTTATTATCTTGGTCGAATAAAGCTATGTAGCAAATTTTGTGCATATTGGTTAAAAGTGCCAGAGGGGGAAAACTTTTTTCCAAAAATTCTAAATAGTGGAAAATCTATCTGGGGTACTTTAATGGTTTATTTAGCAAATTTTGGAAATTCAAGAAATGGGTGCCCCCCTCTCTCTCACATATATCTAATGCAGCTGTGTTCTGCATGGATTACTGTTTCTTGTTCTCCAGATTAATAGCATCTTCCTTCTACATGCTTATTAATCATGAAGAGAGTACTGTACAAGTAGTTTTCTATTACGTTTCACTGATTGAAACATTAAATAAAAAATTTAAACGTATGGCTTCGATCATGCGTGTTATGTCTATGACTATTAATTTCTTAGAAACATGGGATCAGCAGGTAAGCAATGCACTTTTGTTTTCTAAAAGCGTGTGTGAAAACTAATTAAACTGGACAAAGCAAGTGTCAAAAATAGAAAGTAATAAATTATTGAGAATTATGCAGTTGCCATTGGCTACATTAATGAATTTCAAAAAAAGAAGATGAAAGCTCTTATTAATCCACCCCAACTGCCAGGACATTGTGTGGACAATGTGGATGGACACAGTAACGGCTTGATTTTCAGTAAAAAATATGAACAAATCACCTAAATGGCATTGCAGAATGAATTGAATGTCGAAAATGCGTTACTTTTACTATCAACATTACCAAAAGTACGTCTCCCCTTGTTATCCACTGCTGGGGAGGTGTCCGATATGCCTGTTGCACTCCCTGTGTTCTGTGCTTGGTATTGTGTCTGGTTGCCAGTACCCCATAAGCTGCGAATTCAAATTGGCTCGTCTGTTTATTCACATCAAGGTGCCAACATATTCCAGCAAGGCAGACTGGGAAGCCTTCCACGACCAGTTTGAACTGTTAGCTTAGTGCGGTGGGCCGGGTTGGATAAAAATCAAGCTTTGTGTTAGCATCGCGCCGAACAGACAATGCGTTAGCTTGCAGGCTACTTCCCAGCTCTGATGGAAGAAGTGACCGTGGGGCATCGGTCGGGGTTCTGCGTAGGCGGTTTCGACGGTGTGCAAAGTCCGGTCTCCTGCACTTCAAACTGCCCAGCAGGCCCGGACCGCCGCGTGAGCCCCACGACTGTTGTAATGTAATGCAATGGCGCCCCCTGCTGGTATCCACAATTTTCACTCAAACAGCAAGTTTTCCCCCATTGGGCTCCATTCATGTTTGACAGCAAAAATAAAATACTTCCACTCAGATTACTGATGTTAACGCCACGCATTATATTAGGAAGAAAAATCACTTATTATTTTTTCAGAGGTAAAATATTTTTCCCCTACCACAGAGGCAAATATATGCATTTTTCAAATTTATTATTTATTTTAGCCAACGTCTGCCCTATTTCCTCATTGTACCTGTGATTTAGGGACACAACTGAGCATATCATAAGTTAAGGACAATGCTGATTGTAGACAGGCTAGTCCATTCCTTGGCTTGGCTTATTCTTTCACCTTGGTCACTGTCTAGTGTTGAAAGTCTTTGACATCTTTGTGAAATCACACCTGATTTATACATAAATAAATGACTCTCGTTAATTCTCTCAAAATGAAACTGTCAAAATATTTGACCTAAAGTTTGAATTCAGTACTATTACTAAGTTTGTTCCTAGAAGACACGCAATAGAAGCACATTTTCAACCCTAACAGAAAAAAATGGCTCTAAAAATAATTATGCATGTGAATAATTAACAAATTAACATTTTCTGTTTTAGCCTGAAAGTGAGGTGTCCACTACAGCAGAAGACTGCACATCTGAGGTATGGCTTCTGGCCAGTGTGAATCGTGCTATTTTTTTCTACAGTTTGTGGTACTGTGTCGTGACTTCATTTGTAAGACCCTGGCTTAAAAAATCCAGTTAAAATTTTGCATAACAGTGACATTGATATGTCGATTGATAACAAAATTTAATCAATATTGGGGTATTTCTAAGGAGAATTGGGGGGGGGGGGGGGAACTGGTTTATTTTCTTCCTAGGGTTTAAAGCAGTGGTCTTCAACCCTGGTCCTGGAGAGCTACAGGGTCTGCTGGTTTTCATAGTGACTCTGCACTTCATGAATCAATTAGAGCAGGTGATTGCACAGTTAACTCAACTCACCTGGTGTCTTGGGTCTCAATTGGGTGCTGATTTTAAGGTGAAAACAAAAACCAGCAGACCCTGTAGCTCTCCAGGACCAGGGTTGGAGACCATTGGTTTAAAGGGATCCAAAGGGGTTTTCTTCATGTGGAATGCCAATTCTGTGTCTGGCTCTGGCCTTCTGGCGAAATATTCAAACTGTTTCCTGGTACTACTGATGAGAGCACCATGTGACTTTGCATGCTTTTTGTCAGACACTGCTGTTAAAATGCTACATCTATCTATATGTATGTCTGTCTTCCTGTCTGCCTATCTGTCTGTTTGTCTGTCTGGAGCAAGCAACCCATTCACAATAAACTTGAACTTGAACTCTGCTACTGGGATAAACCTGTTAATTGCACACGGTTTTCTCGGGGAGTTGTGGAATTTATTTATTTTTTATGAAGAATTGACACGGGTGCCAACGTGCTGTGTGAAACTTGACTTAATAAAACAGAACAAGTGCCGTGAAGTGAAGTGGTCAGCAAGGCCATCCCAGTCGTGATTACGATGATAACAGCATTTCATATTGAAAGTAAATGAAATAGCCACGAGCACACATACAGAATTCCGAGACTGCAAGGGAGTATTTATAAGGATTGTATCTGGGTAAGAGTCTTTGTTATTGTTCCGCACAGTGTATATACTCCTGGCTTGTTTAATGTCTGCAGTTGTGGGCTCCAGGCCTGAGGAATTTCTCATTTGAAGACGAGTGTCTGCACCCCTGCTAATTTAATGATACAACCGCAGTGCTCCCTGTTGGGAAAAGAGCTACTTGACATTTTCAGAGTTGTAAATTATGCTAAATTATTCTGGCTTGGAGTTAGATGAGAGTGGGGGGGGGGGGGGGGGGGGGGGGGGGGGTGGGCCGAGTTGAGGTCCATGACATCATACAGCGAAACTGTCACGGGCAATGCCTTCTGGGATACGGCGAGCTTTACCTGTGCTCGTATGTGTTCTGCCGTTAGCAGCAACGTAAGGGGCGTCTTAATTGTATCTGCCTCGCTCAGGAGGAGGACCTGGGTGTTCCCGGGCCTGGCTCCAATGGGGACGAAGCCGAGGGCTGGCGAACCAGGCTGCGGACGATGGAGGACGAGCTGACGGCGAAGCGGCAGGCGACGGAGGAGGTGACCAAGGAGCTGGAGGAGCTCAGGGCCGCCTTCAGTGCAGAGGTACCCTCCGTGCTGCGTTGCTTCGGTTCGTGAGAAATCGCGTGTCCCCAGACGTCTCCGTATAGTTAATAAAGAATTGCCGTAATTGTTACCATTTCGAAAACAAGGAACTGACAACAGCCGCACCGAACACAGAAAGCAACAGTGGCTTGTGGCAAAGGAGCGTAAACTTTTGACGGACGGATGTCCGTGATCTCAGAGTTGCTTCAGCTGCGCATGCAGCTGAAAATGTCCTCCTTTGACTCATGTACGCGCAAGCCCGACTTGTCAGCTGCAGTTTGCTAAGAAGCGGTGGCTGACGTCGTGCTTCCGGGGAAGACACGTGCTTGTCTGTGCCGTCCCGCGTTCCAGCAGTGAGTGCTAGTGATGAAAACGGTTGGGCGTTCCAAATTTGGAAGAAAATGACACAGAAAAAAGAGAAAGTCTGAAATTTTTTTTTTAGTGAATTTGGTCTTTTCGTCCTCAGCTGCAGAGCTTCGAGGCGGCCGTAAACCAGCGCGACGGCATCATCACGCAGCTCACCACCAACCTGCAGCAGGCTCGCAAGGAGAAGGACGACATCATGAGGGAGTTCCAGGAAATGACGGATCGAAGTCAGAAACTGCAGATCCAGTTCCAGCAGGTATTCAGCAGATGTTGCATCTTCAAATATGACGCGTGAATTCCATTTCAAACGTTTTAAGTAAAAGTAGGAGGTTAACAGGTTGAAAAAGCAGGGAAATCAGAGAATGTCATAGCACTCTTTTGATATTTTGTATGGATTTGGACACAGAATTTTCCATCAAGAAACTTCCTACGGAAGAAGGCTATTTGAAGCATGTTTGAGACTTTTGGTTGCAAAGTCATTTTTGGGGAACGTGCATTTTGGTAGTGTTTACTTCCTACAAGTGCTGCCGTTAAAGGTATAGCTCTCTGTCTGGAGTGTATTAGTTTTGGGATATGCTTTCTGTGTAATGATTTTTATTTTTTAGACTCCCGGCTAGTTACAGCCACTAGGGGTTTGTCTTATAAAGAAATTACCTCCTGCTTGTATAGTGATATTATGTTTCCAAAGGCTGTACATATGCAGCCTAAAACTTTGTATCAGTAACAGACTCTTAAAATACTACAAATATGGCTGCTTGTGACCTTTCATGTAATCAGTAGCATACATGAAATGCTTCCAGGGAAAAACATCACCACTGTTATCTGTTGGACCTTGCAGCTTCTGTGTGATTGGTAAAAACAGGATCACATGGAAGCTGTATGACCTGTCAGCTGTTAAACCAACAGGTAACAGTGGTGATGTTTTTTCCCCCGGAAGCGTTTCACGTATGCTAAAAGTGGTAATTAATCTATGTGTACAGTTCACGTCTACATTACATTACATTACAGGCATTTGGCAGACGCTCTTATCCAGAGCGACGTACAACAAAGTGTATAACCATAACCAAGAACAAGTGTGTCGAAAACCCTAGAGAGAAGTACTGTTCCAAGTGCAGGGAACAATCGCATAGTTCAACTTGGACCCTGTAGGTTAAACTGATTAAACTAACACAAACGAGAACAGCAACGTATAACGTCTATAATTAACGTCTCGACTTTGGTTGGGTCTGATGATGTCCAGATCTCACATGAAACATTTTCCAACCTGATTTCAGTCGCCGTACTGTATGTCGTACAGCTGCAGAAGGCGAAGTTTGGTGCGATCGATCTCCTCCGTGTTTTTTTTGCCGTTTCGCAGCTGCAAGCGGGCGAGAACCTGAGGAACAGCAGCCACAGCAGCACCGCGGCAGATCTCCTCCAGGCCCGGGTCCAGATCACCAGCATCCAGCAGCAGGTCGAGCAGCGAGAGACCCAGGTGAAGCTCTACTCGGAGAAGGTGGAGGAGCTGCAGCTGCAAATCGGTCAGCTTCAGCATAGACTCGGCCAATCTGAAACGGTAAATAAACTGTGTATATATATATGCTGGTTTTACTGTGTTTTTTTATTCTGTGGGTAGAGGGAGGTTTTCAATGTTTTTTACATTTTGTCGCATCGTGACATTGTGAGATCATGAGAACATTACACTCTTAAATATTTATGATTTCTAATAGTGTTACCTAGTTTTTTTCTGAATCTGATATTCACAACCTACTTCAAAGCAAATTGTAAAAAATGCATTTCCACTTTTACACCCTGCGTGCATGTGTGTGTGTGTGTGTGTGTGTGTGTGTGTGTGTTTTCAAATATTCAGTGCATAAACACTCATTCGTGCAATAGCCTCTCTCCCTGTGTGCAATAATGGTCAAATCTTCTCAGAAAATTAAATTAATTAAATGAATATCATTTGGCCTTCAAAACAAGTTGGTGAGGGATCAGGACAGGTCAGGATTTGGTAAACCAAAACATTAAATGTCCAAAATCAAGTCACTTTGAAGAGCTATTGGGTTCAATGAAGGAGATGGGGGAAAAAACTAGTTACTCCAGCCACTGCACCTAACCGAATCTGTTTTAATTAAAAATACATTTGTTTTTGTTGTTTTTTTACAGTTGGGAAGAACGCAAGAAGAACATTTTTTGCAAAGGTTAAATGAAAAGGATACACTGATCGCAGAACAAAAGAGGATTATAGCTGACCGGGAAAGCTTGTTGACAACGGTAAAGAGCGATCTGGAGGAGTCGCGGAATCGCTGAGCGACCTCGAAGCGCAGGTTGCCGAGCGAAGCCGAGAGCTGGAGAGCTGCCAGAGTGAGTTGTCCAGCTCAAAGCAGAGGGAACGCATGTCGTCGAGTGAAATACGGCAGCTGATGGCCACCGTGGAGGACCTGCAGAAGCGCGGTCACAGAGACGGTCGGTCGGAAGGCGACGCGGCGCAGAAGCTCGAGGCGGACGTGGAGAGGAGGATGGATCAGCTGAGAGCGGAGCTGGACGAGATGTACGGGCAGCAGATCGTCGAGATGAAGCGGGAGATGCAGACGCAGCATTCGACGGAGGTGCGCCGGCTGAGGGAGCGGGACAGGCTGGAGCTCGAGGCGCTGAGGGCCCAGTCCTCCGCCAACTCGGAGCAGGTGGACGCGCTGAGCCTGAGGATCGCCGAGCTTCGGCGGGCCGCGGAAGCGGCCGAGGCGCTGAGGGAGAAGGCGCAGCGCGAGCTGTCGTGCGCGTCCGAGGAGAAGCTGAAGCTGCTGGCCCGGGTCGAGGACCTGCGGCAGGAGCTCCGCGCCGTCAGGAAGGCCGAACGGGTCTCCCAGGCCGCGGCCGGCCAGGAGGGGAAGAACGGGGAGGTCCAGAGGCTGCAGGCCACCATCGGTCACCTGGAGGCCCAGCTGGCTGCTGCTCAGGAGGCCAACAGGGACCTGGAGTCCAAGCACGAGTCGGAAGTCACCAACTACAAGATCAAGCTGGAGATGCTGGAGCGGGAGAAGGACGCGGTGCTGGGCCGGATGGCGGAGTCCCAGGAGGCCGAGCTGGAGAGGCTGAGGACGCAGATGCTCTTCAGCCACGAGGAGGAGCTCGCCAAGCTGAGGGAGGACCTGCGGAAGGAGGGCGCGCTGCACCTCGAGAACCTCCGGGACGAGATGGCCCTCAAGCAGGAGCGTGCCCTCCGCGACCTTCAGAAGGGTCTCCAGGAGCAGCTTCGGGCGACGAGGTGCGAAAAAGAGAGTTTGGCCACCGAGAAGGTGGCGCTGTTGAATAAAATCAACGTGCTGGAGGAACGTCTGAATCGGTCTTCAGAGAGCGCTAACGCAAAGGAGTTAGCCGCACGGCTGGAGGAACATCAGGTAGCGATGGAGGGAATTAGACAAGAAGAAAAGGAAAGGGTGCAGATTTATTGAGAAAGACTGAAGTGGTCATAAAGATGGACGAGGAGAGACAGAAAGCTTGGAAGCCTCAGTCAGGAAACATCAGTCTTAAAGAAAGCAGTGAAGCCGTCAAAGAAGAAAGAGAGAGAATGCTTGAACAAAACCAACGTTCAAGGACACAGGGGAAGGCCCTGGCTGTAGAAAATGAGCAATTGTACGAGCGACAAATAGAGAAAGGTGAAATTCAAAAACGACAGAGCACGTTCTCTTCCACTGAGAAAAACTTTGAGGCGGATTACGAGGAGCTGAATGAAAAATACGCCTGCCTTCTTAAGGTGAGAGGAGAACTGGAAGCAGACATTCTCAGGGTGACGGCGGACTACGAGGTGAAACTGAGCGACCTGCAGTCGCAAATTCTGAAGCGGCAGGAGTGCGAAGCTCAGCCCCGCGGTCTGCGGAGAGACAATGGCGAGGCGGACAAAATGGAGGATTTCACCGACGGCAGTAAATCAATGGGAGAAAAGCGCAGGCGGGCTCACCGAGGCACTTCAGCGGGGAGCGAGCGGGCCGTCTCCGCGGCGATCTGAGCCGCTGGCGCTGAAGGGCGACGAGGCAGCGCGGGCGATGGGGGACGCGCGGCAGGACGTCGTCATGGGAACGGCGAGCGCGGAGCCGCCTGCCGTCCTGGCCCGCGGCGGACAGGGAGCCGGGATCGTCAGCGGCGGCGGAGCGAGCCGTCGGGGGCGGGGGCGCCCTCCCCCTCCCCCTCCCCCTCCCCCTCCCCGCCGATCGTCGCCGAGGGAGACGGCGTCGCCGGGGCGATTGAAGAGCGGGCGCCGCGCGATCTGTCCGGCGAGGCTCGCGGGCGGAGGCGGTCCGCGGGGTCGTCCGTCTCGGCTCCGCCACTGGAGGGGGGGGGCGCCCCGGCGGGAGAGGCTCCTCGCGGGGACCCCGGGCGGAGCGAACCGGATTCGGCCGCGGCGCAGCAGGAAGCCCGGGCTCAGAGGGAGGAGAGGCTGAGGATGCTGCGCACGCCGCAGCGCGGGGAGGAGGGAGCGCCGCCGCCGCGCAGTCCGTCGCCCTCGGACAGGTAGGCAGCCTTCCGGCTCTCCGGCCCTTTGTGCCGACAGCTGCTGCGGTGCCTTATAAAACGAGATCGCTGCTGCGGAATAAATTAACTTGCCTTTTCTTCCCCCGGAGACTCAGACCCGCTTTGTATTCTGCGAGTCTGGGCGATAGAGTCTGTTTGACAAACTGAAAATTCTCATGTTCAGAGAGGTAATTGTACGATAGTTGTTTTTTTTTTTTTTACTTCTCTAAATGAGGCATTTGAGCATGTTATGATTTCAGCTGCTGGTAGGCTACAGTGTTATTAACCCCGTCCTGTAGCGGGCTGATGTCTCCTGGCCGATGGGAAATGGATTTTAGATGCAGAACTTATGCTTGTGATCGTGAGGACAATTTGTCTTGTGCCTGTGAGTCTATTGAAGGCACTTAATATGAGAAAAGAGGGGGAAAAAAAAACATTGCAGCGATTGAGAGCATCTATTCAGCATGCACCTTAAGTACCAGGCTTTGGTTATTAGAAGCCATTTGAACATTTATTTTTAACCGGGTACTTCAGCTGGTAATATGAACGGTGGCTCTTTTGAATTCTGGAAAAAATTTTTAAGAAAAATAAGGCATTTAAGGGGAGAAGCCATTTTGTCATAACCACTTGTGTGGTGTAGTTCGCACTTGAATACGGCCTTGTATCGTCAGAAGGCATCCACTCAGTTGAGTTGTGATTCTAATAATGCCTACTGTCTTTGATTTTACAGTATAATACAATATGCCTTTGAGACATCATTATTTGACCTAAGTGTTTTAATCAGGGGTGTCAGGTGGTGTTTGAAAAGGGCTGGTGTCGATATGGGTTTTTGTTTCAGTCCAGCACAAAGACAATTGATTCTACCTGTCAAGAAGTTGATTGAAGACCGTGATTAGTTCATTGAATCACATGATGTAGTGCTGGGCCGAAACAAAGATCTGCACCCACATCAGCCCCATTTTGGAAAAGATTGGCCTCTCCTGGTCTTAATGTAGTTTAACACTGCCTCTTCCTTAGGCTAGGCAAATATGCTAGATCTTGGGGATCCAGTAACATAACACAAGCATAGAGAAGAACATGTAAATACCATTTTTACAGTAAGGAAAGTCTGCAATTCTTCTGTTGAAAGCTCTGCGTACAAAAAAGACAACTAATTTTGTTCCATGTTTTATGCAAAATGCAAATGTTTCAATCAAGGTTGATCTCTTAGCAAAAGGATCCTGAGTATTGGTTTTCGTATCACATAAAAGGGTTTAACAAAGTGCTCTATGAAAGGTTTTTTCTGATTGGATTGTGTCAGTAGGATAAGGGGGCATAAGGTGGAAGTAGTTGAAAGTAGACCTTGGTGACACTGTGGCTGTAGTCTGTACAGTGGCTGACTTGCAGCTCACATATAAGATAAGATAGACTTCATTGTCCCAAAGGAAATTTGTTTTAGACACATCTGGTGCTTGCTGTACGAAGACAGTATACATAATAACAACACAATAAGTACAGCACAATTGCACATTGCCCATTATACATGCATTTAAGACAGGTACCTACAATACATACAACGCATACATACATTATATACATTAGGCCTATATGAATTCCCTGTGCAGTCCCTGGTTGGGTTCTTCGCAAAGGCTCTTTATCTTTCGTGATCCCATCTCTATCTGTACCTGTCTTTGCAGCTTGCTCCCTGTCTGACTGATTAAAAGTGGAAAAATGCATACATGAGGAGACGAAATTTGTGCACCAGTATCAGTATATTTCAAACTTTTTGGCTGGACCGCAACAGCGGGGCCAGCCCTAAAAAAATGTTTATGACTGAGTGACTGACTGAGTGAGTGATACAGTTACACCATTGGTTGGCCGGATCATGATCGCGTGTGTTAGGTCCTGCCATATACTAGGTTTTGACCTGGTCTTGTTAAAAAAAAAAAGGTTGATTTTGGTTGGTGCAGGAGGAGTTTCAGCTGCAGTTCGAGGCCCTGCGCATCAGCCTCTCGCAGATCTGCGCCGCGCAGCTGGAGCTGCAGAAGGAGGGCCTCCAGGTGGAGCGGGAGGCTTGCCTGCGCAGGCAGGAGCAGCAGCTGCGCGAGGAGCACCTCCGGGAGCTGCAGGACCTGAGGGGGCCGCGTTCAGGTGAGAGAGATGAAACGGGGGACAGAGAGAGAGAGAGAGAGCCGCGTCACGGCTGTTTTTTGATCCATAGTTCATGCTGCCGTCGCTTGGTCTGCACTGGTCTGAACTGGTCTGAACTGGTCTTTCCTGGTCTGAACTGGTCTGCACTGGTCTGCACTGGTCTAAACTGATCTGAACTGATCTGAACTGGTCTGAACTGATCTGCACTGATCTGCACTGATCTGCACTGGTCTGCACTGGTCTGCACTGATCTGTACTGATCTGCACTGGTCTGCACTGGTCTGTACTGATCTGCACTGGTCTGCACTGGTCTGCACTGGTCTGCACTGGTCTGCACTGATCTGCACTGATCTGCACTGGTCTGCACTGGTCTGCACTGATCTGCACTGGTCTGCACTGGTCTGCACTGGTCTGAACTGATCTGCACTGGTCTGCACTGGTCTGCACTGGTCTGCACTGATCTGCACTGATCTGCACTGGTCTGCACTGGTCTGCACTGGTCTGCACTCGTCTGCACTCGTCTGCACTCGTCTGCACTCGTCTGCACTCGTCTGCACTGGTCTGCACTGGTCTGCACTGGTCTGCACTGATCTGTACTGATCTGCACTGGTCTGTACCCTGTGTTCCCGTTTGAAGGTCATACATGAATGGACGGCTCTGCGTTCATTTTTTATTTATTTATTTATTTAGCGTGCTGTCTCTTGCCTTGCTACTCTGTCAAGTGTCTTTGCAACAGTTCTCTGTAAAATTTAATTGAATTTTTCTGTAGCACATTCAGCTGATGATCACAGTAGTACCGATGACATAATTAATTTTTTCCTGTTAATACTCACTGATTGCGTTTGTTTTACACATTTTGCGTCGTCTGTGGTCTGTACACTTTTTAAAAAATGTATCGCCCCATACCTTCCTACCGCTAAAATGTAGGATCCATGTTTTTCCAGGTGAAAATAAAGGCTATTTATTTATTATATCATGCAGTCAAGAGCTGGATTAAGTTAACACTGGGTTAACATTTCTGCGTAAGTAATAAAGCAGTCAGTATTATTGTAGAAGCATTTGGCTAGTCTACACTTGACTGTAACAGTAAAGCTAGCTGGTATGCTAACTAGCAAGACTGATCTAGTAAGAAGTTGTGGTTAGCTAGCTAACTAAATAACTATTATATTTGACAAGCTAGCCATCTAACTGGCTAGCTACAACTAGCCAGCTCACTGAACAGGTACAGTTGTACTGAAGCCAGCTAACTATCTTTTCCAGAAAGTATGAACTTTCAGTGACTTTCAACTGTAACATAATAAGTAATCATAGTAGCGATGAAATGAGGACTCCTATCTGACTGAATCTTCAGAACCTTAGAAATATAGCGTAATGTGACTTTTGGTCAGTAGTTTTCAGTTTAGATTTTGGTAAAGTGGTAGTCATTGACTTTGATTATTTGTTATTAAAGCATAAAGTATAGAAGTATAAATTTACTGTTACTTTATAAGTTATCTGTGTGAAAAGTGCAATCATATGCTATGCGTTTTTTGACAGTGACTTGATGTGCGTTTCTATATCTTTTATTTGATGATTTATGAGATTTATGAATTTTGGCGTTTTTTTATACTTAACACACCAAATTCAGTTATAATTTTATTATGCAAATATGTTAGACTTTCTGACAATATAATTAAACATTGGAAAAATATATTTCAGTCATGTTTCACTGTGGCGGTAAACCTTGGATATTGTAAACATCTTTTTTAAAACATGGGATTCCCTGACCATGCTGATTATTTTTATGCTGTATTGCTCACGTGGACAAAGTGACATCACATGACCTTGAAATTAATTAAGGTAACCACGTCCATTCCTCTACCTCCGTGTTCCTGGAGGTCCAGGGCGGGAAGATGACCTTTCCTTTCTTTTTTTTTTTGTTGCCATTTTTCTCCCATTTTCTCCCCAATTTAGTCGTTATACCACTTCCCCATGTGTATCACGGTCCTGGTCGATGCGCTATCCTCTGTCGGTCTGGGGAGGGTGTAGACTACCACATGCCTCCTCCGATACATGTGGAGTCGCCAGCCGCTTCTTTTCACCTGACAGCGAAAGAGTTTCACTGGGAGAGCGTAACGCGTGCAGAGGTTCATGCTATCTCCCCCAGATCCCCTCCCCGCTGAACAGGCGCCCCGACCAACCAGTAGGATTCGCTAATGCAACGATCAGGACTCATACCCTCACCGGCTTCCCACCCGCAAACACTGCCAATTGTGTTCGTAGGAACATCTGACCAAGCCGGAAGTACCGCTGCCGGGGATCGAACCCGGTGGTAGGCGAGTGCTTTTACCTCTACACTACCTAGACGGCCCTGACCTTTCCTTATTAACCCTATTCCTCTGTGTGCCGGCCTGCCCTGGCGGGTCCTCCAGGTCCGGGGGAAGGTTCTCGGCCCCCGGAGGAGACGGCCAGGCCGGAGGCTCGTTTCCAGGAGCAGCGGACCCGCCTGGAGGAGCGGCACAGCCGGGAGATCGAGCGGCTGCGGGCTTCTCTCCAGCAGGAGGCCCGGCGCACCGAGGAGCGGCACGCCGCCGAGCTGGTCCTGCTGAAGCAGAGGCTGCTGAGCCTCACCGCCTCTCCGGCCCTGCCCAGGTATGGGGGTCTCCGCAGCGGCGGGCCCCAGAGGCCGAGCGTACGGACCACGCCCAGAGCGGCCTGCGCACGGTGGAGAACTAACACAAATCATATCCCAAGTTTCAGTTTCGCAGCGGCATCCCCCCTCTACAAACTGCGGTCAAAATGTTCCCGTGAATGTTTGGTCACATTTTACTCAAAATAATGAACTTGTCAGTGATCATTATAAATATGGTAGTGCAAAGATAAGAGAGTGAGGTTTTACTACCTCTTGACTCACTGATGTATTAATTTTTTATGCCTTCGCGACGGCACAGCCGTGGCTGGAGGCATTATGTTTTCGGGTTGTCTGTCCGTCCGTCCCGATTCTCGTGAACGTGATATCTCAGGAACGCCTTGAAGGAATTTCTTCAAGTTTGGCACAAACGTCCACTTGGACTCAAGGATGAACTGGTTAGATTTTGGTGGTCACTGTGACCTCACAAAACACGTTTTTGTCTTGAGGGAATTTCTTCACATTTGGCACAAACGTCCACTTGGACTCAAGGATGAACTGATTAGATTTCCGTGGTCAAAGGTCAAAGCTCAAGGTCACTGTGACCTCACAAAACACATTTTTGGCCATAACTCAAGAATTCATACGCTAAAATGATGGATAAAATGAAGTGATGACATTTTATATCAAAACTAGCTACTGGTTGGCGGAGGCATACAACCATGAGGCGGTATTTCTAGTTTTTGAAGCTCTTCATTTTGTCTTTTGCAAAATAGAGTCTGAGCGTATAGTAGATGCGAAAAATCAGTGCTCTCTCTTCAGATCAAATTTGTTGTTTTAAGAAGCAGTGCTAACGCCACCCCTTGGAAGACTTGCTTTGCAGAGGTTGCAAGTGGCTGTAAGGCTGCTCTTGGATTCCGCTTTGTAGGAGTTCCACACAGCGGACATCGTAGCGGATAGCAACTCGTTTCATGAACAGAAAACCTCATTCGCTTGTTCACGGCAGTGAATCAGAGGTTTTTCCTGGCTCGAAATAGGGCCTAGATGGTTACTTTGTGTGACAGGGACTCCAGAGGCTTTACTGCCTCCATCAACTTGACACGTCATCTCCCTGTGTATCTTCAAGGGACCAGCACAGTGCATTGAGATGTAGGCGATAAAAAAATTTGGACAATTTCAATATTAATTGAAAAGTTACATATTGTAAGTGTATTATTATCATTATGTCTCCGGAACTGTTTGAGCCATCTGATCTGGCCTAGGCTTTTGAAACTTCCTAGACCTCCTCAGAGAAGAACAGGCCAAATGCTGGCTCCTGAACAGGATCACCAAGTGGATAGAGATGTCCTTGTAACTGTACATTCTGTCTAAATATGTATTTGCTCTTCACTGATTTGTTACACACATAGAGTGGGTTATTAATGTGTTTTAAAAAATTTTGCTTTGTTTTCACATCATCAAATTGGCACTAAATGTTTATTCCAGGTGTTGATTCACAAATGCAAATATGGGACACAGGGGAGATTTAAAGTTGCTAAATGTTTCTCTGCATGATGCGGAAACTAGGAAAAACATTGCATTTTATATCCTTTTCATTTTTTGTTTTCCAGCTTTTCAAGCGAATTACAGTTCTCTGTACCCACCGAGGAGGAAGTGGGGAATATAAGGTTTGCTTTTATTTTATGCCTTTTATAAATAGAAAATAGTCTTTTCATAGCAGTGCATGTTGTTTATTCTTTTTTTTTTTTTTTTTTTAAAAAAAACGTCTCGCTTATTAAAATGAAGTGAGTCAGTGAGCTCTCTTGGTGCGGTTGAATCCAGGTCATGGCTAGAACTAGAACTTTGCCCCCAGGTCCGTGCGTTGACGCGGAGACGAAGAGACCACGTTAGAATGGGTTTAATGATGGAGGAAGCGAGGCTAGATTACGTAATGCAAGTGTGGCCGTGGTATTAAACTGCATGACAGGCCAATTCTCTCCGCGTGAGTGAACTGGTAGATTTTCAGCATGCTCGTCGCACAAGCCTCCATCTTGGAGCGTGGAATGCCTGTGTTTTTGCGTCCGGTCGCCGTTGGCGCTGGGGAAGAGGAAAGCACAGAGTAGATCCCGCAAATTTGTGCCTTTTCATCGCGTGGGCCCGCTCTGTGGGAAATAATAAGGTGGATCTACCTGTGGGTCGGTCCAGGAAAAAGCAGAGAGAGTGGGATTCGTTTTCTTGTTGAGAGCCGATTGCCGATAGGCGGTGAAAAAAACGCCGAACTGTTTTCCCCCAGCGCCGTGCGGAGCTGGAGAGGCTCGCGGACGATCGCGGTCGGGGGGGCGCAAGCAGTAGAGCCGGAGGCCTCCCCCGCTACTGGGCACCACCCCGGGGGCATCAACGGAGGAGTGTGGTCCATGGAGGGCCACGAGGCGGCACAGCTGATCCAGACCCTGGAGAGACAGCACCAAGAGAGGGTGGAAGAGGAAATCGCAAAGGTATGCTTCTCTGAAATTTCCGATAACTTGTGGCACGTGCCTTGAAGTGTTTCTGTCAACCCTTCTTCCTGATCGCCAGTTAAACCCTAAAATGTTTTTTTTCCCCATCTGTTAACATTCTAACATTTATTATTTATTAACATTTTAATATTGTATATATAAAAAAACTTTATAAATATGAACAAAATGCTTTATGTCCATTATTGTGTTTTTAATATAGTGTGATATTTGTAGTCTTTTGCAGAAGTATTTAGGATACAGTGACATAAATAAGTATATGCACTTAGCGCCTAGATAGTATACTTAGGCGATTGTTTTGTGAATGGACAACGTAGAAGTATGTTGTAATATGTTTCCTTTGAAGATCTTTCGCCGGTCTTATTATCACGCGCTTTTCAGGTGATAGTGCAGATGTCCATTGAGTTTGCACAACAGACCGAACTGGCGAGGATCGCCAAGGAAGCGCGGGAGACCGCGTCCGCGACGCAGACCCGGCGTGATGAGTTCGGGGGAGCGGACGAGCCGAGGCCCGGGGTCGGGGGGGGGGCAGGGGGAGGGGCGGCGCAGACCGGGCGGGGCTTCGCGACAGAACGAGACGGGCAGGAGGGCGAACTTGAGCGGCCTGCGGAGGTCCTTTCCCTGCGTCTGAACGAAGCCTCTCCGGGCGGCCGGGGCCTGTCCTGTGGAGAGAACGAGGGTGCTGGGCTCGTGCTCTCACCCAAACCGCCGAGCGTAACCAGGCAACACGCTGAGGTGAGCACCGAGCGGCGTGTCGTGCGCAGAGCTCTTCAAAAAAACTGCCCACGTTGCACAACGACTGAGATTGGGCCGTTCTTACCCAATGCATCATTGCGGAGAAGTTTTTTTTCAGGACGCTGTTTTGCCACAAAGGTGACCTTTAACGGAGCATTAGAAAGTCCATAATTAATTGCAGTACTCAAAGTGCAACGCGACAAAATTCAGCGCATATAGATACATTTTTTATGAAATAATTGAAACAATAATAATAAAAAAATTAAAAAAAGTGTTTACTCAGGTTCCCTTTCTCTAATATTCTCTAATATTACATTCTGCAATTCAAGCAATGCAGCAGGTCAGAGCCCGAACAAGTACGCTGACACAGATTAACTGGAGCTGAACAAGGAGTTCTGTCCACAGATTAAGCATCAATGGATGCTTATGATTGGGATTTCCAGGACTGCTCTCTACTAGATTAGAGGATTAATAGCTTATGTCTTTACCGTACCTTCCAAAAAGTGCGGCTTATTTCCCCCGTTGTCATTTACCGGTATTTCTGTTGCCGTGGCACCGCTAAGAAAAAAAGCAATGTTTCTGTTTGCCTTAGCAATGTGCATTGCTTGTCTTATTCAAATGTATTTGTTTTCCAGTGAGGTTGAGCTGTTGTTCGCTAAACTTTTTGTTGCGTTGAGGCCGTGGTGTTCAGTGAGTTTCGAACAGAATGTCAGGACTTCTGTCTCTTTTTTTCTCTCTGTTGTCTTAGTTACAGAATGAAGAAGCGGACAAGAGGTCACGAGGGGGAGGAGTCAACTCCCGAAGCCTGCCTCCAGACATAAGCCAGTCAGACGTTTCTCCTGATGTTATTACGAATGAAAGGTTTGTGTGGTGATGAGGGTCTTTCAGTCTTTTTTTTTCACCAGAGATGAATATAAGTAAACTGAGTATCACACACTGTAGCATGTGCATGTTGCATCTTGTCTTCAAAAAGGTATTCAGCTTACTTTATTGTCTCTCATATCGTATATATGTGCACACGAGTCATGCTTTTAATAGCCAGTGCATTTTGTAGTGCGTAGTTGTTATATGTAGACTTAATCAATTACTACCCAAATATACTGTGTTCAGTTTGTGACTGTTTCAGGTTCAAACCCCTGGTGGGGCAGGTTCTGTAGTATGCCTGAGCACGGGCTGGAACCTGTGTCTCATAATAGACATCCAGATGTGCAAGCGTGTACTGGAGTCTAATTGTAGTTTTACTCCGATTTTTATTCCAATTGAATATGACATATGAATGACATTACTATACACATCACATTGTGTATAATTGCACTGCATTACAGGCATTTAGCAGAATTTAGCTCTTATTCAGAGCAACGTAATTACCTTACATCAGCGACAGGTTAAGTACCTTACTCTAAGGTTCAACGGCAGTGAACCTCCCCTACCTGGGAATTCGAACCTGTGACCTTTAAGTTACAAGACCAGGTCCCTACCCATTATACTGCACTGCCGCCCACAGTATAATGAAAGGAACCTCCACTGGGTAAAAACATGAATCAGAATGGTAGACTAAGTACTTATCTCATTTGTATTCTGGATGTGTTTAAAACATTTTTGTTATATGCATTTAAAAAAATAGTGTGCTTGGAATTTTGACTCACGCTGCAAGATCTCTCTCTCTCTTTGTTCTCTGATTCTTGGGCTGTGGCATTAATAGAGGCTGATTTACATTAATGCTTCACTTTGGCCTTTGTATAAAGCACAGGGTGTGTCCTAGGTAGTGTCATACACTACAAAACATCATGCTGAAGAAAGGAATGGCTCTTGAATGCTCTGAATACGATCACATGTTCTGTTCTCTGCAGCTGTTTGAAAGGCTTTCCTCCCACTACTGGCTGGTCTTGGTATTATGGGGTTTTTTGTTTTTGTTTTACACAGTCGCTGGAATGATTTGAAACAAGCATTCACCTGAAAAGCAAATCAATGACAGTGCAAACCGCTCTCCTCGATACAAAGAACAGTCTTCAAAAAGGGAGACTTTGGAGCCAGAGAACCAGGCGTCCAGTGGTGCGATTTTCAGTTATATTCATAAACAAAGTGCTTTAACAGGATGCGCCACATTGCTGCCCTTAGCTTGAATAATTTTTATATTTAAAAAAAAAAAAAAAAAAAGTATATATACTGTTGCTTGCGTACTGTAATAAGGATAAAGGACATTAAATGCACTCAGCTCAAAGTTTGTATTTTAATCTTAGTAAATGAGATGTACTGCGATAGATTGGCGGCCTGTCCAGGGTGTATTCCTGCCTCTCGCCCAATGCACGCTGGGATAGGCTCCACCCACCCCCACCCCCCGCGACCCTGCTCTAGGATGAGCGGGTATAGATAATGGATGGACCCTGCTCAGGATAAGCGGGTATAGATAATGGATGGACCCTGCTCAGGATAAGCGGGTATAGATAATGGATGGACCCTGCTCAGGATAAGCGGGTATAGATAATGGATGGACCCTGCTCAGGATAAGCAGGTATAGATAATGGATGGACCCTGCTCAGGATAAGCGGGTATAGATAATGGATGGACCCTGCTCCAGGATAAGCGGGTATAGATAATGGATGGACCCTGCTCCAGGATAAGCGGGTATAGATAATGGATGGACCCTGCTCATGATAAGCGGGTATAGATAATGGATGGACCCTGCTCAGGATAAGCGGGTATAGATAATGGATGGACCCTGCTCCAGGATAAGCGGGTATAGATAATGGATGGACCCTGCTCCAGGATAAGCGGGTATAGATAATGGATGGACCCTGCTCATGATAAGCTGGGTATAGATAATGGATGGACCCTGCTCAGGATAAGCGGGTATAGATAATGGATGGACCCTGCTCCAGGATAAGCGGGTATAGATAATGGGTTATCGTATGCCCTGACCCTGCAGGAACCTGCTCCGCCGGGCCAACCGAAACCTGCGCCAGGTGTTGAGAGACGTTCTGAAGACCACGGCCGCCACCGAGGAAACCATCGGCCACTACATGGAGGGCCTCCTGGACGCCTCCGCGGGGAAGCAGCCTGCGCCGCGAGCTAGCGGGCAGAGGGCCTCAGCTGGTGCCTTTCAGGACTACAGTTCCCATAATGCCGGGGCTGGTGGAGGTGGAGGTGGGTGTGGTCTAATGTTTACTGCAATCCTCATACCTCGCTTCGTATTGTAGAAAGTGTGGAAACGAGGGAAGGCTTTTTTTTCCTCAAGCCAGGTTAAGACTGCTCTCAGATGTATAGTTCCTCGATAGAAGGATTGTAGCATTAATGGTAACCAAAATATCAGTATCCTGTCCGTAGTGCCAAATTTTTTTTTTTGTGGTGAATGTCACAAGTAACACAGCTTCTGTGAGGAAACCGGTCATACAGGGCTTATGAGTCCTCCCACACAAGGTTTGTCTTTGAAGAATGTATGTTACAGTAAAGATAACCACATGCTGTATTTTTTATTACAGTGTATTTCTTGACAGTGTGTTGTGCTCTCGCCTATCTAGGCACACATTACTGTCTTTTAAATAACCATGAAACAACTACAACATGACTTGTTGTTAAAAAGGCCAGGTTTTTGTTGATCTTGGCACACACTTACAGCCATCAAAATGGCAATATGCCAACAATTCAGCTGACCACACCCCTTAAGATCTTAGGACCAACCCACCCAGATGAAAATTCATTTGCTATTCTATCAACATGGATGCCGGACGTGAGAATGACAACTGCATCGGTCTAAACCCAGCAGGAATGCTTGCGTTTGGGTTATCGCCACTTTGTGCCCAGTGTAAGATGGTTATGTATCGTATCCAGGTTGTTCTTGGAAAATACTGCATACGCTAGATAAAAAATGTAAGTATCATGTCATTGACCTATAAGCATGCAGTTAAATTTGGTTGGGGGGGCGGGGGAATTGTTAAGAAATTGTTTTTTTTTCTGTTTGCCAGTGCACCAGAGAGAAAGAAGTAGCTCCATATGACAATATGTTTTTTTTAATACCCGCACAGTCTTTTCTTTAATTCAAAATTATCATCATCACCACTGCAGGCTCTGACGTGACCTTGTGACAGCCTGCTTAATGCTGTAAACAGTAAACTGTGTACGTGTTATTGAGGGCGCTCTGTCCTTTGTTGTTGTTTGCAGATGCGCTGCCTGGTGGTTGCCATGGCAGCCAGGCGGAGGTGGGTGACGATGAGGCGAGCGCCTGGTCGGGGGGGACGGAGAGCGACGAGGGGCTGTCGAGCCTGCCGACGGGGGCGGAGCCTCAGCTAGAGAACGAGGAGTACCTCATGAACATCAGCTCCCGCCTCCAGGCCGCCGTGGAGAAGCTCCTGGTGGCCATCACTGAAACCACGAATCAGGTGAAGCACCTTCATTTTCATTCATGCTGCAGTGCGGTCTTGTTTGGACAAAAGTCGGCATATGCATGTACGGGTGTTCCCCCCCCCCCCCCCCCCCCCCCCCCCCGCTCACTACAGCTGTGTGATCTGACATTCGTTTCGTGTCGGAGATGAACTGCAAAAATGCCTCCAGCCGAATACCAGACTAGAGTAACTCGCACTGGGCAAGCTCATTCATATCGGGTCTTTTAGCGGCCGTGGATTTAAACTTGGAGCATCGTCACTTTCCGCGAGCGTTCAGTCATTCCAGGGCCAGCTGCTTCAGATCCAGCCGGAATTCAAAATGGCTGCCAACAAAATGGCGAGTCGTTGTCACGGGCGCTGTCGCACACCTGCTAGCCCTTGCTGTGAGCTGATTGCTAATGAATCTCGATGGGTAAGCGGTTAAATAAACAGTTAAAATGTGACGTGCGGCGGAGATACAGGCAGCGCTGGCGGCTCAGCTGTGCTGGGGTTCGAGGTCTGGGGGCGCCGTGACCCTCTCGTGGATCCTTTCATAGAAGCATCCCATTCATCCAAGGGCCCTTGAAATTGAGACGCTCGTTAAACATCAGAAAGAACATATGTTGATCTGCTCAGCGCCATCTGTTTTGTGTGTTGTTCAGTTAAATAATTTGCGGTCATTTCTTTGGTAGGTTGCTAGTGTTATTTTCTTTATGCAAAGATCGCTGGATAATATGTCTGTATGTTGTTGCCCAATGTCAAGTTTCTATTTTTGTGTCATGTGATAGCCTGATACAGAATGAATGTTAGCTAGCTTTGGAGGTGAAATTTATTTATTTATTTTTTTAGGCTTTTGCAGCTTTATTTGGATAGGAACAGTGTAGAGAGACAGGAAGAATTAGGAGGAAAGAGATGGGGAGACTAAGGTCGGTGGTCGGACTCGAACCGCCGACGTCGCGGCTCGCAATGAGCATGTGGAAAGCGCTCTATGAGCTACGCCACTGGAGGTCCCCGGAGGTGAAATTTTAATTGCCATTTGGTTGCGTTAGGCCTAGGTCCAACTAAGGGTATCTAAATGCCTTATAAACGCAAAAAGTGGATATCTGAAGAGAAAATGGGCCAGCAAAGAAGGGTAGCTAAGTTGCCAGAGTTGGATGGATTTTTACAAAAAGCATTTGCCAAACCCACGACGCAACCATGTCCAAACGTCTGTCTGGCCACTACGGGGGATATACACTACACGGCTAAATGTATGCGGACACCTGACATCCGATGTCTAATCCAAAATTATGGGCATTAAAATGGAGTTGGTCCACTCTTTGCCTATAAATCCAAGCTTTAACTTTATACTATTGGGCATTAAAATGGAGTGGGGTCCTAATCCAAAATTATGGGCATTAAAATGGAGTTGGTCCACCCTTTGCTGCAAATTCCAATCTTCTGGGAAGGCTTTATACTAGATGTTGGTGCATTGCATTGCTTCCATTGAGCCAGTAGAGCATTAGTGAGGTCAGGCACTGATTGGGCGTTTAGGCCTGGCTCACAGTCGCCTTTCCAGTTGTTCCTCTAAGGTGTTAGTTGGGGTTGAGGTAAGGGCTCAGTGCAGGCCACTCAAGTTCTTCCACACTGTTCTTGAATAACCATTTCTATTATGGTCCTTGCTGTGTGCCCGGGGGCATTGTCATGCTCTAACAGGAAAGGACCTTCCCCAAACTGTTGTGGAAGCACAAAATCATCTAGAATGTTCTTTTGGTCACATTTGTGTATCATCAACCTTCCCTGCTCAACTGCTGTCATTCAGGATGTGTTTTAAAACCGAGATCGGTCAAGTCTGCTTGTGGCATTAAAGCTTAAAATTTATTTGCACACACTTTATGTATTTATTGAGACGTTCATTCATTTATATAATGCTATTCAGGCTATATTTGTATATACATGTTTTTTTTTGTGAAGAGAATCAGTGTGGTGTGGTGTTTGAACATCAAAAAAAAATTCTCTTCCAAAACGGCTAGCTGTGAAGGTGATTGGAAGTACGCTGGGACACGTGCTGTAGGCACAGCACAGAATAACCCTTTCTCGTATAGTTCAGCTCAGGCTGAACAGGAGAGAGCCCGTCTGTGATTATATGAGATGGGCAAAAACCTGTCTGTACACCCTCCCAACTCATTTAATCTCCAATGACGTGGAATAGAAATCCAGTCAGACCAGCTCCTGTGAGAAGTGTGTGTGTCTGTGTGTGTGTGTGTGTGCGTGTGTGCGCATGCGTGCACTAGCAGCCCTACCTGCCGCCTCTAGCTCTAGGCTACAGGCCACGCCTTCTCCTGTTCCTGCAGGTCCACATCCTGTACGGAGCCAGTTCAGGAAGTGCTGTTTAGCCCTGCCTGCCTGTGTGCTGCTGTTTTTCAAAAGCGCTGCTCTGCTGTTTGAGAAGGAAGGAGGACCCCCCCCCCCCCCCTTCCCCCCCGATCCTCCCTGTGGTATATCCGATGCTGACGCGTGTTGTGTGAAGTAATTAATGGGGCTGTGAGTTCTCCCGGAGACCTGTTGCCGTGGAGTCATGGAATTGTTTGTCAGGTTGCTGGAGCAGTGGAGAGTGCTGACTGGCGGCCAGAGGCATAATGCTCTGTCTTTATCACAGGACTTTGGAATGCGCTTTTACCGCAGGTGCAGGATGTGAGGGAGAGCACCTGTCCGATTAGCCGAACCTACGCGTTTACGGCAGCGGTTTTCACTCGGAATGGGCATTCTTCCTGATTCGGACCACCCGCGCGTCACATGAGTTGGCGTTGTGTACTCAAGGATTTTCCCGGCAGTTCCGTGGAGACTGTTGCTTAGCTCTACTACGTTGGCCTTTTTTTTTTTGCACTGCGCTAGACACTGTGGGCACTTTCGCATAAGTTGTCCGCAATGCCACCGTCCTCAGCCAAGGATTCAACCCTGTAGCCCCGGAGACGAGGACCGCCCGCGATGGATTCCTACCTAACTCACTGTAAATCTGATGTCCCGGAGAAGATGTGGCTGGCAGGAGAAGATCAGGATGTCTACGAGGTGGAGACTCGCGTGCCCTTGCCGAGGCCCTTTCCTCTGCCCTCCACTTTAAATGAGAAAAATTCGGTCGTGATACAGACTCATATCTCCCACATTAATCACAAGAAGAATGGCCATTTGCTCAAGGTTGTCTCAAAAATCTCCTTGCCTACACCGCCATACACAGTAAGTGCTTTCTGAGTTCTGTTTATCATGACCGTGATGACGATGGGATGAGTGGTGATTTGATATATGGCCAGATTGAATGGTTGACGGTTGAAATAGTGTTATTGCCATTCCTGCTGTGGGTGTGATAGGGAAATATTGCTCCGTAAATGTCTAATTCTGTTTGCGAGTTTTGTTTTATTGTAGCGTGTTCTGGCCATACCAACTGAAGCTGGAAAAAAAAGAAGAAGCATTCTAGTCAAATGATCAGAAGCTTCTAAAATTTCTTCTGAAAATTTTTACTATGAGCTTATATTTAATCTTATCGTGGCTTTGGTCCGACTGTTTATCGCTTAGGCAATGCAGCGTAGAATGTTTTTCCGGCCATACAAATGTGATGACTACTTTACCGTATTTTATTTTGAGTGAGGTAGGTTACAGAAAAAATGTTTGTTGGCACTTCAAGACTGCGTCATTTCACGAGAAAAGGATTAGGCTGCTGGGCCTGTTCTCCAGAATCTCTTAATTTTGAATGTACACATTCCTTACCTATCTGTAAAGACTAAAACCGAAGCTAGAGTTTCAAATATGAAATAGTCATTGAGAAATGAATGAGCATTCATCGCCCAAAATTGGTGCCTTTTACTGAGGCATCATTCTCAGGTGTCTGTATCTCTGGGACAAATAGGGATGATAATTGTATTTCTTTTGCAGGCTCACCAGGGCAACCAAAATAAGTTATTCAGTTGTTTTGTTCGTGTGTGTGTATGTCATGCACATAAAAACAAGTCATCTATGCAAAATAATGGTTGTTCATGTATACTGGTGAAGCATCTTCAGCTGAAGACGATCACATGTAGGCCTATTTTTTTTCAGCCTCATTCCTTCATAGTTTCATGGTAATATGTACACGGCTAATTTGTGGGAATGGATATGAAATGCTGCAGTATAGTAAAAGGACAAGATGGGGCTGGACATTCAGGGAGTTTGCAGACGAGAAGTCATCGTCGGCAGCGTTTGTCTGCGTGTCTGTGGTGTGTTGACTGAAAGTTGGTTGACGTTTCACAAACATATAGCCTAAGCCATAGGAAATATAATCTTGAACACTGAAGTTCTGTTCCATCCCAAAATCATTTATACATTAAAACATTTTATTTAAAAATGTTAATTTAAAAAGGACAGTAGTTTGCAACAGTGCGGTTTTTCTGCGAGAACACTGAACCAGAAGAGGGAGAACTGGTGGCCAAAGACTACGTTACATTCGAGTAGACTTTATAACAGTATAAAAACTAAATTTATCGTTTTAACATGAAGGAGTTGTAAGGGTTATCCCATACTGCTCTGTAGACTCCTAAATTTCCTCTCACTGCTCACTACCCAAATAAAAACGTTTTTATTTTTGAATCCCCACAGATGCCTATATGATAAGTCGTCCCACTCTGAACATACACGGCCTTTATGAGGCAGAAGTTAAAGGAAAGCCACCAGTGCCGCCCGTGACGTGTCAGCCCTCCTCACGGAACTATCGCCATTTGGTTGTAAATTTGGTTGTGGCGCCTACTGTTCTGTTGACATTCCAGGATAAGGGAAGCTTTGTTCCCAGTCCCATCAGCACCCTCAAATGCCACCCTGGGTTTATAACTACACTGGACAGCTGTTGTGTCTGTTAATGATACGTTGTTTTGTCCGTGTGTGTGTGTGTGTGTGTATCATGCACAAATGTACCTGTGTTTCTACCTGCGTTTCTGGGAAATGCTAGGAAAATGTGTCTCCTCTTGAGGACGAATAAAGCTGTGATCCAGGGCTACTCGCTCCAGGCCCTGCGGGCTGCAGTGTCTGCTGGTGTTTGGTCCAGCCATATGCCCACACCACCTAATTTCAATAATGAGCGTACTTCCTGAACAAAGGAGGGTGAATTGTGAGTAAAATCAGACGGCGTAGCGCTCGGTTGGAGAAAATACCTGCAGGCACCGTTGCCCACTGGACCTGGAGCTAGGTCGCACTGCTGTTATGTAACTGCTAATCTAACGTAATCTAATCTAAACAGTTGCTTGATTTAAGGGGAGAGTTAAAACAAAAAGGAAAATGAAGTGCAGGTTTTGAGATAAAGGAGCAAGCGGTGCGACAGTGTTTGCGTGCTTCACTCCACAGAGGCAGATTTGAGGTCGGAGGTCAACTCTCGGGGGGGGTTTGAACAGCGAGCCTGTTTAGCGTCCACGTATCCGATGTCCAGGTCCCTAAGGTGGGGATGTCAGAAACAGACACAAGGGAGGCTGCTGGGAGATGCCCACCACACCCTGGTCCTGAGAGAGAGAGAGGGGGGAGGGAGGGGGGGGGAGAGAGAGAAAGAGAGAGGGGAGGGGGGGGAGAGGGGAGAGAGAGAGAGAGCGAGAGATGGAGGGGGATGGGGAGAGGGAGAGGGAGTGGCAGTGTGTGGGAAAAAAGAAATTTCTCAGATTGTGAAACTGAATTTGAAGACGTTTGGAGAAAAGAAATCCCATTCCTGGGCCTGAGTGGTGTTGTGTCAAACATGTGGCAGGGCACAAAGTTACTCTGGCAGTGAATGCCAAGGTGCTCACATTATTGTTCGGCACAGTGATTGTGCGCCTTGATATATAGTTTCCAATTTAGTATTCGATCACACATTAGGATAATTATGGATGCTGGCATAATTATCTGTCCTTAAAGTTGCCTGGCATGATTATCTATATATTTGTGGAGAAACTGATCTGTAGTAATTTCATAACTGCACCATGCAGTGAGGAAAAATTGAATTAAGCGTGAACAATTAAAACAGGCAAACGGTGCTTTGTTGGAGTCAAACATTGGGCCATCACACAGAGTGAGAACAGCAAAATAATTGTATTTCTTATTTTCCTTATGCCTTATTTTTTCAAATTAGCCGAACAGGCTGAAAAATTAGTTCAGCCTTCCTGAAATCTTTATTGGCATGTTTGGGATCATTGTCTTGCTGTAGGATGTAGTACGCTCTAATGAGTTTGGAGGCATTTACTGGAACTTGTGTTAATTTGCTTCCTTTGTGCCGGTATAACATAGCTTTCATTGTCTAGTTTTGATTGCCTTTGGAGTCTTTCTTGGGCATTAGTCAACAGGAGGACCAGAGTTGTGCCAATGTCAAGGAAGCCATTTTGAGGCTGAGAAATAATTTTAAAAGACTGTCACAGACATAGGCCAAACCTTAGGCTAACCTAAACCAACTATACCACAGTATAAACAAATTAAAAAACGGTAAAATAGGCTAGCTGCAACTGGTAAACATTTACATTCTGAACGGGACAAAAAGTCTATCCATCTCTTGTCAGTAGAGGACTGAAGTACCTGCAAGAAAACATGGCAAGACAAACTAGCTTGAATTTTGTGCATGTACAAAAGTATGTGCACACGCCTTCCAATTAGTGGTTTCGGCTATTTTAGCCACACCCATTGCTAACGGGTGCGTAAAATCAAGCATACAGCCAGGAGCAGTAGGCCGCACAAACTCACGGAACGGGATTGCTGAGTGCTGAGGCATGTAGCGCGTAAAAAAAATCGTCTGCCCACGATTGCTAAACTCACTACAGAGCTCCAAAATACCTGGGAAGAAGGGGGCACGTGCACTGTTCATCAAGAGCTTCATGAAATGGGTTTCTGTCCATCCACAAGCCTAAGATCACCATGCGCACTGCCAAGCGTGGGCTGGAGTGGTGTGAAGCACACCGACAATTGGACTCCGGAGCAGTGGAAACGCGTTCTCTGGAGTGACTTCATTTCTGGCAGTCTCACAGACGAAACTTTGAGTTTGGCGGAGAGCAAATACCCAACTGTACCGACCCGAATAGTGCCAAATGTGAAGTTTGTTAGAGAAGGAATAGTAGTGCGGTTGTTTTTGGTGGTTTGGGTTAGGCCCCTTAATTCCATGAATGGAAATCTTAGTGAAGCGGTGTACAATGACATTCTAGAGAACTGCGCGCTTCCAGCTTTGTGGCAACAGCTTGAAGAAGGCCCTTTCCTGGTTCAGCATGCCTATGCCCCTGTGCACAAAGCAAGGTCCATAAAGAAATGGTTTGTCGAGTTTGGTGGGGAAGTACTTGACTGGCCAGCACAGAGCCCTGAACTTTACCCCATCAAACACCTTTGGGATGAATTGGAATGCCGACTGTGAGCCAGGACTTATCGCCCAACATCAATGCCCGACCTCACTAATGCTCTTGTGGCTGAATAGAAGCGAATCTCTGCATCCATGTACCAAAATCTACTGGAAAGCCTTCCCGGAAGAGTGGAGGTTGTTACTGCAGCAAATGGGTGGGCCAACTCCATATGTTGATGCTTTTGCAATGAGATGTTCGACAAGTACATAAGGGGGTGATGCTCAGGTGTCTACATACTTTTGGAAATGTAGTGTATGTCCCACTTCTTGGGGGACTGAGTTTATTGACTATTTTATTTTGTGGTATTTCCTGTATTTGTTTCTTACTGTGCTACATCAATGAAGTAATGTCTTATTAAATATTGTCGTTTTGAGATTCAATCGCAAATCGGACGTCGTTCTGGATATGCAGGGCAGGCAGAGTGAGTGAATTTCTCCTCCGTCTCTCCTCAAGCTGGAGCATGCGCAGGTCACACAGACGGAGCTGATGCGGGAGTCGTTCGGCACAACGAGGAGATGGCCGAGCTCCTGAGGAGGCAGGAGGAGCTGCAGGAGAGCCTGAACGAGGAGGCCAAGGCTCGCCAGCGGCTTGCTCTGGAGCTCCACAGGGCAGAAGGTGCGTGGGACGGCAGCCGCTCCTTCGGGAGGGGCAGGCCGTAGCTTGTGCTCTACCCTTTGGCCTACTTGGAATATGTGATACGGCAGCCAGTCTTCTCTAATGCCATGCTCTGCGTTTCAGCTAGCTAGTTCTTTCCATGCTCTAGGGTGTAGCCATGCTTCATACCAACCCAAACAATGAGATGTTAGAGGTTTCCCTATAATCTCTCAAGCTAACTCTAATGCCAATGCTGTGTTTCAGCCAGCTAGTTCTTTCCATGCTCTAGGGTGTAGCCATGCTTCATACCAACCCAAACAATGAGATGCTAGAGGTTTCCCTATAATCTCTCGAGCTAACTGTAATGCCAATGCTGTGTTTCAGCTAGCTAGTTCTTCCCATGCTCTAGGGTGGTGTAGCCATGCTTCATACCAACCCAAACAGTGAGATGCTAGAGGTTTCCCTATAATCTCTTGAGCTAACTCTAATGCCAATGCTGTGTTTCAGCTAGCTAGTTCTTTCCATGCTCTAGGGTGGTGTAGCCATGCTTCATACCAACCCAAACAAGGAGATGTTTGTGGGTTTCCCTATATTCTCATTGTTTGTGTTGGTAAGAGGCATAGCTACATCCTAGAACTTGGTAAGGATTGTAAGTAGTGATTTGATTGGTCAGATCAGATGGCCAGTTACATTTGGGCAAATGCATTTCTGACTGAAGGCTTGGTCTGGGTTTTCGGCAGTAATGTTGTGGCTGAAAAAAAAGATCGCCAGTGCTAAGGTGCAGTAGCCAAGAATTAATTTTGGGAGTGGTTCGAAATTCCATGCTGAATTGATGAACTTCAGGAGGAACATATAAGAGGGTGGGAGAATGACTGTCTAACGATATTTTCACAATAATGCGAACAGTAGCTTGTGACTTGATTGTACAGTAGCTTAGTTGGTAATGTCAATGAGAATGGTGAATTATTCACTGTCTCCATCTTTGATAATTCATGCTCTGTGGGCACATAAATGATCAAAGATAGAGATAATTCTCATAATTCGCTTCCCGAGCAACTTCAAAGTTGATGTGGCAATGAAGCATTGAATTGAGTGTAACTTCAACTGCTTTTTGATCTGTTGCAAAAGAAGGACTTGATTGTCTTGTTCTGTTTACCCTTCACTATACACATTGCCTCCTTTTTGTTTGATATGATTACTAATGATGGTGTTTGCTTACTGTTATGGTGTTTGAGTGTCCTACATCGGATGAATTTAGCCAGCGCCTAAATATCTGTGAGGTGAATGGCCCTTCTGAATGTTTTGCAATCTAAAAATATAGTTCCTAATTTTGTAATTGTTTTTTATCCAAGAGGTATGTGAAGCAGTGCATGCAAATGTGGATATAGATATTGCCTGGCACGTTGTGTTTTGTGTGTATGTGTCACTGTGTGTGTTGTATTGCACACACGTGCAAATATGGATATACTGTAGATATTGCCTGGCACCTTGTGTTTCGTGTGTATGTGTCACCGTGTATGTTGTATTACACACACATCCAAATATGGATACAGATATTGCGTGGCACCTTGTGTTTCGTGTGTATGTGTCACTGTGTATGTTGTATCACACACACATCCAAACATGGATACAGATATTGCGTGGCACCTTGTGTTTCGTGTGTATGTGTCACCGTGCATGTTGTGTTTGTGCACCCCTCTCGGTGCCCCGCAGGTGTGATCGATGGGTACTCGGGGGAGAGGGCGACGCTGGAGCGGAAGCTTGGCGAGAAGCAGGAGCTGCTGCTGCACCTGGAGCAGCAGCTGCAGGTGACCGGCAGCCGCCTGCAGGAGCTGGAGCAGGAGCGGCGGCAGGTGCACCGGGAGAAGGAGCTGCTGGCACGGCAGCAGAGCGCCATGAGAGACGGCACCGGGGCCCGCGAGCTGCGTAGGTATCCCAGCATTCCCCCCGTGTTCCGCGACCGACGCCGTGGAAACGCTGCGGTTTCGCTTCCAGGTGTCACGGGAAGCCGATTCTTTCGTTAAGTTAATTCATTTTGCACTTTAATTTTTTTTTTAAACTGTTCACATCACTGAAGTACTCCTCTCTGGATTGTCAGTGAAAATCTGTCTGTAAATATCAGTATTTTACTCCATGGAGATCCCATTCTTGGGTACATGGCCTAATTCTTCTGTGCATTGAATTTAACGTGTTAGGAAAAATTCTTACACAGCAAAGCCCACTGTATATCCCAGCTACTGAGATGGTGAGTACATGTATGAATGGGGTTGAATCGAGGGATTTGTTTTTTCGGGAATGTTTAGAAGGAACTCTCCAAACTTTTTTTTTTTTTTTTTTTTTTTTTTTTTTTTTTTTTTTTTTTTAAATCATCCTTTGTCATGTAACACGTAACACGAGTCGTGTAACAAGATATTTCCCAGTGTGCAACATCTCTCTCTGCTTCCTTCCGTCTCTGAGACTCTGTGTAATGAGAGCATGTTCCATTTCTCTGCTTTTTCACTCTTCCAGGGCTAGTTGAAGCTGCAGTCGTTGCAGCACCTGAAGCAGGTGTGTTCACTTTGAGCATGGCCACGTTATTTCACGTGAATATTGTTTCGATCAGGTGGCATACACGCGTAGCGGGTTCGAAGTCCAGCATTGTTCAACGCTTGCTTGCCATGGGTTTACTCACTCAACTAACCACTGCATACGCCTTCTAATTTGTTTGTTTATGTTTGTGTTCCAGTAATGTTTTTTTTTTTTTTTGGTTGTGCATTAATTTATTTTGTAGCATGGTAAAATGCATATTAAACATAGTACATAAAGCTTTCCTAATAGGCAATCATCTCTACTTGTAGTTTATTCCAGAATAACATTTGTTGTCATCAGTTTTGATTTCTCTCCTACGCAGATTTCTAATTTTCATCTTTTTGATTTCCTATTTCCATGGCAGTTAAGATGATTGCTCAGTTAGAGTATTTCCGTTGCCTGCTTTCTGACACGGAGACTGTGTTGGTTCATCTGTTTGTTGCCAAAGTCATCTTTGCCCCTTTTTTTCCATTAATATTTAAGTGGGTCTGAATCTCCTTCCTGGTTTGCACTGTGAGCTGGGGGCATGGTGACTATAAGGCAGGGGTGCCCAGTATGTCGATCGCAGAGGCCAAGCTGGTAGATCGCATTCCATTACTTCAAATTCTGGAAATAGTTCAACTGCACACACACAGTAGGCTACTGGAAAATGTAATTCAGCTAGTAGTTAAGCAACACAATATAATGTTGGATAGTGGTAACACACAATATTATTATGTAGGCTCAAAAAAGAAAACATTGGATTTATTTGGTTAAAAATTGTTTTTAAATAATAAAATTATGGACTGTGGTTGCATGCAATTATGTAGCCTATATGTGACACCTTCAACTTGATCAGCCTACTTAATAATACTGTCCAACGATGTTTTTTTTTTTTTAGTTTAGATACGAGATGGAGAAAAGCTATGTCCAGTTTGCTATTTATCTATGCTAGTTTAGTTGGCAAGCTATGGTCTTGTTTGCGTGTCACTGAGTAATGACTCCCTGGTCCGACATTAGTTCCAAGGGGATACCCCCCCCCCCCCCTCCCCCCGCCATTGGAGAGGTAGATGGCAAGCCAAGTAAGTATGGGCACCCCTGCTATAACCCTGATGAAAATTCCAGCTGAGACCATCTGGGACTCTTAAGGTGGTGTAAGGTGGTTTAAGCTGTGTATTTGACACCTCTAGCTGGTCATAGCTGGTCTGTGGCTGGTCAAAGCCGGTCTCTAGCTGGTAGAGTACGCTGGTGATCGAGCTGACTATATAGGTTGGTCAGCTGGTGAGCAGCTGGTGACCAGCTAAAAGTTTTGAAAACACAGCTTAAACCAGCTTAAACCAGTTTAGGCTAGTTTAAGGTGGAATTTTCAGCAGTTAAGGTATGCGGCACAGGCGGTGGGAGTGGGTTCATTTCAGTTATCTTTCAGGATGGAGAAATGAAGTGTTGTTGTGGCTGCCTTTTAGTAAAACTCACAAATGCAAACCTTTTTAGAAAAAACTTTTTTTTACAACATTGTTCAGCAGTTTGAAGGTGCAGTATGTAAGTTTGGAGAAACAAGCTAGATTTTGAGAATAAGAATGTTCCACCCCCTCCATCCAAAGCCCCGCCCTCCAAACACTCCAACTGTAAGATGCCTGAAATCTGACTACTGGAGAGGGGACAGGAGTAAAGTAGGGACAATGCAACACATCATGCCTCATTCGCAGGTAGAAAATAAAATGCTTAACGTCATCGTAATGAACGTAAACAACGAACATGGAATGTAGTTTTGATTTACAACAGTCAATAAATGCAGACACCGGTGTTTTTGATTGTATGAGACCCAGATGAAGTTACAGCTGAAAGGTCGGTCAAATAAATATTGCTAAACGCATCTGGAACTGGAGTGTACAATTAGTTTTTTTTTTTTTTTTTTTCCCACTTGAACAGCATAGGTAGCTATAAACGTAGCTAGCTAACTGCAGATTAGCTGTAAGATAACATCTAATGTACAGCATAGCTATAATGTAAACAGTGTGTAATGCTTAAATGCATCAGCTAACTTACTGACATTTTGTAGCTACGTAGGCTACACTGTTCTGGGCGATGAAACATTCCCGTAGAAATAGAACAAGCAAGGTAATTACCTGTCCGGCAGAAATACTACAAGCTCAGCATCACTTTTGAAGCCCTTCAGGTGGGCGAGCTCTCGCCATTCCTGGAAAGCCCAACCGACGTTTACTCAAGTCTTATCTCTCGCTCGGTCCCCAGTTTCACAATGACTGTCTTTCTTTTTAAAAATTTTTTTAAAAAATCAAAGATTAAAAAAATCTACAGTGATCGCAGTGAAAGGCAGAACTGGTAATTTTGGCAGATTTTTCTAGCTAGCTATAACACCATCTCTGCTCTGCTCTGCTGTTAGCTGTGTAGCCTGCTCTGACAGCGCTACATGATTGACAGGCAGATAGCTGTCCCGATTGGTTGATGAGATTCAGGCACGTGATATTTAGAGTGGCTGATTTCAGAACCTGGGGCAGTCAGAGAGACCGGATTTTGTTTTTCTTAGAGGTTATAATATATTGATATCTTTTGGAATGTGAAGGCAGTTTAGCCAAAAATGAACGAAAGTGTTCTAAAGAAAACTTCTATACTGCACCTTTAATGTCCAATGTTACTTTTGCTTACTAATTTTTGCGGTTACTGTCTATTATTTTAATAATAACTGACGTATGTGAAAGGCCTTTTGAATGGCTTATCACAGCTGTGCCTTCACTGCGCACACGATGTATCTACTGTATTGGCACAGTAAATGTAGGTTAAAATCGAACTTTTTTAAAGTTCAGGTGGCTTTTGCCTTTTCGTGTCTCAGCAGCCAACAACCGCTTCTTTCAGCATCCCTTTTTTAATCAGTCGAATACGCTTAACGTGTGTGAGACTGACGCTGGTGGAGGGTGAAAAAGAGACCCTGCCGTTACCCGGAGGTGGGGTGTGACAGTTTTTCAAAACCGCCTTGCAGACCTACTGGAGGAAACCGAAAAGCTGATGAAGGAGAAGGTGGAGGTGCAGCTGCAGGCCGAGAAGGAGAGCAGCGACCTCCTCAAGCGGCTGAAGTGCCTGGAGGCCGAGGTGGAGGAGCGCGCGAGCAGGGAGGTGGAGCTGGAGGAGGCCCACCGGGTCGAGCGCAGCGACCTGAGGCAGCAGATCCAGGCCCTGGAGAAGCAGATGGAGAAGAACCGCAGATTCCTGGACGTAAGGGGCCCCCTTCCCTCAGTCTGCGCTCAATACGGGTCAGCGATGAAGCTCGTGCAGCCGGGTCTGTACTGGTATCGTTGAGGAGTCAAAAATGGTGTGGCAACTGTTACATTTAAACATAATAACTTTGCCATTTGTTATGTAATAACAGTTAACGTAATAGCTTTTCGTCAGGTAATGCAGATAACATAAGCAAACATTTCCTTCTTGCAAGAACTGGACGCCGAATGAAGTAACATTATCAATAACAGATGCCGAGTCATTTTGGGACAGCAGTGTAGACGCATAGCTCTACTGGATTTGGGCCTTTTGCTGCCCGTGTTTCTATGTAGTGATTGTTTTACCGAGATACTGAGGGAGACTTAAGCAGTCGTGCCTCGTTCCATTGAATGCGGTTAATGTTTTTTTTTTTTGCGGTGGAATTCCCCCTTTGAGGTTTAAGGTCGTTGACTACTGCCGCTGCGATTCCTCGGGGTAAAATGTCGTCTAACTGTCACTGATTTACAGGAGCAAGCGGTCGATCGGGAGCACGAGAGAGACGTCTTTCAGCAGGAGATCACGAAGCTAGAACAGCAACTGAAGAACGCACAAAAGCAGCAGCCTAGCACTGATCAGTATAACAAAGAGGTACTGTGCTTCCCTCCAAGCTATCCTATTGTTGGGCTGGGCCCATCTGACATGTTTTTTTTTTCCCCCACTATTGTTTTCTCACAAAGGAAGTACCAATCATATTACGAGCTGGTCAGAGTGAAGACTCTGTGACTTTTTTTTTTCAAGGCGGGAGTTCTGGTGTGGTCTGAACAATGCCAAGGTAGCTGTGCAAACAGAATACGATCCTAAACCAGTCGGACTGGAACTGAAGCATCCTGCTCATTAAAAGAAAAACATCCTCCTTAATTTGCAGTCACAAAAAGTGCAATATAAAATGCGCAGTCAAAATCCAGAACGGTGTAGCTGAGAGGTAAAGAACAAGACCAGGTCAAAACCTAGTATATGGCTGAACCTAACACACGTGATCCCACCGACCAATGGTGTAACTTCATCACTCGGCCAACCAATGGTGTAACTTCATAACTCGGCTGACCAATGGTGTAACTTCGTCACTCAGCCAACCAATGGTGTAACTTCATCACTCACTCAGTCACTTCACTCAGTCACTCAGTCACAGACATTCACGTTTGTAGGGCTGGCCCCGCTGTTGCGGTCCAGCCAAAAATGTGTACGTTCCGAGTTCTGGACAGCACACATTGTGATTCAGAGCATCCCAGAGGGGGTCTGTTTGCGTCTTGTCATGTGACAAGAACAACGTATCAAACAGCCCACCTCTCGGATGTTTTGAATCGGTGTGTGTCGTCCGCCTTCCTGAGGAGATTTGAATGCCCTGTGCAATCAAATCATTTTTCGTAGTTAGTAGGATCCACTTAATTGCATAACGGATCAGCGCATAATTAGGGTAATTTGGGTATTTGCATTGAATTGCCAAATCCAGAACCATTTCCCATTCATTCCCATTCAGATTTTGGATATTTGCATGGAATTATGTGCAGTTACATTGTATAATAATTGGAGTGGCAGGTAAGCCATCTGCCAAGTTATCCCCTTCTCTGGGCATGCCCCATACCTTTAGAGCACTGGGAGTTTGGCATTTTTACAGGGTTTCCCACAGAAATAACCACCATGACAGCAGACTCTCAACCATGAAGAAATTACCTTCTGTAGCTTTTGACTCCTTGTAAACACACAGAATTTAGATACAATTCCACACGTCTGCACATGAAAGCCCCAAACTTGGGTGGTTTTTTTGCGTTTTTCCTGCTGATTTTGTCATCACCAATGCTCCAGTCCCACAATCAGCAATTCTCCCCATTGGGCATTTCGCTACATCTGCCAATGACAACATCTGATGAAAGTAGCCAATTGAGCAAACTGTGATTCACATTGCAGTCCACCAATCCCCTCGTAGATGACAGATGTGTGCTGCCATTGGTTGTAAGCAGTATGGTAAATGGTAAATGGACTGCATTATATATAGCGCTTTTATCCAAAGCGCTTTACAAATGATGCCTCTCATTCACCCATTCACACACACACTCACACACCAACGGTGAAAGGCTGCCATGCAAGGTACCAGTCAGCTCGTTGGGAGCAATTAGGGGTCAGGTGTCTTGCTCAGGGACACTTCGACATGCCCATCGAACCGGCAACCCTCCGACTGCCGGACAACCGCTCCTGCCTCCTGAGCTATGTCATATGCGGCATGCTGTGTGGGTGATGGCTGCAGTTTAAGTCGACCCTTTGGTGCGTGTGTGTGCGTGTGCTAGGTGGACCGGCTGACCGCCCAGCTGCAGGAGAAGTCGGACAGGTGCAGCGAGCTGCTGCTGCGCTCTGAGCAGCTGCAGAGGGAGGTCCAGGACGGCGGCGAGGAGGTCGACAGGCTGGAGACGCGCGTGCGGGAGCTGGAGCAGGCCCTGCTCGTCGGCACGGAGACGCCGCAGGTGAGCCAATCGCAGCTTTTCTGCTGAGCAATCAGGCAGGCAGTGGGGGTGTGAGTTTAAGTGTAGTCTCAGGGGGGATTATGGGAAATCTCAGTGGGGGGGGATTATCTCAGGGGGATTATGGGAAATGACCCAGGCAGGTTTAACTGTAGTCTCAGGGGGGATTATGGGGGGTGGGGTGTAAGCTTAACTGCAGTCTCAGGGGGATTTGGGAAATGGAAGTGGGGTGTGACCAGGGGGGATTATGGGGCCGCCGTGGGGTGCGAGTTTAACTGTAGTCTCAGGGGGATTATGGGAAATGACCCAGGAAGTGGGGTGTGAGTTTATCTGTAGTCTCAGGGGGGATTATGGGAAATGACCCAGGCAGTGGTGTATGAGTTTAACTGTAGTATCGGGGGGGATTATGGGAAATGACCCAGGCAGTGGGTTATCATTATGGCAGTGGAGGACTCTGCGATGTGCGACTTTTCAGGTGGAGCAGAAGAGTCCGAATCCACCTGAAAAGGGAACACTGGACACTACCCTGGAGGTGGAGCTGCAAACTGAAAGAGAGGCTCTGGACAGAAAGGAGAAGGAGGTACTTTTATTTTTAATTTATAACATTTGAAGAAGAAGAAAAAGAAGAAAGCTTTATTTGTCATGTGCATATACAGTACGTGTACATACAGTGAAATTTGTCCTCTGCATTTGACCCATCCTAGTTACTTAGGAGCAGTGGGCAGCCACAGTGCAGCGCCCAGGGACCAACTCCAGTTCTGAGGCCAGTGCCTTGGTCAGTTTGCTAACAGTTAGTTGTGGAGAGACACAATATAATAAAGTCCTGTGGAGCAGGGAGTAATAATCAACAAAATAAGACTGCAAATGAATAAATTATGTGTATTATGCCGAATGTATTTGTTTTCACAGTCATTGCTGGCCCTGATAAAATATGGTTAGTTTTCCTTCCACCTAGCATTTTGTGCACTGAGAAAATTTACTGCTTATCACATGTTAATTTGTGAATCATTCAGCATGTGTAAATTAGGACAGGATTTTTTCCTTATTATATTAAGAATACTCGTAAGTGAAGTAGTGTACAGTATACCAATGTGTCCTGGTGTGGTGAATCATCAAAATGGCTCTCAAGGTAGAGTGTACTGTTGTGTCTGGCTCTCAGATCAGTAACCTGGAGGAGCAGCTGGAGCAGTTCCGGGAGGAGCTGGAGAATAAGAGCGAGGAGGTGCAGCAGCTCCACATGCAGCTGGAGATACAGAAGAAGGAGCTGAGCTCCCAGCAGGAGGACCTGCAGCAGAGGGGCGACCTGCTGAAGGTACAGTACGCGTCTCCTTGCTCTTCGCCCCAATCCCCAGCTGCACCCGTCACCACCCCCCCCCCAAAAAAACCTAGGGGTGTACTGGCTTATGTTGGCTCAGGAGGTAAGAGTGGTTGTCCGGCAGTCGGAGGGTTGCCAGTTCGATCCTCCGCCATGGGCATGTCAAAGTGTCCCTGAGCAAGACACCTAACGCCTAACTGCTCCCAACGAGCTGATTGGCACCTTGCATGGCAGCCTTTCACCGTTGGTGTGTGAGTGCGAGTGTGTGAGTGTGTGAATGAGAGGCATCAATTGTAAAGCGCTTTGGATAACAGCGCTACATAAATGCAGTCCATTTACCGTCCATTTCATTTACCATACCGAACCACAACAAAGCGTTAAATGGAAATATTTGTAGCTCGGTTGTTGGTTTTTATTATGGCTCATAATATGTTTATTATTATGTTGATCAGATGACCGCATTTTCATTGATGATTGGTTTCTGTTCGCTTTGAAACTCACGGGAGGTGAGGAATTTCAGCCTCAAAGTTGTTGGCTATAGGCATTTGTTTGCACCCTATTGGGGGGGGCAAGTACGATTCTAAAGGGCCTGACTGAAAAAAATATTAAAACCTAGCATTTTTTGGGGTAACTGAAATTTCGCTGTACTCGTCTTGGTGTGTGTTTCAGGCGCTGGAGGACAAGAGCGAGCTGGTGAGAGAGCTGGAGTCCCAGGTGGAGTGCATGCGGGCCGAGCAGGAGCGCCTCAGTAAGAACCGCGAGGTGGAGACCGACCAGCTGAGCGCCGTCATCGAGAAGCTGCAGCAGGAGCTCGCCACGATCGAGCGCAGGGCGCCCGACGAGAGCCCGCGGGACGCGGACCGCTCGAGCGCCCGGGCGGGGAGGAAGCTCGCCTCGCCGGGGACGACGGCGACGAGCCGAAGAAGCGCGAGGCGAAGCGGGCGGCTCAGGAGTTGGCCGCGCTGCGGGCCAGTCACGATTCCTTGCTGGAGAAGTACGAGCGCCTGCGGGAGGAGACGTCGGGCTCGTCGGGCGCGGCCGGGCGCGACAACAGGCTGCCGGAGCTGGAGGAGGCCCTGCGGGCGAAGACGGCCGCCTGCCTGGTCATGCGGGCTCAGGTCCAGGCCCTGGAGGAGAGCGCCGGCTGCAGGGTGGGCAGCCTCGGCGCGCGGATCGCGGAGCTGGAGGCCTGCGTGGGGGAGAAGGACGCGGAGCTGGAGCGCTGCGGGCTGCGGGTGCAGCAGGCCCAGGCCGAGGCGGCCGCCCTTCGCCGCCGGGTCTCCGAGCTGGAGGACACGCTCAGGGAGAAGGTGGCGGCCGCGCTGGTCAGCCGGGCCGAGCTGGGGGCCGTGCGGGAGCACGCGAAGGCGGCGCGGGGGGCCGGGGGGCCGCGGGGGGGCGAGGCGCCGGAGGAGCGGGAGGAGGGGCGGGCGCGGGGCGGCCGGCGGAGGGACGGGGGTGCGCCCCCCGCCCCTGGCGCCCAAGCGGGCGAGAACCCGCCGGCCGCGAAGGTGGCGCTTTGGACGGAGAAGCTGCGGGCGCTGGAGGAAGGTCTGAGCGCCATGCAGGAGGACCAGGAGCTCCAGAAGCAGCTGCTGTCCAGCTCCGGGGAGCAGGTGGCGGAGTACGAGGAGAGGCTGGCCGTGCTGATGGATCTCCTCGGCCGGATCGCTGCAGGGCCAGGGAGCCAGAGGCCGCCGCCGCCAGTTAGCGTACGTGCATCGGCTCTTACCGGCAGCCAGTACGGAGCGGCTACTTTAATGCCTGTCGTTTTACCCCTCGCACTGCAGGTGTCATGGCTGTATTGATCTGTTTCGTTGTGAATTTTTTTTTTTTTTTTTGTTAGCGGCGAATTGTTTTTCGCCGCTCTAAATTTTGACCCTGCGTCGTCCTTGATCAGACCTGGGTCAAATGCGTATTTGTTTTGACTTTTCTGTGCGCTGTCGATCTTGCCTGGTGTAATTGAGTCAGGCAATATGACCAGAAGCGGGGTTTGCGCTTTTTGAGAGTATTTCATTGGTTCCAATACACAAGACAAGATCAGCAAAGTGTAGAGAGGTATTCGAATCCAAAACAAATCTGTATTTGACCCAGGTCTGTCCTCGATTAATTATGACTGCGGATGTATAAGAAATTCTGTTTTGCAGTCCTCCAGCTAAACCGCATAGTCATTGCACTGGAAGACTTTGCTGTTTAAAAAGCTACCACTGGCACAGTGTACAGCAGAGTAGTGTTTCGGTGGGATGCCCATGTGCCACATTGGAGTCTTCTTTAAACCGCCATGGTTATACACTGCGCTGGCAAGTAGCGTTATTATTCTTGCACAAAATGTTTTTTCCCTCCTTTTTACCCAGGCATCAGAGACAGCTATTAAAGAGGACCCTGCTGCTGCGTCAGACCTGCTACAGGAAGTCAACAGGAAGCTGCTGCCACTAAAGAGGAGCTCAACAGCTACAGGGAAAGAAGTGACAAGCTACAGGAGGAGCTACAGGTACTTTTAAGAAGTCCTTCCAAGACTTCATTGATGGGGAAGTAATCCCTTCCACACAACGCAAACACACATAACAATGTGCACACCAGTATTTTGCACACCGTCCCATAATGACCAAAATTCAGGCCTTTGAAAAAAAACATTTTTAAAAAAAATCTAATTCCAGTCACTGAATTTATCCATCATGTGTAACTTCTCTTCAGATTTCATTAATTCAGACAACAGAATCTTTCCACCTACCTGAAATACTTCCAGCAGCATACCTCCTGCCAAAACTAGATTTTAGGGAATAGTATTCTGCCAATAAACGTTAAATAATAATCTTTAAATGATTTACGGAAAGCCAGTTGCCAGTTACATCCTGCAAAACATTTTAATGAAATGAAATCTCACATTTCTGTTAACATCGATCGGATGTAAATGTTGAACTCTCGTTTGATGATTCACTGATGCAGAATGTGTATCCCTTGTTTAGGAGAGAGAAATGACTATAGTGCAGCTTAAAGAAGAGCTCCATGCGGTAAGTGCTACAGAGATTTATAAAATGAGTGCTGACAATCTGATTTGCATGCCACACGTTTCAGAACCTAATCGCCTTTTTTACGTTCACGAGTACTGATTACACAGAGACACTCTTTTCCGAGTTGATTGGTCGTGGGACGGAGCTTTTATACGTTTCGGTCCAATAGCCTGAACGTAACTAGCCCCGGACCGGGTTAGCCTTGCGGCGTGAGTTACCATGGCGACACACCCCGATTTAAAGTGGGTCATCTTCGTCATGTGGGAAACCCAGGGTCAGCAAGCTAGCTGATTGAAGTTAGCTTGCTAACCCTGTGGTCTACCCCCTTTTCAATGAAGTAAAACTGGGGAGTGCACTGCATAAAGAACTATAAAAATTCTGATTGTGCAAGGTCTCTGGAGTTCAACTGGCTATTTGGCATGTTGGCACGCCTGTGTCTATCGGAAAACGGTCTTCGAAATGTTTTGGAAACTATCGCTATTTTCGCTCCCAGGCATCGATGAGAGGACCCAGCGGTGAAGAAGATCCTGCCGCCTTGTCCAAACTGCTACAGGAGGTCAAACGGGAAGCTGCTGCCACTAAAGAGGAGCTCAACAGCTACAGGGAAAGAAGTGACAAGCTACAGGAGGAGCTACAGGTACTTTTAAGAAGTCCTTCCAAGACTTAATTGACATGTGCACACCAATGACCAAAATTCAGGCCTTTTTGCTAACACCGTGCCATAGTGACCAAAATTCAGTTGCCTGCATTCCCTTGCCTGTTTTTTTGAAATTGGAAAAAATAAAAAAAAAAAAATCTAATGTTTTAGTCGATCAGTCACTGAACTTTTATCCATCATGTGTTTAACTTTATCCATCATGTGTAACTTATCTTCAGATTTCATTAATTCAGACAACAAAAACTTTCCACCTACCTTAAATACTTCCCGCATTATACCTCCTGCCAAAATTGGATTTGAGGGAATGGTATTCTTCCAATAATATTAAATAATCATCTTTGTGATGTACAGAAAGCCAGCTGCCAGCTACATCCCTGCAAAACATTTAAATGAAATGAAATCTCACATTTCTGTTAACATCGATCGGATGTAAATGATGAACTCTCGTTTGATGATTCACTGATGCAGAATGTGTATCCCTTGTTTAGGAGAGAGAAATGACTATAGTACAGCTTAAAGAGGAGCTCCATACGGTAAGTGCTACAGAGATTTATAAAATGAGTGCTGACAATCTGATTTGTGTGCCACACGTTTCAGAACCAAATCGTCTTTTTTACGTTCACGAGTGCTGATTACGCGGAGACACCCTTTTCCAAGTCGATTGGTCGTGGGACGGAGCTTTTATACGTTTCGGTCCAATAGCCTAAACGTAACTAGCCCCGGACCGGGTTAGCCTTGCGGCGTGAGTTACCATGGCGATACACCCCGATTTAAAGCGGGTCATCTTCGTCATGCGGGAAACCCAGGTGAGCAAGCTAGCTGATATTGAAGTTAGCTTGCTAAACCTGCGGTCTACCCCCTTTTCATTGAAGTAAAACTGGGGAGTGCGCTGCATAAAGAACTATAAAAATTCTGATTGTGCAAGGTCTCTGGAGTTCAACTGGCTATTTGGCTGTTGGCACGCCTGTGTCTACCGGAAAACGGTCTTCGAAATGTTTCGGAAACTGTTGCTATTTTCGCTCCCAGGCATCGATGAGAGGACCCAGCGGTGAAGAAGATCCTGCCGCCTTGTCCAAACTGCTACAGGAGGTCAAACGGGAAGCTGCTGCCACTAAAGAGGAGCTCAACAGCTACAGGGAAAGAAGTGACAAGCTACAGGAGGAGCTAAAGGTACATTTAAAAAGTCCTTCCAAGACTTAATTGATGGGGAAGTAATCCCTTCCACACAACGCAAACACACATAACAATGCGCACATAAATATTTTGCACACCGTCCCATAATGACCAAAATTCAGGCCTTTGAAAAGAAATAATAATAATAATCTAATTCCAGTCACTGATTTTACTCATGGTTATGTCAATGGTGTAAGAGCGAATGTGTAGTTCATTGAAATTATTGAACTGAATTATTAATAAATAAGTAAATAAACAAGTAAATAGGAAACTAAATTCTAAATTTTTGTTGCAATTTTATCCTGCATTCCCTTGCCTGTTTTTCGAAACAGTGAATGTGTGCGAAGCTTTCCGTGATTGGTTGGATTGGAAATGTTTGTTGAAATAAGCCACTGCAACTATAGTGCAGAATTCTGTGCAAGATGTTTTAGTCGATCATCTCACCAGTACTTTTGCAGACTTATGTAATTCACCAGTAGATCCTTCTTTGTTGTTTAACTTTATCCATCATGTGTAACTTATCTTCAGATTTCATTAATTTAGACAACAGAATCTTTCCACCTACCTGAAATACTTCCAGCATCATACCTCCTGCCAAAACTAGATTTGAGGGAATAGTATTCTGCCAATAAATGTTAAATAATAATCTTTAAATGATTTACGGAAAGCCAGTTGCCAGTTACATCCCTGCAAAACATTTTAATGAAATGAAATCTCACATTTCTGTTAACATCGATCGGATGTAGATGATGAACTCTCGTTTGATTATTCACTGATGCAGAATGTGTGTCCCTTGTTTAGGAGAGAGAAGTGACTATAGTACAGCTTAAAGAAGAGCTCCATACGGTAAGTGCTACAGAGATTTATAAAATGAGTGCTGACAATCTGATTTGCATGCCACACGTTTCGGAACCAAATCGTCTTTTTTACGTTAAGGAGTGCTGATTACACAGAGACACCCTTTTCCGAGTCGATTGGTCGTGGGACGGAGCTTTTATACGTTTCGGTCCAATAGCCTAAACGTAACTAGCCCCGGACCGGGTTAGCCTTGCGGCGTGAGTTACCATGGCGATACACCCCGATTTAAAGTGGGTCATCTTCGTCATACGGGAAACCCAGGGTGAGCAAGCTAGCTGATATTGAAGTTAGCTTGCTAAACCTGTGGTCTACCCCCTTTTCATTGAAGTAAAACTGGGGAGTGCACTGCATAAAGAACTATAAAAATTCTGATTGTGCAAGGTCTCTGGAGTTCAACTGGCTATTTGGCTGTTGGCACGCCTGTGTCTACCGGAAAACGGTCTTCGAAATGTTTCGGAAACTGTTGCTATTTTCGCTCCCAGGCATCGATGAGAGGACCCAGCGGTGAAGAAGATCCTGCCGCCTTGTCCAAACTGCTACAGGAGGTCAAACGGGAAGCTGCTGCCACTAAAGAGGAGCTCAACAGCTACAGGGAAAGAAGTGACAAGCTACAGGAGGAGTTAAAGGTACATTTAAGAAGTCCTTCCAAGACTTAATTGATGGGGAAGTAATCCCTTCCACACAATGCAAACACACATAACAATGCGCACACCAATGTTTTGCACACCGTGCCATAGTGACCAAAATTCAGGCCTTTGAAAGTTTTTTTTTTTTTTTTTTAATCTAATTCCAGTCACTGAATTTATCCATCATGTGTAACTTATCCTCAGATTTCATTAATTCGGACAACAAAAACTTTCCACCTACCTTAAATACTGTCAGCATTATACCTCCTGCCAAAATTGGATTTGAGGGAATGGTATTCTTCCAATAATATTAAATAATCATCTTTGTGATTTACAGAAAGCCAGCTGCCAGTTACATCCCTGCAAAACATTTAAATGAAATGAAATCTCACATTTCTGTTAACATCGATCGGATGTAAATGTTGAACTCTCGTTTGATGATTCACTGATGCAGAATGTGTGTCCCTTGTTTAGGAGAGAGAAATGACTATAGCACAGCTTAAAGAGGAGCTCCATACGGTAAGTGCTACAGAGATTTATAAAATGAGTGCTGACAATCTGATTTGCATGCCACACGTTTCGGAACCAAATCGTCTTTTTTACGTTAAGGAGTGCTGATTACACAGAGACACCCTTTTCCGAGTCGATTGGTCGTGGGACGGAGCTTTTATACGTTTCGGTCCAATAGCCTAAACGTAACTAGCCCCGGACCGGGTTAGCCGTGCGGCGTGAGTTACCATGGCGACACGCCCCGATTCAAAGTGGGTCATCTTCGTCATGCGGGAAACCCAGGGTCAGCAAGCTAGCTGATATTGAAGTTAGCTTGCTAACCCTGTGGTCTACCCCCTTTTCATTGAAGTAAAACTGGGGAGTGCACTGCATAAAGAACTATAAAAATTCAGATTGTGCAAGGTCTCTGGAGTTCAGCTGGCTATTTGGCTGTTGGCACGCCTGTGTCTATCGGAAAACGGGCTTCGAAATGTCTCGGAAACTATCGCTATTTTCGCTCCCAGGCATCGATGAGAGGACCCAGCGGTGAAGAAGATCCTGCCGCCTTGTCCAAACTGCTACAGGAGGTCAAACGGGAAGCTGCTGCCACTAAAGAGGAGCTCAACAGCTACAGGGAAAGAAGTGACAAGCTACAGGATGAGCTGCAGGTCAGGGACACGTCCATAGCCCAGCTACAAGAGGAGCTCAGGCAGATCAAGGAGGCCTTCGCGAAATCGGAGGAGGAGCTTAAAAAGAAGAGCGGAAAACATTCCGCGGGTAAACAGGACCGCCCAGAGAAGGCGAGAGGGTCGTCGGCCAAGGAAAGGAACGACCTCGCCAGAAAAAATTCTGCCCAGAGGGACCGGGCTGCCGGTGCGAGCGAGACCCCCGAGACCCCCCCGCGCCGACGCGGCGGTGCAGACCGGCCCAGCCCGCCTCGGCTCCGCCGCGGCCTCCGGGAGACGCCGAGGGACGCGATCGGCGAGTACGCGGAGAAGATCGAGCAGATGCGCGAGCTGCACGCGGCCGAGATCATGGACATGGAGGCCAGGCACATCGCCGAGAGCGAGGGCCTGAGGGGAGAGGCGCGGGCGCTGCGGGAGGAGTGCCGAGCCCTCAGGGCCGCCATCGAGGACCTCCGCCAGTCAGAGGTGGTCTGCTGTGCGGTTTTTTTTTTCTTTTTGTTCTTCTTCTCTTAAAAAAAAAAAAAAAAACTTTGGTGCCTGAGTGGCCCCAAAATAATCCGATTCACGTTCACGGGCGAGGGCATCTTTGTGACGGTGCCTTTATAAAAAAAAAAAAAAAAGTGCTATACAAATGGGAAAGAAATTATTTGAACTGAACGAGAGCGAACGTTGTTCAGCTGTGGCTCTCCTTTATCAGGTTCCAGGTGTTGCGGCGAAGTATTCCAAAAAATAAGTGTAAAAAACATAAATAAAAAACTTACAGCCACTAAAATTTTATTATTATTCTACTTTTACAGGCTGCTTCACCTCAACTGGAGCACCTTCCAGCCTCACAGTTCAGAGATGGATCCATGAGTGGTAAATCGTTATTGATTTAAATGCAAGGCAGTACGAGTCTTTCAGTGCATGTGGACGAGTTGCGATCGATCAAAGGGCGCTCTCTCAGCTTGAGGTTGCGTGGCTCGTTGCCATGGTGACATGCTCTCGATATCCTTCCCCCCCCCCCCCACAGACAGCGGCTCAGACTGGAGCCAGCACACAGGTCATGACCCCCCCGTTCTGCAGCAGGAGTTCCGAACCACGCCAGAAGGAGCCAGAAGGGACAATGAGACTGATGTACTTCCTGACAGAATTAAGGTTAGCCAAACGTATTTTATTGCATAATAATATTGGCTTTTTTTTTTAATCCCACAGATTGCCTTTTGAAACGTATTTTTATATGAATACTGGTTACTGTATTTTCATAACTAAGGCAGCAGTGTAGCGTAATGGCTAAGGAACTGGTCTTGTAACCTAAAGGTTGCAGGTTCGATTCCTGGGTAGGACACTGCTGCTGTACCCTTGAGCAAGGGACTTAACCTGCATTGCTTCAGCATATATCCAGCTGTATAAATGGATGCAGTGTAAATGCTGTGCCTGTAATGTAATGTAATATCACACTGTGTGACGAGGATTTTAAACGCCGCGTGCACAGATAACATCATCAGATGGCGCTTTCATGTTTTTTAAAGCGACAGTCACTCTTCGTGTAAGAACTGTATAAATGGATGCAGTGTAAATGCTACTGTTTGTAGAAGTTGTGTGAGTCGCTCTGGATAAGAGAGCGTCTGCTAAATGCCTGTAATGTCATAGCGAACGCAAATGTTTACGTGTGTGTGTGTGCGTGCGTGCGCGTGTGTGTGTGTGTGTGTGTGTGTACGTGTGTGTGTGTACGTGTGTGCGTGTGTGTGTGTGCGTGTGTGTGCGCGTGTGTGTGTGTGTGTGTGTGTGTGTGTGTGTGTGTGTGCGCGTGTGCGTGTGTGTGTGTGTGTGTGTGTGTGTGTGCGTGTGTGCGTGTGTGTGCGCGTGTGTGTGTGTGCGTGCGTGTGTGTGCGTGCAGAGTTTACTGAGAGAGGTGCACCAGGAGGGCATGCAGGTGCTTTCTCTCTCGGAGCTCCCAGGGCCAGAGGCAGAGGCAGAGGGGGGGCAAGGGGAGGCAGCTGCAGCCCAGCTGAAGCAGCAAGGCTGGCTGAGGGAAAGGGCGTCCCTGCTAGCCTCGGTGGAGAGCCTGAAGGCCCTCATATCCACAATGCAGATCCACGGAGAGAGCCAGGTATTGTCTCTGAAAACTGTTGTTTCCCCCCCCCCCCCCCCTCTCCTCCTCCCCTTAGGGCTGGGCGATATGGGCCTTCGTTTCATCTTTTTTCTTTAATCGTGCCTGATGTGGTAGCAGATGTCCGAACATCAGAGGCCACAAGAAAGGCTTCCAGGAAAATAAATATTGTATGCTATACATTTGCTGTTGATATGACATCCACTCAGCAGCTAGGCCTTGCAGCTTTCATGTGACTGACGAAAACACATCACGTGATCGTTGAAAGGAAATAAAGATTATAATTACACTTAAAGAAAACATTTGATAATCATCGATGTGGATTTTTGCACAGACCTACTTCCAGGTATTCCTTAATTATTTTTAAGTGCAGCCAAATGCCGAAGAGGCCAAGACATTTCATCACATCAAAATATTCAACTCGCCTTAACTTTGCACCATCAATTCCTAATGGCATTGCTGCAATGTGCAATTTTTGATATTTATTTGATGAAAAACAGTAGAGTACCGTTGACATTGCTAATCCACATGCCATTGCATGAATTCGGACCCGTATACCGAAAAATGAGGTATACTGCCCAGTCCAACCCCAGTCTTAAAAATATTTCTCTAAAACAGTGGTAACCAACCCTCTCCTGGAGATCTACCGTCCTGTAGATTTTCACTCCAACCCTAACAAAGCGCAATTCGTTCAACAGCTAGAGATCTTGTTGAGCTCTACTAATTGGTAGAGGCGGGTCTGCCAAATTAGGGTTGAAATGAAAACCAACAGGGACGGTAGATCTCCTGGAACAGGGTCGGCTGCCACTGCTCCAAAGCTTTGCGTAAGCCGCTTAATTGCGTGAGTGCCGTAGCCCAGTCTGGGATTCGGTCCGCCCGCCTGTACTCAAGCACGTCCGTTTTTTTACCCCCCTCCCTTCCTTACCGCGCCACTTGAACTTTTCGACGGACGTGGGGCAGGCTCGAGGCCCCTCGGGCGGGGCCGGCGGAGACTGGCGGGCGGAGCTCCTGGAGGCCGTGCGGCGGGCGTTCGCGGCAGACCGCGGCGTGCTGACGAGCTCCGCCCGCTCCCGCCTGGAGCGGCTGGACACCAGCGACGCCGTCGTCTGCCTCAACCAGCTGGAGCGTGAGCTTGCTGAACAGGTACCGTCAGCCACTGCTGTCACATGTCCAGTAATGTTGAATGCCAATATATGCATATAATTGCAATTCTTTAATATATATATATATATATATATATATATGTGAGCATGTAAGATGCAGTGGATCTGTGTGTTAATACAATAATATGGTGGGTTTGTACACTGGCAGGAGGCTCTGCAGAGGGAAGCTATGGGGATCCTTCAGAGTGCAGACAGAACCAGTCTGCTAATGGAGGTCAGCCAGCTCAAGGCCCAACTGCAGCACCTCCAGCAGGACCCCAGGGTCACAGGTACTGTCCCATCCATCCACACATCATTACATTAAAGGCATTTAGCAGACGTTCTTATCCAGAGCAACATACAAAACTTTTACATAGCATTTACACTGCATCCATTTATACAACTGGATACATACTGAAGCAATGCAGGTATTACATTACATTACATTACATTACAGGCATTTGGCAGACGCTCGTATCCAGAGTGTATAACCAAAACCGGGAACAAGTGTGTTGAAAACCCTAGAGGGAAGTACAGTTCCAAGTGCAGGGAACGACCGCATAGTTTAACTTGGACCCTTAGGTTAATCTGATTAACACAACAAAAACAGCAACAAAGCAGTCTATGCAAATAAAACAAGCAATAGTGAGTAGGCACAAGTACAATAACTAAGTCAACTAAGATAAACAGCTTACCTAGCTACAACCCTATGATTACACGATTACAGGTAATGCAAGTACCTTACTTAAGGGTCCTACTCAAGTGTACCTTACTCAGGTGTCCTAGTGGGGAATTGAACCTGAGACCTTCAGGTTACAAGACCGACTCCTCATTATCCTTACCTCAAATTCCACGGAAGCTGGTGTGTGACTGATTATGAAGCAAACATAGCCGGTTTGCGCATCTCCACTTAGGTGTGGCTGATCAGCGGCCCGTTTTGGAGAAGCTGGCCGGGGACCGTGACGCCCCGCGCTCCGAGAGGATGTTGCTGGATGAGCTGAGGGCGGAGCTGGCCCAAACCAGACTGGAGCTGGAGAGCACGCTGAAGGCTCAACACAAGCACCTGACGGCGCTCGACACCCTGAGGCAAGCAGTCGTCTCTCTCGCGCTCGCTGTCGACGAGGGGGGGGGGGGGGGGGGCGCTCCGCATACGGTATGACACGTCCGGGCTTTTAGGGATCGTAGTAATTTACGCCTTCTGGATTGCAGGACCGAAGTTACCGAGAAGGCTGCTGAAGTGGACCTTCTTAACAAAAAACTGACAAATGAACAACGGAGGTCCAGGGAGCTTCAGTGGGCTTTTGAAAAAGAAAAATGTAAATCGGAGAAAAAGGACCAGAACGAAAGAGAAGAGCTGGAGGTAAGAGTACCTCACGGTCATTACGTGACAATCACTTGGCGGGCGGTCTTATCAAGAGCAACAAGCCGCAGTGGGCATTACAGATGGAGGCATTAGGAGTTTTCAGTGTTTGTCAAAGTGTAGTCAGCTGTAGACTATTTGTATGAAAACCCTGTTATAGTTTAGCAATGGAGAAAGTATTGAAAGTGCAGTGGCTATTAATTTTGTCTTAACTGGGCAGATTATTTTTAATGTGTCAACGTCTATGGTGCCATAGTGTTGGTATATATGGACTGTTGTCAGTGTCAGTGAAGTGCAGAAAGTTCAAAGAAGAGCAACCAAATTGATTCCTGGTACGAAAGATAAAAGCTGTGAGGAAAGACTTAAGATGCTTAACCTCTTCAAGCTTAGGAAAAGGAGACTCATGGGAGATTTTATTGAGGCTTTTAAATTCATAAAGGGGATCAACAAAGTGAACTACACGAGATTCTTCAGGTTGAATTCTGTTAGTAGAATGAGGGGACATAAATGGAAATTAACAAAAGGTAAATTCCATACAGACATTAGGAACAAATTTTCCATGCAGAGAACAGTCAATGTGTGGAATAGCCTGCCAGGTCACGTAGTAGATACGTACTTGATATGGTGTTAGATACGATGGAGTCTGAAGGTAATCAGAGCACTCATTTAGTCAGGAAATTGTCGAGCGTTGTTGGGCTAAATGGCCTGTTCTTGTCATTGTTATGTTTAGCTATGTTGTGTTATGTCATGTTATGTCATGTTATGTTATGGTATGTTTAGTTGTGTTATGTTATATTATGCTATGTTATGTTATGTTGTGTTTAGTTGTGTTATGTTATCTCATGTTGTTATGCTTAGTTGTATTATGTCATGTTATGTTATGTTTAGTTGTGTCGTGTCGTGTCATGTCATGTCATGTCATGTCATGTCATGTCATGTTATGTTATGTTATGTTGTGTCATGTTATGTTATGTTTAGTTGTGTTATGTTATGGTATGTTATGTTATATCATGTTATGTTTAGTTATGTTTAGTTATGCTATGTTATGTTATGTTATGTTATGTCAGTGTTGACTGATGTAAATCATTGGCTCATCATATCTGCAGGACGTGAGGCTGCTGTTGAAGGAGCAGCAGGCGAAGGTGGCCCAGCTGACTGAGGCTGTAGAGAAGGAGAGGAGGACGTCGGACCAGCTCAGGCAGCAGGCGGACCGTGGCCACGCCCAGCAGCAGTCCCTGCTGTCTCGCGAGCAGAGCCGCGTGTCGGAGCTCCAGGTGCAGCTGGAGTCGGCGCAGGCCAGGGCCCAGGAGCTGGGGAGCGCCCTGGAGCGGGAGAGGGAGCTTCGCGGCCAGCCGAAACCGCAGCAGCAGCAGCTGGGGAGTCCGCAGCACACAGCCCAGGCAGAGAAAGTGCAGGATGAGGAGGCGGGCGTGCGCTCCGCGGAGGCGGTCCTGGAGTCTCTGCGGTCGCAGCTGGACGACAAGCACGCGCAGGTGGTGCGGCTGCTGGGCGAGGCGGAGGGCCTCAGGCTGGAGGCGATACAGGCCAGGCTGGGGCGCGACGAGGAGGGGCGGCTCGCGCGGCTCGCCCAGGAGGCCCTGCGGGAGTCGCAGGAGCAGCTGCGGCAGCTGCGGGCGCAGGCGCAGGAGCTGCGGGCGCAGGCGGACGGGACGGAGCGGCAGGCCGTCCGGCTGCGGCGGGAGAGGGACGAACTGCAGGACCGAGTGGCGCGGCTTCAGGGCTTCGCCGAAACGCGGGAGCCCGACACTCAGGCGGTGCGTCACACTTCCTCCCGTTCCATCACCCTTTACCCCCCCCCCCCCCCCCCCCCCCCCCCAACCACAGGCGCGTAGATTTCAGGGGGGATGCAGGGGGTACGTCCCCCTCAATATTTTAGAACACGTGCATTTGTCCCCGTGAATTTTGTGTTGTCCTTTACATAAATAAAGACATTTCCACCATAGATTGATGCAGAAAAAGGCACAAATTGGCGCATAAAAATTCACCGGAAATGAGGTGTTTGACGCTCAGAATTTCCTGGGGGAGGACCCCCAGAACCCCCGCTCAATGTATCGCCCCCAATTTTCAAACGAAACCTATGCCACTGCTCCCAACGGTCGTTTCTATTATTGGGGGGTCATTGTTGGGTTAATTTTTAGAGAAATAGCTACCTAGTATTTCGATGTAATGTCTGAAGCAGTGAATGAAATGCTCTGTGTTTTGCCACCTCAGGACCTGTGTCGAACCGAGGACGAGTCCGCCAGCCGTACACAAGACTGGGTATCACTGGAGAATGTGTCGGAAGCGGACTCCAGCTTCATTTCTCTACATGAAATAACCCTAGCAACTGCAAACCCGAAACTTATGGACAAGATCATCAACCAGCTGCAGCACATTGCTGCTAAGATAAACGCCATGACAAGTAATACTACAGGAAGGTAAACCCACACAATTTTTCAACGTGATTCATTCTCTCACTGTCCACTGCTATGCGGGTACATTTCAGGAAGCATATTTATCAAAGTAAACAGCTGTCAGTACTAAATTAAACTGCCTTTTTTTCACTTTTGAAATTTCTTCCTCTGTGGTGTGTACATTTTTAAGGTTTTCTTGCATGTGAGCTAAATTTTTATGTTTTGCCATTATTTGAAAACTAGATCGATGCGATATCCACCCACCAATTAATGTCACAGGGTGCAGAAATCGGTAGCAACTACACAAAAATTCATCTCAGACTGTGAAAAAGAGTGAATACATTTTTAGAGTAGTCATTCATGGACACATGATTACAAGAAATATTATTAAAAATAATAACCAGCAGTTAGTGTGATTCAATGATGAGGAAGTTGGTGATTGGGTCTTTCCTTATTGTCCTGGTCTCTGTCCTCTAGTCTCATGCTTAGTATTATATATAGTATTATATAGCGACTTTGTCCTTGCTCAGCATTCCCAGTTCCCCCAATACGGGCACCAGTCGCTCCAGGTATTTGTAATTATGTGGTTTCGCACTGACAAAGGTTTTCCTGTCGGTGCGCACGTTCACACAACTACCCCAGTGCCGAGAAAGAAGCCATGCATAGTGTGCCTTTAACGTCCTGGTGTGTGTTTGCAGGGTGACCCTTGAGGAGGCGGACTGTGAGGGCCTGCGTAACAGTGTGCAGGGCGTGGTATCCCTGCTGCAGCAGGTGCAAGCGCTGTCTCCCGCCCTACAGGTAAGCGCAGCTCACATCAGACGAGGTGGCAAATCTCTATTACAGTAGCGAGCGTTAGCCTCTTTAATTGTTATGGCAGTAGCTCAGGGAATGGTAAAATGGACTGCATTTATATAGCGCTTTTATCCAAAGCGCTTTACAATTGATGCCTCTCATTCACCAGAGCAGTCAGGGGTTAGGTGTCTTGCTCAGGGACACTTCGACACGCCCAGAGCGGGGATCGAACCGGCAACCCTCCGACTGCCGGACAACCGCTCTTACCTCCTGAGCGATGTCGCCCCGAATAACTTGCCTCCATGAGCATTAATGGGTGTGGCTGCCTTTCACTGTCTTCTGTTTATGTACATGAACCTATCAAAGCGCTGTTTTTTAACGGGTTGAAATCACTGTCACTGACAGCACAGCATAGACCAACACAGGACTGGTTGGGGCTTTGCCAAAGCCACTTGCCGTATGCTTTAATTATTCTGTCACGGCAAAGTTTGTTCAGCAGAAGAGGGGTGACAGGTTCTGTTTCAACTCACCTGTTACCTAGATCTGTGGGGGGATGCAGTGTAGTATAATGGGTAAGGAGCTGGTCTTGTAACCTAAAGGTCACAGGTTCGATTCCCAGGTAGGACACTGTCATTTTACCCTTGAGCAAGGTACTTAATCTGCATTGCATCAGTACATATCCAGCTGTATAAATGGATGCAGTGTAAATGCTGTGTAAAAAGTTGTGAGTCGCTCTGGATAAGAGCGTCTGCTAAGTGCCTGTAATGTACTGTATATCACACTGTGTGATGAGGATTTTAAACACTGCGTGCACAGATAACATCATCAGATGGCGCTTTCATGTTTTTTAAAGTGACAGTCACTGTTCGTGTAAGGACTGTATAAATGGATGCAATGTAAAAGCTGTGTGTAAGACACCTCTGTAGAAGAGCATCTGCTAAATGCCTGTAATGTAATGTAATGTAATGTAATCTGTGAATGATGTGGATTAGGAGGCTGGGAATGAATCGTTGACTGATCCCGAGCGTAAGTGAAGTTGTTTTCGCTGTTGCGTGTGTGTGTGTGTGTGTGTGTGTGTGTGTGTGTGTGTGCGTGCGTGTGTGTGTGTGTGTGCGTGCGCCCAGAGCACGGCCCCGCCCGCCGGCGGCCCCTCGAATTCTCTGACGGAGCGGCTCCTGAGACAGAACGCCGAGCTGACGGGCTTCGTCAGCCGCCTGACGGAGGAGAAGAACGACCTGCGCAACTCGCTGGTCAGACTGGAGAAGGAGCTGAGGCTCGGCCGCCCGCGGGGCCCGCCACCGGCCAACGTGAGCGCCGCGCCGCCCGCGCCGCCCGTTTCCCGCCCGTTTCCCGCCCTTTCCGGTCCTTTCCCGCCCTTTCCGGTCCTTTCCGGTCCTTTCCGGTCCTTTCCCGCCCTTTCCGGTCCTTTCCAGTCACTCGCTCTGCGGAATGTTTTAAGAGTTCAGTTTATTCCGCCGTACTTTTAGAAAAATAGATGCGGGCGCGTCTTCGGTTTTAAAGTTGGTTGTTTAATGTAGTAAAGGAATGCAGTTCTACACTAACACTGTCAAAAGCCCTGAACACAGCTCCACACTAACACTGTCCAAAGCCCTGAACACAGCTCCACATTAACACTGTCCAAAGCGCTGAACACAGCTCCACAATAACACTGCCCAAATCCCTCAACACAGTTCTACACTAACACTGCCCAAAGCCCTCAACACAGTTCAACACCAACACTGTCCTAAGCCCTGAGCACAGTTCAACACCAACACTGTCCTAAGCCCTGAGCACAGTTCAACACCAACACTGTCCTAAGCCCTGAGCACAGTTCAACACCAACACTGTCCTAAGGAACTGGTGGGTCCGTTAATAAAACTAAATTCTTATGTTCAGTAAAACGAGCATTTCTGTACACTTTGACGGGTGCGTTTATTCATCAGTAGAGCCAAAAGCAGTTGAGCTTGGGGATGCTGAACTTTCACTTACACCTTGTCTTTTGTGGCATTGCAAGTACTGTCCCTGGCCTGCGAGTACGCCGCAGATTGTCTTGCGTGCCCTTCCAGAACATTCCTCGGTCGCTAACGTCGAACCGTAGTCGACGTGTCCTAACCACGTTCTCCACAACGTAACTTCGGATGTAACCGAACGTGGGCTCAGGCCGTTTTCCGTATTCCGGGCGATAATCGGGCGATTGTTCGGGTCGTCCGTTCCTCTGCAGGCTCACCACGGAGGGGGCGGCCGCGCGGACGCCGCTGGAGTCGAGTCGCTGCTGGCGTCGGCGCGCGAGGGCTGGGAGAGGGAGCGGACGCAGCTGGAGAAGCGTCTGCGGCAGGCGGAGGCGGAGGCGACGCGGCTGAGGGGAAAGATCCGCGCCGATGCGCTCTGGGACTTCGCCGACTCCGACGCCGACGGTGCGGCACTCAAGGTGGGAGCCTATCCCAGCGTGCATTGGGGCGAGAGGCAGGAACACACCCTGGACAGGCCGCCAATCTATCGCAGGGCACACACACCATTCACTCACACACACACACTCACACCTATGGGCAATTTAGAGTCTCCAATCGGCCTACCTGCATGTCTTTGGACTGTGAGAGGAAACCCACGCGGACACAGGGAGAACATGCTAATTCCACACAGAAAGGCCCCAACCTGAGATTCGCCCCAAGCCGAGATTCGCACCCACAGACTTCTTGCTGTGAGGCAACAGTGCTACCCACTGCACCACCCTGCCGCCCTGTGTTTTTTTTTAAAAAAAAATATATATAATTGAATAATACTCACAGCATTTGAACAGCTCGATGTAAAATTACCCTGATATTTTTTTATTTATAGTGTAGGCTGTTGTGTGTGGTGAGACTGATTGAAAAGCATGACTTTGCCAGTGGCCATTTTTAATGCACTAAAAACTGACCAGCCTGGTAGAAGACAGTCTGGCCTGAGAAAGTAAAAGACAATGGGTGTGAATTAATAGAAAAAACACTTGGACTTGGTCCAAAAGGCAAATTAATTAAGAGTGATAGATTCTGTTGTGATTGATAGCTCACCTGTATAATAAAGCTTGATTAGAATACACATGGCAGCCTACATATAATCAGTTGAAAATGAATGTTCCTTTGTGCTGCCTAGGTCTATAAAAATTGTTTTTAATCATGTGAATTGTTTGCTATCTTTTGTTAAAAGTCTTTTGGAATGGTTTTTTTTTCCCCGTGGTATCGAAAATGGTATTGAACGTGGATATTTTTCAAGGTATCGCATCGAAAACATTATTATATCGTGACAACCACTATCTGCGCTAGTTTTTCAGTCTGGTGTGCCTGTGTTTTACAATAAGGCAGATGAATTTTTTTTAAACGCTATGGGGTGGACAAGTCTCATGACTGATTCACCGATTGGTTTCTTAGTTGTCACGAACGTTTATTTCGCGCCTCTGATTGGATACCGTCCCGCTGTGTTCACTCTTTCAGAGGATCTATGTGAAGTACCTGCGGGCGGAGAGCTTTCGGAAGGCCCTCGTTTACCAGAAGAAGTACCTGCTGCTGTTGCTGGGCAGTTTCCAGGACTGCGAGGCGGCGACGCTCTCCCTTGATCGCCAGGATGGGCGGCCGGTCGTCCCAGAGCCTGGACGCGGCCAATCAGCGGCCGAGAGGGGGTTCACCCGCTTCAGGTCCGCGGCGCGAGTCGTCATCGCCCTCTTCAGGTAAAACGGGGAACGGCGAGCGAGTCCGCCGGAATTCAGGCACGACCCCCTCGCACGGCACGAGCCGGACAGGAAGTGCTCCGAGGTTAGCATCCAAAAACATATAGCCAGCCCGCCGGCCAGCCTGACGCGATTGAGTTGCTGTCGTGTGACATCGTCTTCAGTCCTGTATTTCATGGTGCCGACACAGTCTCAAGAACTTCACTTCAAGTGTCGAACAGAAGTGTATCCGGACACTGTTAAATTAATGATCCCATGTGGACATGGGAAAAAAAAAAAAACCGTTGCAGTGTTGATTTGTGTAATTCATAGCCGAGGCTAAATGTTCTAAACTCTGAGAGGGTTGTCGTATCTGGGTTAATGCTGGGTGCCCTGATGTACAAAATAGAGTGATATATGCAGGGGGCGACATAGCTCAGGAGGTAAGAGCGGTTGTCTGGCAGTCGGAGGGTTGCCGGTTCGATCCCCCGCCCTGGGCATGTCGAAGTGTCCCTGAGCAAGACACCTAACCTCTAATTGCTCGGGTGAATGCGAGGCATCATTTGTAAAGCGCTATATAAATGCAGCCTATTTACCATTTACCAGTGGAACCTTAGAAGTTGATCCTGAGTTATGAATTAATGTAATACACTATTTGATCATCGATGCAGTTATCAAGCTTTTTATCACTGACGTAAAAAAAAGGAAAGCATTGAACAAATGAATTACACTTTCCATAATTTTAATAAAAAACTGGAAATACTATCAAATTATTATTATTATTATTATTATACTATTAGACGCAAGGCATGATTAGCACTTATGCTAATGAATATAATTTAAGAAATCAGGCCAGTGGAAGAAAATTGTGTTGCTGGTAGCCCGAGAGCAATCACAGAACTATGCACGCAAGTGTGTAGTGAACTGTTACATTTGCCATACTATCACAGATGAGCGTGACTGTTGTATTTTTCAGAACACAAGGTGTACTTATCATTGGTATTAATGTGAGCGCGATGACTGCCGTTTCACAGAATGAAGTACCTTGTGAAACGATGGTACAAGACCACGGAGGCCGGCTCCAGCTCCTCGACTGTCCACAGAAATGGCCAGGGCCAGATAACAGGTGAGAATGGGAATGCTTTTCTGTCTGGGCAGGTTGTTCCAGCTGAAGGCATCTAATGGCATGAAAGGAGCCTCCTCACTATTGGTTAATCATCTAATATGTATTATTATGCTATGTGCAACTGAGCTCTAATTTAAGACATGAAGGTACAATTGTGGATTGGCCACAATAAATCTTTAATCAGATGTAATTGATTTTCTGTGTAGAACAAATAAAATGTTCAAAAAAATCGAAAGCAAACCAGAGTAGAAAGCAAACCACTGCACAATGTGCACCTCTTACCTTGAGATCTGGAGAGAATACAGGACTGTCCATTCACTGTAACTTGGCCACACAAACTGCTGAATGCTTGTTTTGTATATTTTGTCCTCATTAAGAAGACGGTATCGCAAAATGTCAAAAATGTCTACTACTGTATATGACTGTAGTACAGTCAAGGTTTCGGGTCGATCTGAGTTTTGCTCTGTAGATTTTAGTCAAAGCTGCAGCGACCCCTGAAAACCTTTGTGTTTTTCAACAAGATCATCTTTCACTTGGAACTGCTGTCATGAACTTCGTATCAACGTTTATGTCTCTCACTGCAGATCAATTTGCCTCAATAAACCACAAAAACCTACTATATTTTTGAATATCTGCTATTTTTGAATTGGTTGCAAAATTTCGTAACATCATTATTTCCAAATTACAACCTTTTGCCTGGACTCATGTATCGCTGCTTGCAGCTACTATTAGGGGGTGCAAGCAGTGAAGCTGCTGGGGCCCTATTGTTTTTGTTATGTTTTTTATAACTCTTATTATAAACTATTTGACCAATCAGACTGAAATTTTGAGTCCTACATCTCTGTTAAAGACCCCACCAGTGTTTCCAATGACCAAAAGACATCTTTAAATAATCATCCAAAAAAATGTTGAACTATATGGCTGCCATTTGCAGATCAACAGTTATGGGCAATGGCCATTTTTACTAAAACAGCTGCAACTCAGAAACGCTTTTTTCCAGTCATCACAAAACATGATTGACGTGTGATTGACTGAGAGGCAGCATTCTATTGGTGGCATTTCACCAATTAGTGGTGCTGTAAGAGGAAAATAAATAAAAATGCCTCCAACTCCTCTATTCCTTTGACCAATCATGTTGAATCTTTGTATTATTTACATTGGATGTACAATGGTAAAGTCATATCTAAAAAAAGTATGGCTGCCATCAGCCAGTCAGTTGTCTGTGGGCTGGTGACAGGCTTACAGTAGCAATGGGTGATCATCATTGGGCTGGTGACAGGCTTAGCAATGGGTCATCATCATGAAACTTGTATGTTGTATGTATGTTGACTCTAAGCTGGGGAATACCACGTCAAATTTTGGGACAGAGATCGAAAATTTTTTGCACCATTCATCCAATATGTGTCCTTATAGCTTAAAAACTTGTAATTGCTGTATTGTGCGTGGACCCCTTTAATTAACAATTAGTAGTTATTATTATTATTATTATTATTATTATTATTATTATTATTATTATTATTCCTTCCTGTCTGATGTCATTTTTGGCCGTTCCCTCTCAATATCAGCAAGCGAAGAGCGGAGGGAGTCGCCGTACCTGCGCCCGGGGAGCGTGGACGGGTACGGGGAGCTCCGGGGATCCAGCCGCGGGCAGACGGGCAGAGACTCCGCCAGGTGAGCTCTCCCGGCACGGCGCCGGTTAACTACACCTCGTCCCGCCCACACAGGCGCGGGGTGCTTTTAAAACACCCGCTCGATCCTGTGATGAGTCCCCTAACCCTGCTCTAGGGGCGGCATAGCTCAGGAGGTAAGAGCGGTTGTCTGGCAGTCGGAGGGTTGCCGGTTCGATCCCCTGCCCTGGGTGTGTCTAAGTGTCCCTGAGCAAGACACCTGACCCCTAACTGCTCCCAACGCGCTGATTGGTACATTGCGTGGCAGCCTTTCACCGTTGGTGTGTGAGTGTGTGTGTGAATGGGTGAATGAGAGGCATCAATTGTAAAGCGCTTTGGATAAAAGCACCTATATGAATGCAGTCCATTTACCATTTGCTCTCATTCAGCATCAGTACCCCTAACACCTGCTCACTAAGGATCAGTAACCCTAACACCTGCTCACTCAGGATCAGTACCCCTAACACCTGCTCACTAAGGATCAGTAACCCTAACACCTGCTCACTCAGGATCAGGAACCCTAACACCTGCTCACTCAGGATCAGGAACCCTAACACCTGCTCACTCAGGATCAGTAACCCTAACACCTGCTCACTCAGGATCAGGAACCTTAACACCTGCTCACTCAGGATCAGTAACCCTAACACCTGCTCACTCAGGATCAGTAACCCTAACACCTGCTCACTCAGGATCAGGAACCTTAAAGGAGTACCATGGTGATTTTCACACTTTCTCGGTTTTATGTGCTATTTGCACAAGAGGCATCGAAGAAACACAATGAGCAAAGTATTAAATATGTCCGTTCTGTATTTTTGGAATAATATGCGTTTTAAATTCATCGTCCTATTTTCAACCGGTTGAACCGGTTTGCTACGTCACGAATATAGTAACCACCCCCATTTCCACGCCCCGTAAAGAAATCTGACAGGGCACACCGTCCATAGTTTGCGCCGCTGGCTTACAGGCAAGACAATGCAAATATTTGACTAACGTTAGGTTCACTTAAATTAGAGTGCCTTTAGATTATTTCTGGTTGTATTCATTTAGCTAGCTAGCTAACGTTAGCTAGCTAGGAGGTTTACTTTCATAAGGCAATGTTATCGAAAACGTTAGCTTGCTAGTTTGCTTTTATGAGGACGTTATAGTTGTGCTTTTATCTTAACTTGGCTAGCTAGATAGCAAAAATTATAATTGGATATAAGTCAACGTCCTTACCTTAGCTATCTATCGATACTTGATATACTACTAAGCTAGCTAGCTTGTGAAAATTCAGTCTCCAAAAAGCGCGTATCATGGGGGGTAGCTATGGTAACGGGGCACGGTCTGTCAATCATAGCTAACTGACAGTTCTCATTACCACGCCCAGACGGTTCGGGTGAATTTTTATAGTGGGAAATTTAGGCTTAGAAAAATACGTTTTAAAGTACATTGAAATGACTGAATAATAAAAAAAGTATGCACATTTGTTTTGTTGTTGCCTAAAGACAACTGGGAAGTGTCACGTTCAACCACCATGGTACTCCTTTAACACCAGCTCACTCAGGATCAGTAAGCCTAACACCTGGATCAGGAACCCTAACACCTGCTCACTCAGGATCAGGAACCTTCCCTCAGGAAAGCGCTTGGCTCACTGTGGTTGTCTTTTATTTCCGCATGTGTAGGTTTAACACGGTTCCCACAGAAACGGGCAGCCTGGTCTGCTCTCATCTCCAGAACTACGACCCTGACAGGGCCCTGAGCGACTACATCTCCAGGCTTGAGGCACTGCAGAGGAGGCTGGGAAGCGTGCAGTCAGGTAACATTGCGTACGCCTGTCCAATATAATCCTAGTAAGAACAGTGTTGACTAGTGTGATACCCTTTTTTTTTTTTTTTTTTTTTTGAAGTAACCAATATTTAATAACCAATCATATGAACTCGGTGAAGGAGTTTCTTGTAGGTATATCAAGATTTCTCAAGATGTGATTTTGTTTCGAGACTAGCAGTCAATCAACCAAAAAGATCACATTATGTATTACTGTATCGCTAGAATCAGGTAACAGCAGGGTCACACATTACGTGCAAACCAAACTGTTGTACCGGCCATTTATTTAAAGCACGGCGCATTTAATGAAATATGCAACTGATAATAACAGATCTCATATATTAATTCATAACCTCTTCTCACAGGGTCTTGTTCCTATGCTCAGCTGCACTTTGGAATACGAAGATAAGACTTGCTTATGTTTAAAGAGGCTTGAAGCCTCAGATACTTTTTCATTTTGCAGAGCTGCGGTGTTTGTATGACTATCATGTGTATATTTCTGGGACCAAAATAATTGTGTAATAATTGGCTTTCTTGCCAGCATATGAAACTGCTTCTGTGTAAATGAGTCTGCTTATCGGTTGTTCATAATTATAATCACAATCTAAATGTATATTTGTGGAATGCTAATTTAAAGTGATTAATTTATACTGCGTGTTGTGTAAGTGGAAGAAAGAGTAGAATGTTTTTGTTTTTTGTTTTTTTTTGGTGTGAAGGCTGCTGCAGGGTATACTACACTGTGTTTTATTCGACTGCTACTACAGACAGACCACAGAAGACATTTGTAGACATATTTTTGTAAAGGTACGAGCTTTGGATTTTATGGGCATTTTTTCAAATTTAAAATAAAGATTAATATAACATTTCAATGCTTTTGTGTCTCGGGAGTTATGTTTGGTTTCGTTCTTGGGATGAGTGTCAACGCACTTTGAATGAAAATGCTTTATGTTAAGGGAATAATTCGGATTAGACAGAGTAAGGTAAGATTGTAATCTTATTAAAAGATGATTGCATCTCTTTAAGTGACCAATCGTACGTTTCAATATAACATACCTGCCCCAGGATAATGTTTGTGTGAGTTATTCTCCCAGGCATGTCCCTCTAGTACCCCATCTTGTACATATACCACTGCCATAGTCTGTGCTGTACACATTACAGGCATTTAGCAGACGCACGTATCCAGAGCGACTTACACAACTTTTTGCATACAGTAGCATTTACATCGCATCCATTTATGCAGCTGGATATATACCGACGCAATGCAGGTCAGGTACCTTGCTTAAGGGTGCAACGGCAGTGTCCTTCCTGGGAATCGAACCCGTGACGTTTAGGTTACAAGACCAGCTCCTTACCCATTATACTACACTGCCGCCCTACACAACACGCGTCATCTCAGACTGAGCCACTTGTAAGCTGCAGAATTAAAGGGAACAAAAAAATAACAACAAGCTACCATTTTAAATATTGCGACATTAATAGATCCATTGGCCTACACAAACGGTAAGAGCAAAGTTACAGAAAACGGAAACGTTTAACGAGCGAACGGTGATGAATGGATGAACAACGCCTTCACCTGCGGCTTGAAAAAACATTAGAAATCCTCACGTAGTGGTAAGCATCAGGGTGTGATGATTTTAATGGATTTCATCAGTCACCCAGTACCGTACAGCACTGTGCCTCACACAAAGTTTAATTCAATTCAATTTTATTTTTATAGCGCTTTTTAAAATTTTTACAGAGAACTGTCGAAATGACACATTAGAGAGCAAAAAGAGCAAATACATAGGGTAAAAAAAACTCACAGTGGAATAAAATCCTCAAACGGTCGAGAGAAAAAACTCTCAAATGGGAAGAAATTTCAAGAGGGAACCTGGCTATAGAGGGGGAGCCCATCCTCCACTGGCCAGCCTGGTGTAAAGTAACAGAGCTGACCATGCCCCTGGCCATTTTTAATGCAAAATCAAACCAATCAAACAAAATTAATTAACTCTTTATGTACCGGTTTACCAGAAAGGTAGATAGTCATCTTGAAGTAGCAAAACTATTTCCCTTGGTTTGATGTCTTAATGTCCTACGGAGAACACCAAACTGGATTTAGCGTGTTTGAAAACACGCAACCCCAACTGAACTGTGCAGCAATAAAGTAGAATAAGGTAAGTAAAGCAGAAGTTACAGAGAATTGAGATACGTCATGAGATAGATAAAATGTTAAATACACATATACATGGAATTCTTAAAATGAAATAAAAATACTGAAATACACAACTGATATACACAACTGAGATAGAAACCTCAAAATAAAATAAGTAAAACAGGATCATTATGAAATTGTTCAATGAGTTACAGTAGAAGTGTGTGTAGAAAGATCTTCATGTACAGTGTAATCGTGCACCACCAGTACTGAATTAGAATTCAGTAAATCTGAATCTGTATTTCATCATTTGTTTTTTTTTCGGTCTTCAGTTTCATTAAGTTAAAAATAATTTCAAATTTGCAAGCTCTATTCAGCCTTCCAACTCTCAAACAGATCCAATTCAATTCAACCCTCCAAAAGCTTTTCAGTGTCCAAGGTAACGATAACGACATTAGTCTAACTTACATAGTAGACAGACAGTAGTCTGACCAGCAGTTAAAATATAAATACAGTAGCTTTGACGACTTTTACATTTGCTGAGGTGTGAAAATAATAATAGTAATAATAATAATAATAATAATAATAATAAAATAAAGTACGTAGTCAGCATGACAGAATTTGCAAAGTTTCACAGATTGTTGCCGCTCTGAGCAGAAGCCTCCTGCCCTCAGGAATAGCCAATCAGAAGCAAGTTACGTGTTCCAGCAGATATCTGTGAACATATTTTTCCTAAATGCCTGGATTTTCACAAACTGAAAGCTTTGGAGATTCAAAAGCGTCTGGAGATTTGAAAACTTTTTGTGAGTCGGATTTGAAATTGTGTCATTTTTCAGAGTTGAAAGGTTGAATAGAGCTTTGCAAGTTTCAAATTTAACATTTAACTGAACTGAAACTGAAAAACATGAATTAGAATGGGTTCCATTCAAGTTCAGGTTTTTGAAATTCAGATTAAAATCATAGCATTCATTTTTAAAAATTACAAATTCAAATTATGAAATGCAAATTCTATGTAAACAACCATTTCAAAACGATATGTACAATTTCAAATTATGAAATACGATTTCAGATTTACCAAATTCAAATTCAGTTTTTACATCATATTCGTGTTTAACCGTGTCACCGTAGATTACCATTTTCCATCCCAAAAAAATCTGATACAGAATATCAGAAGGTTTCAATTATCCAAAAAGAAAAATGGTCTAGCAACAAAATAAAAAAACATAATAGAACAAGGCAATATATTTGACTTACAATGACATATATTATACATATGCATACTTGTCCAAGTGTCGGTCATTTGGTGTTATTTGTCCGCCCAACTTCATTAGGAGCTTCACAACCAGACCAGCCTGCAGACAAACAGAATGACAAAAGGCCATTTCGGTTTTTTTTCGGTTTTTTTTTTTAATGTAATCCTCCGATACACCTGAAACACGCACAAAATCCAAGGTCTGCTTCATGTTATTAGGGGGGAAAAATACATTTTGTATACTGGATAGGCATGTTTGTAACCACTTCCCTAGTAAAGCTCCTCCACAGTGTTTTCTCTTCACAACTGAAATGCAATTAAGGAATACGGTGTGATCTTTGCTCTTTAGAAGTCGGTGGGGATGCAACGCTTCGCATTCGGGTCTTCCCCATTGGCTTAGACACCACACATTTTAACGTGTAGTTAACGGCTTTGCCATGTTACTGAAAACGATTGAATGTTCACCTGCTTGGTGTGCACAATGAAGTTGATTTTGTTTTCTGGGCTGTGGGTGTGGAAGTACTGGTCTGCCTGGCCCAGCTGCCACATGAAGGTCCCGTACTTCAGGCTTATGAGTAGCATCTGATGAGAGACACAAAAACAGCTTGTACGATTCAGGGGGGGGCAACATGCACATAAAATAACTTCCGGGGCACATGATAATAAATGAGATTAACATTAATACGACACTGATTGCCTTACATTCGATGTCTTATTAATGCTAATGTTCCACACTTTTTTGATACATCAGCTACAAGTTGTTAAAAGAGGTAAAACAACGGTTTGGTTTGGGTTCATTGATTAAATGCAAAACAGACTGCACTGAGGCCAACGATGGTTTGCGTGACTTGAAACTGACGTGGTTCCAAGACTCAGTGAGACTTAGGGTTGGGGTTCATTTGACTCAGCGAGGCTGATTTTGTGGATTGTGTGATTCAGTGAAGCTAATGGCAGTTTGTTCATTTGACTCGGAAAAGCTCTCGCCTCATCGGTGAGGGACGGCGCGGTTGGCGCACCTTGGTCTCCATGTTCATCAGGTGCAGGCCCTTGGCGTTGACCGCGACGTACACGTGGATGACCTTGTGGTTGCTGGAGCTGGCCTTGGTGAAGACCTGGCCGGTGAAGAAGGCGGCGCCGTAGGTGGGGATGTCCCAGCAGTTCAGGAGGAACAGGCGCTGGAGGTGGTGCATCTCCTTGCTCACTCCCTCACTCGTGCTGAGGTTCTGGGGGGGCGAGCAGAGACGGGTCTTAGGGCTGGCGAAAATGCCATTCTCCGGGGGTCTCTAGTGGCGCAGTCCGCAGAGCGCTAACCACATGCTCAGTGCGGGCCGCGACGTCGGCGGTTCGAGTCCGACCGCTGAACTTTGTCGCACGTCTCTCCCTCTCTCTCCTCCTAATTCTGCCTGTCTCTCTACACTGTTCTATCCAAATAAAGCTGAAAAAGCCCCCCCCCCAAAAAAAAAAAAAATGCCATTCTCACCGTGCAAAGCATGCTTTATTTATCAGTACGCCATACTGAACAATGAAAGTCAAGCTTGACTATGATTGATTTGATCAACAGCACAGATTCAGAGTTAAAAAGCCTGGCAGCACGTAAAAAAGGAATTAAAAAAATAACCTTGTATTCATGAAGAATCCTGTTCGTCCAATGGTGTGCTTTGCTCTTCACCTTGGATATTGGAACAATGGATTTCAGATTTTCCTCACTGGAAAACAGAAAAAAGAAACATCTTAAGTTGTAGAACAAACAAAGCCACGTTTAAGGCTTTCGTCTTGTGCCACGGACGTGGATAAGCAGCGATATTCCCGCGAGTGTTGCGATGGGAGCGCCGAGCGGAAGGCGACGTCGCTTTCACTGACTTGAGAAACCCCTGCTTGTGTTTCTTGCTCTCGTAGTTTCCGTAGATGATCTGCAGCAGCAGGCCGGCCAGCGTGATGAGCTTGCTGTCGGGCGACGGGTAAAACCCCTTCAGCAGGCAGTGCCGAGCTTCGTCGAACAGGATGAGGATGGACAGCGGGTCTTCAACCTGCCACGGAAATGTTCAATCATGAGGTAGTCCGAATTCGAGGGATCCACAAACACCAACCCCACAAAATAATTTTCTCAGGGGAATGCTGAAAGTTATCCAGAAGAAGTACAAAAAAACTAAATTAGCTGGTGCTACTGTGCTGCATTTCAGTGAGCGTGTAGCGTTTAGGATCAAACCTTCTTCTCTATGCTGAGAAAACTAAATTAGTCGGTGCTACTGTGCTGCATTTCAGTGAGCGTGTAGCGTTTAGGATCAAACCTTCTTCTCCACGTCGAGAGGAAGGCAGACGTCCCTGCGCAGGAAGAGCTGGGGCGTCTCGCGCTGGGGGTCCAGCACGGTGAGGTCCGAGACGATCTCCGTCCAAATGCGCAGGTGCTGCAGGGGCTTGTGATACGGCTTCAGCTGCAGGTCTGAAGAAAACGCAGGGCACATTAGCCACGGAGAGCACAGAAACCGCACCGATGGACACACAGAGACCGCACACAGCCGAGATGATCACAGAGACCACACAGAGACCGCACACAGCTGAGGGGAACACAGAGACCACACAGAGACCGCACACAGCTGAGGGGAACACAGAGACCACACAGAGACCGCACACAGCCGATGGGAACAGAGAGAGACCGCACCGCACGCAGAGGTCACTGGTTTACACACAGAGGTCACGGGTTTACACACAGAGGTCACGGGTTTACACACAGAGGTCGCGGGTTTACACACAGAGGTCAGGGGTTTACACACAGAGGTCGCGGGTTTACACGCAGAGGTCGCGGGTTTACACACAGAGGTCAGGGGTTTACACACAGAGGTCGCAGGTTTACACACAGAGGTCAGGGGTTTACACACAGAGGTCGCGGGTTTACACACAGAGGTCGCGGGTTTACACGCAGAGGTCGCGGGTTTACACACAGAGGTCGCGGGTTTACACACAGAGGTCAGGGGTTTACACACAGAGGTCACGGGTTTACACACAGAGGTCGCGGGTTTACACACAGAGGTCAGGGGTTTACACACAGAGGTCACGGGTTTACACTCAGAGGTCGCGGGTTAACACACAGAGGTCGCGGGTTTACACGCAGAGGTCACCCTTACTTAGGTTCTCGGAGCAGATCCAGATGGTGAAGTACTGCTGGGTCTCCTGAGACAGCCGCATGCCCTCCATGATCTGCCGGACGGACGTGTTGTTTCCGTGCTTCAGCTCCACTGAGCGGTACGAGCCGTCCATGCGATAGATCCGCACCTTCTCGTACTGCCCGACAGAGATTAACGGAATAAAGATTCAAACAAAACCTGCTCGGAACCCACGGATTGCGTGAAACTAAACTTAAGCGCCGACAAGCTGGCAGCTACCAGTGTGTCCAGCATCGATTCCAAATTCTATCTGCAACGCCAGCAATGATCATTAGGCTACTGCGATAAAGAAGTGTTTAAAAGTGATAAGTGATAAAGAAGGATGCGTGTTTCCGGCTGGACTACAAATCCATCCATCGGGACACAAGTTTGTTATTTTGCTTTGTTATTTTTCCTTTATTACTTTTGACAGTACTCTGGGTGGAGATGTGACACGCCGTTGTGGGGTACGCTATTCGCACTTTTGGTTTCAGACTATTGGCTAACTGTCAGAAGTTCAAAGCCTCCCTAAGCCCAGTACCCTTCGAAGACCGGCCAGCTTTCAGTTAGATTTGGGTAAACTGAGAGGAACCGGAGTTACTGGTCAGGTTGCAGTACGCCTCCCTTGCCCATTTCCTTCATCATTTACTCTGTAACGGTCTGACCCTAGATCGGGTTGTAACATCAATCATCGTCAATCATCAAAAACTAACGCAAAGGTTTTACTTGGTTGATATTTCCACAGCAAGATTACATAATTGTTTTATGAACACAAAACATTTTGTTAATAATAACAAAAAGTCCAAATTTCTCAATAATTGGTGTGACCATCATTTGCTTAATTACAACTTGTATACTGTTTGGCACTGAGGCAGAGTTAATGTGTTAACAGACTCTGATCGTGTTGGAAGCTGGACTAGGAAGAGGATGATGAAGGATGCGCTCACGGGCTTGTTATTGGCTTGTTGGAGCAGTTTCGCGGCTTCCTCCCATTCGTTCTGTTTGTTCTCCTCGCAGACTTGCAACGGGGATCTTTTCTGCTGATCTTCAATGTGCTGCAAGTTAAAGGCATACACAAAGAATGATTCCTGCGCACGCCATTCTGTGCAGTGGCTGTAATATAAACCACTAGACTAGACAAATGTAATTATTTTAGCAGACCTACAATGGAAAAAAAAAAACACTGATCCTGAATTACAATCTAACTAAAAAAAAAAAACTTTTTTTACAGTGTATTATCAAACAGAAAAAAGAAAAAAAATTATAAAAAAGAAAATGTCTTAATGACAATCAGTGTCCTAAAAAACAGGCTATCAAGCTATTCAATCCAACAATGGGGGGAAAAAAACACTGACCCTGAATTAAAATTTAACTAATTAAAACTTTTTACAGTGTATTATCAAACAGAAAAAAGAACAAAAAAAATTATAAAAAAGAAAATGTATATTAATGACAATCAGTGTCCTAAAAACAGGCCACCAAGCTACCATGTTTTCATTAACACTAGAGAAGCCAGAGACGACGCACTTGGGCGTTCAGACTTTAGAAATTAATTTTACTCCAGCACTGTAAATACAAAACCAAAAGCCCCTAAAGGGACATGGGTGAGGATGAAAAAAAAGAAAATACTTTTGCCAATAGAGCACAGAAAAGTATTTGACTCCAAAACAAATACGTATTTGACCCAGGTCTGGTACACTTGCCAGCTGAGAGGAGTTGGGAAAAAGGGTGTGAGGGTGTGTGAGGGTGCAAGGGTGTGAGGTTGGATTCAAATGCAGCCAGAATCTTACCCTGTCTATTTCGGGGTATGCAGCCAGAACCTTACCCTGTCTATTTTGGGGTATGCAGCCAGAATCTTACCCTGTCTATTTCGGGGTATGCAGCCAGAACCTTACCCTGGCTATTTTGGCGTATGCAGCCAGAACCTTACCCTGTCTATTTCGGGGTATGCAGCCAGAACCTGACCCTGTCTATTTTGGGGTATGCAGCCAGAACCTGACCCTGTCTATTTCGGGGTATGCAGCCAGAACCTGACCCTGTCTATTTTGGGGTATGCAGCCAGAACCTTACCCTGTCTATTTTGGGGTATGCAGCCAGAACCTTACCCTGTCTATTTCGGGGTATGCAGCCAGAACCTTACCCTGTCTATTTCGGGGTGCTGCAGAAGGAGCTGGACAATCTCAGAGTGGCCCCCACCAGCCGCAAAGTGCAGGGGCGAGCTCAGCTGCCCGTTCAGCAGGTTAGGGTTACAGTTCCCCTTCTCCAGCAACATCTTGGTGGCCTCCACCTTACCGTACCTAAAAGATGTATGCAGCACGTGGACGAAAGAAAAAAAAAAAAAAAAATGTTGTCATACAGACTTTTCATATTTTCGTATCTCTCCGTGCAACACACAACATGAGGAAATGCAATACCAGTCCTGACAGGTAGATTTATGTTCCACGTTTGCCCCCCCCAAAACTGCACACTGCACACTGGCAGGATACACATCTGAACAGAGACCTGTAGTCAACCCTACCAAGTATGATTCATGAAACTAATGAGCTTGACCTTGATACTGAAGTTGTGAGGAAAAAGTCGGCCATACCCCAGCAAATGGCCCCAATTAAAAATAAACCCCTGTACCAACCAGCACGCATAGTGGATGGGGGCCCAGTGGTCACTGTCCAGCTGTTTGACGGAGAAGCCGCTGTCCAGCAGTTTGGAAAGCAGGTCCGTGTCCCCTTCACACGCGCTCCGGTGCAGCGGGAAATCGTCGACCCACTGCCGCTCCCTAAAGAGGAGACGGACCGGCACACAAAAACGCACGTTCACAGCATGGAAATAATATCACAACCTAACACCGTACACAACATCCTAACATTTTAACAGGAATGGCGGCAGTGTAGTATAATGGGTAAGGAGTTGGTCTTGTAACCTAAAGGTCGCAGGTTCGATTCCGCGGTAGGACACTGACGTTGTACCCTTGAGCAAAGGTATTTAACCTGCACTGCTTCAGTATATATCCAGCTGTATAATTGGATACAACGTAAGTCGCTCTGGATAAGAACGTCTGCTAAATGCCTGTAATGCAATGTAATGGAATGGGTAAGGAAATACAAAATAAGATACACCCTGTAACACTCTCTCACTCTGTAACATTGTATTGGGAAGCCTCTCTCGTACTTTAACACCGGCACTCCCAAGAAGTTTAAAGAGGACTCTCGCTGTGTTTAAACACTCATTGTGTCACTCATAGCCACACCTGTGCTGTGTTACTGCTCAGAATAGCTTCCCTCACTCCCAATTTAAAATTCCGGGAAGTTCTGTCTGTCGTGTGACGCTTTTCAGGGGAGACTCTTCCGCTCAGTAAACACTCTGTGCAGGAGGTCATTACCCTACTCGACAACGCTCGCGTGCGGGACAGGTTCTTTCATCGCGCGACCCTCTCCCTTACTTGTCGTCTGCCACGTTGCTCATGCTGTGCTGCCACTTCTCCCTTTTTGGAATCTGTATTTTGGAGTAATCCGGAGCGCCCAGGCCGAAGTAGGGGTTAATGATAACCTTGTCCACCTAGCAGGGGAAGGAGAGACGCATTTGGTTTGTTCACGGAGGCGGTGGAAAAAGTGAACCGCATGAAAACGATAAATGTTGTGGTAGCTTACATCCATAAAAGCCCCCAAGGGCAATGGGAATTCTGCATAATAAAATGAGGTGTGTCCTGCGCACACTCTCCGGCCACTGATTTTATCCACTTTCAAATCTACTGCGGCACATCTGGGCCACTAGGTAAGCTTAAAGGCAAAGTTCGCTTTCTGGAGTTCGGCGATATTGCTAACGTAATTTGTGTGTGCAATGAGAGATGTTTACAGAAGATTCTCAGGGCTTCCGGGGCTGGTCACAATGGCTGGTGTAGATGCACTGGATTGTTTGTGGCATGAAGCAAGAAGACACTTCAAGTAACTCCTATACAGATATACATTATGCCTTCAGATGTTTTACATGTGTATATATCCCACATATCCAACAACATGTGAATTTTATTCTTCAATAAATTAGATTTAATCTTATTTTTGGTTGAAACCATTTCCTATGGTGCCAAAACTGACTGCTGACAGGAAAGACACAAAACACAAAGGCTGCTCATTTCATCCTGAAACGTGAGAGAAAAGTATTTAAAATGTCCTTCACTGCAGATAAACTCTCCACGCCAATTGAAAACATACCCTAATACAGTGTTTCTCAACCCCAGATGTCTCCCTGCTCCAACGCACCTGATTCAAATGAATGGGTCGTTATCAGGCTTCTGCAGAGCTTGATGACGACCCGTTCATTTGAACCAGGTGTGTTGGAGCAGGGAGACATCTAAAGCATGCAGGGCAGTGGGTCCCCAGGACTCAGGGTTGAGAAACACCGCCCTAAAACCGAATCGACACCAGAAGTCCCAAAAAGTAAACTCTCCCCGGAACAAAACAGGCGCCGAAAGCGCAGTTAGCGACTTGCGGCAAAAAAAGGCCTCCTCACTCGGTTTGTGTACTGCAGATCGGAGCCATAGAGAGGGTTCTGGATGCACATGTCCGCCTTCTCCAGGGACATCATCTTGCTCTTGATCTCCAGGGCCGTGTAGCCCACGTGGAGCGTCACGTCGTACTGCCTGCTCTCCGCGCCGTAAGCTGGATTGCTGACGTCCATCTTCACCCTGTCTGCCGGGGGGGGCCTGAACAGGGCAGGGATGGCGTGAGGAACCATGTGCTGCTCTGCTAGCCACCTGAGAAGGACAAAGAGCACAACACCACTTCTCAATAGTCGCACATGGAAGCCATTTGAAATCAAAGGCCAGGGTCTGAAGCTTACTTCATCGTGATGGCTTCGTTCACAAGACGCTGGTTATGTGAAAATTCCATGTGTATCTAAAATTACAATGGGCGGTAGATCCTTCTCTCATAGAGCACCTGTCTTATGGAACAATCTCCCTTTGTATGTGCAGGCTTCCGACACTCTCTCTGTCTTTAAGTGTACGCTTAAAACGTACCTCTTAAGTCAGTCCTATAGTTGGCAATAGTTAGCCATTCCTGTAGTCCCATAATCTCGTTAAATGGTCAAGTACTGTACAATCACGGAGTCTACGAAGTTAAACACGGACGTCTGGGCTCGGTAGGGAGCTTAGCTTTAAGTGCCAAGCTCGCATCAATGGAGTGGACACGGTAGTTAGCTCAGCCTCAAGTGTCAAGCTGGCCCTACGGAGCAGACACGGTAGTTAGCTCAGCCTCAAGTGTCAAGCTGGCCCTATGGAGCAGACACGGTAGTTAGCTCAGCCTCAAGTGTCAAGCTGGCCCTACGGAGCAGACACGGTAGTTAGCTCAGCCTCAAGTGTCAAGCTGGCCCTACGGAGCAGACACTGTAGTTAGCTTAGCCTCAAGTGTCAAGCTGGCCCTACGGAGTTGACACACTAGGTACTTAGCATCAAGTGTCAAGCTGGCCTTAAACTTATCTTCTCTGTTTCTCTTTCCATGGGGCTCTCGCCCCTTATCTCGCCCTGAGTTCAAAGACAGCTCCAGCCTGTTTCCTCGGCCTGAATTCATGGGATCACTTCCAGTCCTGTCCTTCGCTCCGTGGTCATGGACTGCTTCAGCCCTGTTCCTCCCCTGCCCATGCCTTGATGCGGTCTGGAGCTCCAAATCCATCATCCGGCTCCTCTAAACTGCACTATTCTGAACTATACCACTTGGTCTTCTATTATTCCTGTTAGCTTTCACCTCAGCTGTAACCTGCTTAACCCATTTTATTTTCCGTCTGCTACTTAACACCAGGCTGGCCAGTGGAGGATGGGCTCCCCCTCTATAGCCGGGTTACTCTCAATATTCTCCCCATTGGGGAGTTTTTTTCTTGCACCACGATTTGAGGGTTTTCTCCCCACTGGGAGTTTTTTACCTTATGTACTTGCAATTTGGGGGTTCAGGCCTGGTGTTTGCACTTTTTGCTCTGTCTCCTGCCTTGCTACTCTGTAAAGTGTCTTTGTGACAGTTCTCTGTAAAAAGCGCTCTACAAATGAATTGAAGCATACTTGTCCAAGGCTAGAAGCATCTTGGATGTCATGGACGAGAAGTGGGTGCTGGTCTCATTGCACACACGCATGATATCTTGAAGACAATAGAAACTTGGAGCCCCAGGACTGCATATGGGCTTACTATTGTCTGCGATTAGAGAAGAAACACAATGTAAGCATATGACAGGCCAGAGCATTCTGATTTTAAATAACGGTGCATTGCAAACAGTGATAATTGTAGTTGACAACTGTTAACAAATCAATCATCCCCCTTCATCAATTCTTAAAAATAAAAACATTACAAAACGTAAGTTTAAATATAATAACATTGTTGACAGGACAAGGAAAAAGTGAGGAATGTTTAGATGTTCATCATTATGTAATTCAACATTTTCGTCTTAAGAATTTGTAGGTGTTCCAATAACTGCAACACACATTTTTGAGAAGAATCTCTTTATAAAAGCAACTTTACCTCAATATTTCTCTTATAATTTGAGTGCAAAATCAAGTTGATGAACAACAATGGTATTTTTTCAGACATATGGTGTTTTTGGCTGGACCGCAACAGCGGGGCCAGCCCTACAAACGTGAATGTCTGTGACTGAGTGACTGAGTGAGCGATGAAGTTACACCACTGGTCGGCCGGATCACGTGTGTTCGGTCCACCCATATGCTAGGTTTTGACCTGGTCTTGTTTATACACACACACACATAAATTATACTACACATATATATATATATATAGAAAGAAAGAGAGAGAGAGAGCCTACTCAGTGATTTCACATTACGCCATACCATCAATGAATAAAAAGATGTGAGGCATGGTCCTACCTTTGACATTGATTGGCACAATAAATAAAGAGGCTTCTTTTCCCGCACTTTCCCCATCGAGAGGGAATTTCTTCATGTGCACCACACGCTTTCCTGAAAATAAATAACCGCCATCATACGCAGTTTGTAAAACACACAGCATTTCCAGTTTTGAAATAAAAATGCCCTGGATCACTCGAACTTTCCAGAAAAAATTTCCCAAAAAACGTTTCAATGCAGCGTTGGGTTTAAAATGGATGACTGAAATCACATACACAGACAGGCGACAAATTAAAAGAATAGCCCAAATAAAAGAGTGAAGAAACGTACAGATGCTTCAACACCGGTGTACTGCATGACACAATTAAGCAGTTAAAATCCTATCGTGCTCTGTGGAATGTATAAAAATGCTGGGCAGGCCCAGTTGACCTCAATTTTGGATCAGACATTTTTTCTTAATTTCTTGCTCAAGGGTACAACGGCAGTGTCCTACCGGGGAATCGAACCTGCGACCTTTAGGTTACGAGACCAACTCCTTAGCCATTATACTACACTGCCGTCCTATGACCTGCCACAGCCCGTCGAGACCATATACTTGACGATTAATGCACCATTAATACAGTTGGTTTACCGGCACAACTCAACATAGCAATACAATATTTGTAGTAGCATGTAAATAAATGTTTTAAAACACATAAAACACAGAATAATCTAGCATAATATTTTGAATGTAATAACATATCCACTCCAGTGCATGGACCAGTGTATTTAGCCTACCTATGAAACCCTGGTTGTTGGATATAGGTTTGGTTGTTTCATCAACATATTCCAGAATAGACCTGGAAATGTCACTGTCTGCTTGGATTTTGGTCCCCAACAGAACCTTCTTCCTTCTCTTCTCCTTTCCTTCTAGAGGGACTTCTATCAAAAGTATCTGTAGAGACAAAAATCATACAGAGTTCCTGTGAAGTTAATGCTGTGTGAATACTCAACACAGCCCAATGGCCTTTTTCATTCTACGAATGTACACTATGTGACCAAAAGTACCTTGGTCTGGGGCTGTTTCTCATGGTTTGTGCTAAGCCCTTTAGTTCCAGTGAAGGCAACTCTAATGCCACAGCATATAACCACATTCTAGATGATTCTGCGCTTCCCCAACAGTTTGGGTAAGGCCCTTTCCTGTTTCAGCATGACAATGTCCCCGGGCACACAGCGAGGTCCATACAGAAATGGTTTTGTCGAGAGCAGTGTCAGAGAACTGGCCTGCACAGAGCCCTGACCTCAACCCCATCCAACACCTTAGGGATCAATTGAAAAGCCATCTGCGAGCCAGGCCTAATCGCCCAATCATGTGCCCAATCTCACTAATGTTCTTCTGGCTGAATGGAAAGAAAAATCCCTGCAGCAATGCCCCAACATCTAGTCTAAAGCCTTTCCAGAAGAGTGGAGATTATCATAGAAGCAAAGGGTGAACCACCGCCATATTAATGCCCATAATATTTAATGAGATGTTGGCCTAAGATATCACCACCAATTAATCAGGAAACTCTTGAAAGATATTAGATAATTAGTTAAAATAGGAATGAAATTTTAGTAATTTGGTACACTTTCTTGATTTGTTTTTCAAACAACAGAACTAAACTGAAAATGGAACCGGGCAGGAAAGAAATACAATAATTAATGTGGAATGCAGAATAAATAGGAATCCACAGGCCTAAAACCATGATTCTACAGAGAAATTAATTATTTTTAATACAGAACATAAAGGTGCTTACTTCATAAGCTTTAGCTTTGTATTCTTTGCAGTTCAGGCTGACTATATTCTTTGGGCGTATGACAACGATAAACACATCCTCAGCGTTATGCTTGTCACCCATCGTTTGCTTCAGCTCGCATCAAACATCCCAAAGAAGCATGTCTTTTTTTTTTTCAGTGTCATCAGACCTGGAACATTAGAAAGAAAATATCAGGATGTTAAAAGCAACACCATAACAAGAGCAATAACAATAATAACGACAACAACAACAACAACAATAATAATAATAATCATAATCATAATAATAATAATAATCATAATAATAATAATAATAATAATAATAATAATAATAATAATAATAATAATAAATATTTAAGCAGCATCAGTAACAGTTGGCAAACTCAATGAATCTATGATGATGATGGAGGACACCTGCCATTTTGCTAGCTTGCTAATGCAGTAGCAAGATTGTTGGTTAGCTCTATTGTGCAATGTAGCCATAATAATACAGACCTTTAGCAGATGCTCTTATCCAGAGCTACTTACACAACTTTTATATAGCATTTACATTGCATCCATCTATACAGCTGGATATATGCAATGCAGGTTAAGTACGTTCCTCAACAGCAGTGTCCTACTTGGGAATCGAACCAGTGACCTTTAAATTGCGAGACCAGTTCCTTACCCATTAAACCACACTCCGCCTTAATACCTAATAATACCTAATGCAAGAAGCATGCTTGTTGTTAGCTACTTTATTAGCCTGGCCAAATTAGCTACTTCAAACAATTTATGAGTTTGGTGACTGAAATGCAACCCATCATTCAGTATTGTAAAAAATCTACTTTATTGGGCCTGTTGCATCAGTGTAAATGGAAATAGTCACTGGATCGTTTTTTTCCAATGAAATTCTGAGGCACTGTGTCGAGGAAGATTGGTTATAGATAACAAATTGTACACAAAATGTGTACCTTCCCAAAACGTCTGGACATTATTTTTTACATAATTTTACATAATACAGTTAACGAGAAATTAACGGGCATGTTAACGTGTGCAATTGATGCATTTAAGTTAGAATAAAATGTACTGGTTTCAAATATTTACAGACGAAAATGGTTAACTTTCACTAGCTGCCTATCGATACGAAGTCTACAGCCAACTCAGCTGAAAAGTAACGGTAACGATCGATAACTCGGAGCGGTCACGCCCAGGAAACGAATTTTACACAAATTAAGCAATTATGTCCTGTTACCGGCTAGCTATAATCTCAAAAGAAAAACGATTTACACGACTAAAAAATCCAAAACGACCTACAATCCGATGTTCAGACCAATGTTATAAATAATAAGTTATAGAATGTTATGGAATAAGTTACTGCTTTCGTGCTGCGTCCTAAACTCTTAGCCAACTTTCACTAAGTTAGCCATTGTTGACTAGATGACTAACGTTAAAAGAACACTTGCCTGAATATATTTTTCCAAAATGAAAATTAAACCAGTCAATCCAGTACGCGTGTATTGCAAGAGTGAGAAGAACCACCAAACCAAAACATCAGTTTGTGTTTCCTGATTAACATGTCCCCGTCGTTACAGGGACGTCTACAGTAGGAGCGTGAAGCAAAATAACTTCCGGTAACCACCAGAGTGAGGAATTTCACAATAAAAGTAAAAACTTTGGCTTTCATATAGTTTTCATCTTGTAGTACTGACCCAAAAAATGCATCTTCACATGTAATCCTGCAATCATAACATTATTTGGTTATTGAACATATTTACAAGTCTTCATGAATAAATATCATCACTTGGTCAACCAAAGAATTTCTACTTTTATAACTCAAAATCAGTTTTTTGGTGAAAAACACCCAGTTTTTCAGTCATTGAAAAAGGTTTCAACCCTGAACTTGTTATTTTAGGCCTATTATTCCCTTTTTTCCAAGAAAGTTAGTCTACAGAAGACTTTGATTTTGGTTTATCTTTCATTTCGGGCAAAAGAGGTCACAGCTTTAAATTAAAATGCTGGACTTTTTCTTATGCTTCTAGGCGTATTTTGACATGTATGGTCTAACCTGGAAAATTAATCTTTTTTTTTTTTGGTCTGCCCATTGCATTTTTGTAAATTAATATGTTGAGTAAACTTTTGGCATTTCTGATTTTTGCCTGGTGGCCAAAACACACTAGTAGCAAACTTATCACGGAGTTACACACCAGCAGCACACTTACCACACAGTTACATACCAGCAGCACACTTACTACAGTTACACACCAGCAGCGCACTTACTACACAGTTACACACCAGCAGCACACTTATCACACAGTTACACACCAGCAGCACACTTACTACACAGTTACATACCAGCAGCACACTTACCACACAGTTACACACCTGCAGCTCACTTACCACACAGTAACACACGTGCAGCACACTTACCACACAGTCCATTTAAAAGTACCAACTCCATAGATCTGCCAGTGATACAAAGGACACATTTCAGATTCACAACTGCAGCAACTACAGAACAGAAAAGCAAATTAGCACGATTGGTATGGTAATATTACATGTTCTTAATGTTTTTATCAGATAAATTTTGACACAACGACTTGACTGACTGGAATGTATTAGTTTGCATTTAATCATTTAGCAGATGCTCAGTGTAAATATCCTGAGTTAGTTAATTTATTTAATTACGAGTTACTCAAATGTATTGTGCCCATGTGCGTGTGTGCGTGTGCGTTTTAGGCTGAAGTGGAGAACTTTGTCCAGAAGATGGCAGCAGAGCTCCCAATTAGGAAGGATCAGCCGATCTTCCTCAACAACAAATGACATGATGCTGAGCGTGCTGATGGTGAGACAGACGGACAGCCGGAAAGATTATTCTAACGCAAGCTATAGGCAACCGAATGTTGATGGTCTTCTTGAAGAAGTGGGCGATTTGAAATCTGATGGCTGGCAGCTTGAACGAAACCCAACTCAACCAAGTTGGTGAAAACTTTTAATAGCCTACTGCTGCTTCTACTGTAAATAATCAGACGTAACCTATAAAATGAAGAAGACTGTTGTTGTTTTTTTCTGTTATTTATTTATTTATTTCTCAACGTCTCAACAAAATGTTATTAAAGATGGGTTCGTTACAGCTGTGTGTTGTGCTGCAAACGAAGGCTTTCTCCAACTTCTGCGGTTTTCAGAACACCTGGATTGAACAGTAGGGTAGCCCATCACGCTCGGTGGTACGGGGGATAGCTCGCTTTATGACATTTTAAAAATAGTTTTGAGTGGAACGCAGTGGCCTCGTGTTTTCGAACGCATCATTAGTAACATCGTTAAACCTGAAATGGACTGCTGCTGCTGACGTATAGACACAGGTGAAAGAGGGGAGAGAGATGTGTCGCACAGGTACACACCCCAGTGTACATGAATAGAACCCCGGTTCTAGGCTTACTCTTGCAGGTCCGTTGTTTTACTATGGTTTTCCTCAGCAAATTTAGAGAGAGCAAATATTGACACAAACGAGAAGACCTTTTAAATTGGAAATTTAATTGGCAACCGCCAGCAGACCGATGGATTCAAACCAGCTTTATGGATTAATTATCTAACCATATTAGGGCGGCAGTGTAGCCTAGTGTAATGAGTTTGGAACTGGTCTTGTAACACGTTCGATTCCCAGGTAGGGCACTGCCGCTGTATAAATATATATAAATGTATTATTGGGTGAATTGTTTATATTTTGGCGCAGGTGTGCAGAACCAAAGCGAGGTCGAATACTGCTTGGCTCAGAAGCCTCAGAGCTCCGGAGAAGGTGGCCTGAAGCCTCAGCCTCCGCTTCAGATCTCAACGGCTAACTTCGCCCCCTGAGCGCCCTCTGCTGGCTGAAATTTTAATAAATATAATTATTTTATATTCAGATATGTAAATTGCATATTCATATTTATACGGGTGATCTTTTACATAGATAGTGCACGTGTATTCATATTTGATATAAAAGGTTTATGATAGTGTATTCATTAATATGCTATAACAGGTTTATGACAGTGCATTTATTAATATGCTATAGCAGGTTTATGACAGTGCATTCATTAATATGCTATAACAGGTTTAAGACTGTGCATTTATTAATATGCTATAACATGTTTAAGACTGTGCATTCATTAATATGCTATAACAGGTTTATGACTGTGCATTTATTAATATGCTATAACACATTTCTGACTGTACATTCATTAATATGCTATAACAGGTTTATGACTGTGCATTTATTAATATGCTATAACATGTTTAAGACTGTGCATTCATTAATATGCTATAACAGGTTTATGACAGGGCATTCATTAATATGCTATAACATGTTTAAGACTGTGCATTCATTAATATGCTATAACAGGTTTATGACTGCATTTATTAATATGCTATAACACATTTCTGACTGTACATTCATTAATATGCTATTTATGACTGTGCATTTATTAATATGCTACATGTTTAAGACTGTGCATTCATTAATATGCTATAACATGTTTATGACACATCATTAATATGCTATAACATGTTTAAGACTGTGCATTCATTAATATGCTATAACAGGTTTATGACTGCATTTATTAATATGCTATAACACATTTCTGACTGTACATTCATATATGACACTGTATTCACACACATGCCATAACACACTGTATTATTGGGTAAATTGTTTATATTTCGGCGCAGGTGTGCAGAACCAAAGCGAGGTCGAATACTGCTTGGCTCAGAAGCCTCAGAGCTCCGGAGAAGGTGGCACTGAAGCCTCAGCCTCCGCTTCAGATCTCAACAGCTAACTCCCCCCCCCCCCCCCCTCCCCCGAGCGCCCTCTGCTGGCTGCAATTTTAATAAATATAATTATTTTATATTCAGATACGTAAATTGCATTTTCATATTTATACAGGTGATCTTTTATATAGAGCGATTTTCAAAGGTCATACAATATTATACTTTTACAATAAATAATAATAATAATAATAATAATAATAATAATAATAATAATAATAATAATTGTTGTTGTTGTTATGGAATATTGCCTGCAAAAAGAACAAAATGCTTGCATTACTTGAAAATGTCTTATTAAACAGCATCACTTCTCCTTTTCTTTGAACTTTTTCTTCTCATTTTAGTCTGTTGTTTTTAGCCATTTTAGCCATAGTCACATGTTTGTGATCTCACACCTTAAAGGGTTAAATATGCCACCCTTAGTCAAACCAAATCCTTTCACTGCGTGCACTTAGATTCGCTCACTCTTTGTTCTGTGTTCAGTTGCGTGAAGACAATAGCCTGTGTGCAATAAATATTTGTCCTTAACTGACTTGCAAGTAAGCACAAGTTTAATAATTTTTGTTCATTCAGTTTTGCATCATTAAAACTAACTCCCCAAATGGAGTTTATGAAAAAAATTACTACTTTTATTTGGTAGGACAAGAAGCTAAGGATTAATGTTGATTGATTCACAGCTACGGAGCAATTTGCACGTTTGCGTTTATGATGTCACAATAGCGCTTGAAACCTCCCATGAGACGCCTGGTAATGGTCCATTCTGGGGGGTGAAATGCTGGCTCGGCGCCATTTCTCACTCACTGAATCGTTCATGTCATGTGAGATTGCGGTTTTCCCCGTTTGCTTGACCTGACTCATCTCACTGTGATTTCTGCACTGACGAATCGTATCTGACTTTTATAAACCTTGCGGGTAACGGCTTAGCTTAGGGGGTGCTGGTGAGTGGTCAGGGGCCTTTTTTCCCTGCTGTCCGAATCCCTCCCTTCCCTGGGCGACGCCCCGGCCCACCGTGGCAACGCCCTGCTGAGCGGCCGCCCGCAACAGGCAGGGGCACAGCCCGGATTCGAACCCGGGGCCGCACGGGGCCCATTGCATGCGCCTGAACGGCACAGCGACAACAAAAAAAAAACACAGAACGTTTGCTAATCTCATTCAGACTGCAGAGCTGACGAACACTTCCCTCCTGTCAAACTTCTCTCTGAGAACCACACGAGTACGTCACCCCCCCCCCCCCCCCCCCCCCCCCCCCCCCCCGTTAGGAAACAGGCGCCACATGCGGCCCCTCAGAGATCGCCGGAGGAGAAATTTCTGCGCCGCAGAGATAGACGGCCACCGTCGCCGAGCGGTTTGAAAAATGAGGGCCGCCAACTCCGCTAGAGCTTTCTTATTTTTACAAATTATTCTCTCCTCGTTTGCGAAGACCCCGACCGGTAAGTGCCTGTTTTTCCTTTCACGCGTCTGAAATTGCACGACCACAGGATTCCTTACGAGCATTGTTACTTAGATAATAGAACAGTTATTTTTATCTCTATTTCGCATTGACTTTTTTTCAACATGAACAGTCTGTAAGACTGTTTTCAGCACATATACAGTTCTTGTTTTTATATATATATTTTTTTATTTAGCCTTTTTTAACAAGATAGACTCACTGAGGTGGAAAATCTGTTTTTCATGAGTTGCCTGGGTAAGGCAGGCAGCAAAGAATACACCACACAAAATTACAGACACACAACATACATCAAAATACAGCATACAGCACGCTGAATTAAATTCATAATCATGGACATGGCACCAAATCGAGCCAGAACATGGACATGGCTATGTGACTGCCTCTAGATCCTTAATCATAGATTTAAAGATGCCTAAAGAGACCAGATCAGAAAGTTTCAAATTGTTTTGTAAACACATTCCAGGTGAAGCAAGCAGAATATGTGAATGACCTTTAACCCTAATCTGTACGGACGTTGGGCACAGACAACAATAATAATCCCTGAGAACGAAGACAGTGACCTCCAGCACACCTAGAAAGGATCATGCAAGCGGCCTTATGTCATACTGAATGTACACATAGAGCATGCTGAAGGTGCCCTTTACCTCAAGGTCATTGTGGTTTCCCTCCAGTCAACAGTCAGTTGTGGCCTGAAAACAAGGTGTGGGGAACTGTTGAGCCAATCAGTGACTTGAAAGCATGAAGTGCTGAAGCATTTTTCAAAAAAAAAAAAAAAGAAAGAAACAGCAGACTCAGTACCAGAGTTTAAAAGTGGGAAACCTCCAAGATTAGGATTATAGCATAGCTGAACCTCAGAGTTTGTGGGGGTGGGTTAGAGTGTGGATTAACCCCAGTGTGAATGAGACAGGGTTAGAGTGTGGATTAACCCCAGTGTGGGTGAGGGATGGTTAAAGTGAGGATTAACCCCAGTGTGGGTGATGGTGGGTCACAGTGTGGATTAACCCCAGTGTGAGTGAGGGAGAGTCACAGTGTGGATTAACCCCAGTGTGGGTGAGGGAGGGTTAAAGTGTGGATTAACCCCAGTGTGGGTGATGGTGGGTCACAGTGTGGATTAACCCCAGTGTGGGTGAGGGAGAGTCATAGTGTGGATTAACCCCAGTGTGGGTGAGGGTGAGGGAGGGTTAAAGTGTGGATTAACCCCAGTGTGGGTGATGGTGGGTCACAGTGTGGATTAACCCCAGTGTGGGTGAGGGAGGGTTAGAGTGTGGATTAACCCCAGTGTGGGTGAGGGAGGGTTAGTGTGGATTAACCCCAGTGTGGGTGAGGGAGGGTTAAAGTGTGGATTAACCCCAGTGTGGGTGATGGTGGGTCACAGTGTGGATTAACCCCAGTGTGGGTGATGGTGGGTCACAGTGTGGATTAACCCCAGTGTGGGTGATGGTGGGTCACATTGTGGATTAACCCCAGTGTGAGTGAGGGATGGTTAGAATGTGGATTAACCTCAGTGTGAGTGAGGGATGGTTAGAATGTGGATTAACCCCAGTGTGGGTGAGGGAGGGTTAGAGTGTGGATTAACCCCAGTGTGGGTGAGGGAGGGTTAGAGTGTGGATTAACCCCAGTGTGGGTGAGGGAGGGTTAGAGTGTGGATTATCCCCAGTGTGGGTGAGGGAGGGTTAAAGTGTGGATTAACCCCAGTGTGGGTGTGGGAGAGTCACAGTGTGGATTAACCCCAGTGTGGGTGAGGGAGGGTAAGAGTGTGAATTAACCCCAGTGTGGGTGAGGGAGGGTAAGAGTGTGGATTAACTCCAGTGTGGGTGAGGGACGGTTAGTGTGGATTAACCCCAGTGTGGGTGAGGGAGGGTAAGAGGGTGGATTAACCCCAGTGTGGGTGAGGGAGGGTAAGAGTGTGGATTAACTCCAGTGTGGGTGAGGGAGGGTAAGAGTGTGGATTAACCCCAGTGTGGGTGAGGGAGGGTCACAGTGTGGATTAACCCCAGTGTGGGTGAGGGATGGTTAGAGTGTGGATTAACCCCAGTGTGGGTGAGGGAGGGTAAGAGTGTGGATTAACTCCAGTGTGGGTGAGGGAGGGTAAGAGTGTGGATTAACCCCAGTGTGGGTGAGGGAGGGTCACAGTGTGGATTAACCCCAGTGTGGGTGAGGGATGGTTAGAGTGTGGATTAACCCCAGTGTGGGTGAGGGAGGGTAAGAGTGTGGATTAACCCCAGTGTGGGTGAGGGAGGGTTAGAGTGTGGATTAACCCCAGTGTGGGTGAGGGAGGGTAAGAGTGTGGATTAACCCCAGTGTGGGTGAGGGAGGTAAGAGTGTGGATTAACCCCAGTGTGGGTGAGGGAGGGTAGAGTGTGGATTAACCCCAGTGTGGGTGCTTCCTAGTTGGGAAATGTCACGTCTTTTTCAAATAAAGAGGAAGTTTCAGTCATACAGGAAGTGGGTTGGCATATGGGATAACTCAGACTAAAAGACCATGGGGGATGGAAGGGAAGGGGAGGGGGGCATTTCCTCTCATGCCCTTCATAAGAGTGATGGCAGAATGAACCATCGTGAAAATAAAAACTGGCACAGCTACTAAGAGCTGTCAGTCCCACAATGGCATGAACCAATCATTGAGTTGATTTTAGCCCCACCACCCAGCACAGGGTTTGTGATACATCAGGGCTTAACTCTGTATAGTATAACACCACAAGGTAGTGATCAGAATGTTCTCAGCTGAACATTCTATGCTGATGTAACCATCACTGCTGGCGATTGAAAGCAATGGAGTTCTAGAACACCGACTTGTTTTTGTTTTTTTTGAAAAAAAAAAAAAAACATTCAAGAAAACCTACTCTTCAAAGCGCTAAGAAAGGTGAAGGAAGTCATCTCAGGAGGGATGAATATTTGGAAGGTATTTGTGGTGAATGCCCATTACTGACCACTGAGAGCCAAATCCCCAAATTAAGATCACAGCTGCATTTCATTGACAAATCCAGGGAAAGCCTTCAGTAGCAAGGGAGAGGAGCAGAGAAACAATAGTTTGACCTTTTATTTATCATAATTTCATAGTTAAAATATCCCCATGTGTTCAACCTTTCATACATTTGTTTTGTAAATGAAATATTCACATTTTCAGTTCATACTGTTCATCATTCATGGTTAATGTGGCATTAACTGGTCTAAGTCCGTCCTGCTTCTGTAATGGCCTGTTGTTCACTGATGCTCAGAATCTGCCACCACATCTTCCAATCTCTCAATTGATATTGATACCTGATATTGGAAATCCAATGATAAGATATTGTGCCTCCTGCTAGGGTGAAACGGTCAAACCTGCCCTTCATTTCACCCTTCAAATTAAATATTATCCTTTATGTAGAAAAATAATGGACGAAGAAATATACATTCAAGCTGATTATAAAATCTGCAGTTATAAAATACATTAGAACTGCTTAATTATGCAGTTATAAACTACTCGTAGGATGGTATAATGATAGCCTGTTTACTACAAATGCTAATTATTTCTTCATTTTTGTTTTATATTGATTTTACATATTACATTTTATGCCAAAAAGAGAGATTGTTGCGAGATGTTGCCTTTATCAATTCAGTGTTTCCATAGTTTGTGCCAGTACTTTATCTGACCCAAGATCTGCAGGTTATCCTCCTCCCCCTTGCTTCTGCGACTAAAAATAAAAATAAAAAAAACCTTATCTTTAGATCCTGTAAAATTTTAAATCACCCCTGTTTATCACTGAGAATTTTCAGGGAGCCATTTTACCTGAATGTGACCACGTAGTCGTGCGAAAAGAAGAATTTTATTCTGAATTTTGGTAAAAACAGATGTTCTGCGCTTCAGCTGTCAGTGATAGGTAGGGCTTGCACGTGGCGAAAACTATTTCCTGTAAAATACCTGACTGAGCCCTGCGTGTTCACGTCCTCCCTTGCTCCCCGACACCCGCACTCCCCCCACACTCCTCCCCACTCTCATTTTCTCCCCATTTCCCCCCGCCCCCCCCCAGTGAGGCTTTCCGTTCCCGAGGGGCATTACATCATCCTGATCTGCCCTGGCCACGAGCCCACAGACTCCGCCCCCCTGGATTGGAGGGACGGAGACGGACGGGTCCTGGCCACCAAGCAGGGGCACAGGGCGGCCAGCGCTAAGGCGGGCAAGTACAGCCTCCTGACGGACGGCTCCCTCTTCGTCAGGGACCTCCAGCCGGGGGATTCCGGAGAGTTCCGCTGCGGTGACCAGGTGGCGGCCGATGTGGAGGTCCTGACAGGTGAGAGGGCCAGGTGTGTACACCTGCAGCCGGGGCGTTAGGAACCACCAGTCATCGTACATCCTCACATCAGCACCGCACCACACACCCGGGATCTCAAAACCCGGTCCAGGAGGGCCCGCAGCAGCCGGGATTATGTGCTTCCCGTCGATCAGTGGCCAATTAAGGCCCTGGGGAAAATAAAAACAAAAACGAGGAGTGCTCAGGCTCTTGAAGCCAGTAGATGGCTTTTGTTAAGCGATGAAGTGGTAGTTACTCCGACTCACACGTCAGTGGAGTCTCACTTAAATGTGACTGATGGTCCGTCATTTTAAATCACAGGCGAGTCTTGGTTATCCACTTGAATTGTTATTAGTGCAATCTGAGTTACACATGACAGTTTTGCTGCAGTGACTGCCAGTCACCTGACAGTCGCATTTCATTCACCTGTCAGCCGCCTCAGTCACATTTCACTCTCCTGTCAGTCGCATTTCATTCACCTGTCAGTCACCTGCCAGTCACATTTCATTCACTTGTCAGTCACCTGCCAGTCATATTTCACTCTCCTGTCAGTCGCATTTCATTCACCTGTCAGTCACCTGTCAGTCACATTTCATTCACTTGTCAGTCACCTGTCAGTCGCATTTCATTCACTTGTCAGTCACCTGTCAGTCACGCGTCTCGATCCTCAGGTGAAGAGTACATGGTCAACGCCGGCAGAACCGTGCTGCTTCCCTGCAGAGTCACCGACAAACAGAAACAGAAGTGGACGTTCCGGAAAGGCAAGCGTTCGGAACGCCGGACCGTCTTCGTCAAGTTTCGGAACGGAACGCTGAGGAAGGAGGCCGAAGACCCGCGAAACCGCTTCTCGCACACGAAGGACAACGCGCTCCACATATCCGACCTCCGGCCCAGCGACACGGGGGAATACTGGTGCAACGGCAAAAAGGCGGCCATTTTAACCGTGAGGACAGGTGAGCCCTTTTTGATTGTTCCACATCATACCCCCTTTCGGCCAGCAGCCCTCCTTTTTTTTAACCGTTTAAGGTGTGAGATCACAAACCTGTGGTTAGAATGCTCTAACCGAACATTCTGATTGATGCCACAATCGCTACTGGTGATTGCAAGCACTGGAGTTCTGGAACACTGATGTGGAATTTTGAAAAAACATTCGGATGGCCTTCTCTCCGAAGGGTTAATCTAGTCACAGCACGAATCTGCACATTCTTCCACACCACAGCGACAATAGACTCACCAGATATGCCATTGCATTCGTCCTAGAAAATGAACTAAGGCGCTTCACAAAGTAAACTAATGCAGCGATAGATGTTCCCTACTGTGATACAGCACTAGACACTGTTGTTACCAGTCGCGTCTTCCTGGGTCTGAAGAATCTGTCTGAATCTGAATCTTTCTACGCTCGCGTTCGCAAGCAAGCTGTGTAACTGTTCCTGGCTCGCTGCTGTCTTTCCTGTTCCTCAGAGAATCCAGATTACACAAATCGAACTGCATTTACAACTGAGGAGACTGACACAGGTATTTATGTAAGCCATGATGTATAACACATCTCTCTCTCTTTCTCTCTCTCTCTCTCCCTCCCTCACAATACAATAAATCGAAAGTAACAATGGATAATTCTATCAGCGGAACCCATGCATATGTATCAATTTGCTAAAATTTGTTTTTTCAGAGACAGACGTGCCTGAAAATGACGATTCAGACCATGACAGCGGTGAGACTTCTTTGCCCGCTGGCATCTACCACTGAATCCCAGGTTGCCTTCTTACTAAAGGTCTTTTAACCGAGTATTCTCCAAGCAGAATTTTGGTTTGGTTCGTTTCTAGGGACATGCAATGATCCTACAAAAACTGATAACAGAACTAGAATTCCCAGGTGTTCCGGAATTTTCAAAGAGGACTTGCAAGCCTGTACGCTGTTCTGAGAGCTAAACATTTGCAGAGTGGTCCAGTTTTGTAGGTAAAAGCACTGTACATTTTATTGTGCATTAGAATCTTACTGGCCATTTCATTTTCCCCCCCACCAGTATCGATGGCTGTCCTCATTGGTTTGGGCGTCCTCATTCTTCTGGCTGGCTTGTTGATCTTTCTGCTGATGAACAGGAAGAGGAACAGAAAAGGTACGGTATGACGACACACCCGAGGACGTGAACATTGCTCCACGCAAAATTTCCACAGCGTCAGTCCAGCTTCAGCCGGGGTCCTGGGGTAGGGAAACTCACTCAATCGACCCCAATAGATTAGCCACACCTTACCCTCATAGTCATAGTCTTAAGTGTCTGAGTCGCATTCTCGTTGATGATGCTGGGGAAAAAATATGAATATATAGATATAATTCAGTGCTCTTCAGGGCCTCTTCACTGCCACTGAAAGCTGTTATCAAAAAGAATGAATGTTGTATTATATTTCATTGTTTTCTTATTCCTTAGTGCAGGAATAAGAAGTGCAGGTTTGGTATTGTTTGGAAACACAGAAGCAGTTTCAAATTTTATCTCATTTGAAGCCTTCAACGCTCAGGTCCTCACTTTGTTTAGTGGACTAAGGATTTGTAATTTCCGGAATGTCGTATTTAATCCGGCTCAGGAGACAGACGGGGAATCGGCCAGCTTGACTCCATGGGACCGGCTGATGGGGGTAAATTCTCACACACACACCACAATTCCACTGATAGGAAGGAATATGGAATATGGAATATAGGAATGTTGTATACACTGTGAAGTATTGCAACGGCTAATATTCTGAGAACGGTCTGTTGAAATAGTCCTGTCCTTGCGCCAGTAGTGAAGGGGTTGGGCTTTTCGCATAGAGCACATTGTAACACAATTATTATCTAATTATTATTAATTATTGTTAATGAAACACAGGCCTAGCTAAACTAATGTAACACAGGCCTGAACATGCTAATGTAACACAGACTTGGCTATGCCAATGTAACACAGGTCTGGCTATGCTAATGTAACACAGGCCTGGCAATGCCAATATTACACAGGTCTGGCTATACTAATGTAACACAGACCTGGCTATGCTAATGTAACACAGGCATAGCTAAACTAATGTAACAAAGGCCTGGATATGCTAATGTAACACAGGCCTGGCTATGATAATGTAACACATGTTTGGATAAGCTAATGTAACACAGGCCTGGCTATGCTAATGTACCACTGGCTTGGCTGTGCTAATGTAACACATGTCTAGCTATGCTAATGTAACACAGGTCTGGGCTATGCTAAGCTAATGTAACACAGGCCTGGGCTAATTGTAACACTGGCTTGGCTATGCTAATGTAACACAGGCCTGGCTATGTCAATGTCACAGGTCTGGCTATGCTAATATAACACATGTTTGGCTAAGCTAATGTAACACAGGCCTGGCTATGCTAATGTAACACTGCCTTGGCTATGCTAATGTAACACAGGCCTGGCTATGCTAATGTAACACAGGTCTAGCTACACGAATGTAACACAGGTCTGGCTATGCTAATGTAACACAGGTCTGGCTATGCTGATGTAACACAGGCCTGGCTATGCTAATGTCACACAGGCCTGGCTATGTTAATGTCACAGGTCTGGCTATGCTAATATAACACATGTTTGGCTAAGCTAATGTAACAGAGGCCTGGCTATGCTAATGTAACACTGGCTTGGCTAAGCTAATGTAACACAGGTCTGGCTATGCTAATGTAACACAGGCCTGGCTAAGCTAATGTAAGACAGGCCTGGCTATGCTAATGTAACACAGGCCTGGCTAAGCTAATGTAACACAGGTCTGGCTAAGCTAATGTAACACAGGTCTGGCTAAGCTAATGTAACACAGGTCTGGCTATGCTAAAATGACGTAGGTTTGGCTCACACGCTGCACCTGTCATGGAGATTTATATTAAAGATCAGAGTAGTGCAAAAGAATACAGAATCTCGTGAATTACATGGCAGGCACTGAGATTATACCCAAACACGTATGAGCCTGTTAAAGCCAAATTGCTTCTATCAAAAAAATATATTAAAATGTTTGAATGTGTATTTGATTAACTGGTTATGCAGTAACTAGGTTTCATCTGAGATATTTACAAAATGGATGATAAAATAAATTTTGTACAAAGATTTAAAAAGTTTAAAAGTCAGTGTTCTTCCCTCATGTAGCCAGACATCCTGTTACCATGGCTACTGAAGAACCACAGAACAAAACACAGGTGAGTACAGCTCACCTGCTGGGTATTTTACGCTGCAAAGAACTTACTTTGTGAAGAAAACCCTCTTGAAATGTGAATAGAATTTCAAAAATTCACCTGTTGCCTAATAATGTATTTGTTACCACATACACTTTAAATGCACCTCTTACAGATGTACATTTGTGAAGAGTAATTATTGGCTATCATTAGTAGTGTTGAATTATCTGTATCAACAATACACGCAGTCTTGATTAATTTTCATGCAACTGCAAATTGAGTCATATGAATATGAAATTATGATGGCAGAGCAATTGTTCAGTGTTCCTCTGTATTTCCAGGGAGACCCCACGATCGAAGCAGGCGACATTCATTATGCCTCTCTGGGCCGTCAGAACTGGAGAGAGAGGCCGCACACTCAGGGCGAGAGACACCATGTGATCTACTCCACTGTGGCTGGAGGGCCTGTTTAGACCATGGTCAGAGGAGGACAGCACTACGTCCTCACAAAACAAAAACAACATCCTCACAAAACGATAACAACATCCTCAATGCACTGGAGTAAACTATTCCTCAGACTGCACTGGTCATGTAATGGAGTATTTCAAAGTTAAGTAACTTTTTAGATGATGGTAGAATTGTATAACTCTTATTCAGAATTTTCAGTGAAGCATGTTACTTAAGTGTTTCAAAATAAGCATTTGACCTAGGACTATTTCATTCTCATACAATCTTAAGTAAGTGTCACCTGTAAGATGTACGAATTGTGGAGGTGAAGTTCAGCTCATTATACTATTTATAAAATCAAAGGTCTTAAATGTCATATAGAATGAAAAGCAGTACTGGATCTACATAGCTGTAATGACATTAAATACATGACCTTAATTGAAATATTCTTGTTTTGTTTCTGTATTTTATATGGATATTAATGGATTAGCTGTCCATCAAATTATTGAAATGTTTTCAAGTCAATGCTATTTGATCACCAAAACATTTCAGCTTAATCCAATTGTTTGCACCTTTTACACATTGTAAATACATTTGTAATTAAGGACAATAATATTGCTATTATAAATAACAACTTCATGAGATAGTTCAGTTTGATTTCTCCTGTAGGAACAGTTTTATTATTTTTCCTTTTGTGAAAAAATGCATGCATTATTACAGGCACATTATTAATCTTATTGTCATGATGCCCTCAAGCGATCACTAGAGGGCGCCCACTACCGTCTCCGAGTTTTCCTGTCTCACTGTGTTCGCCTCTGATTAGTTCTCGTTATTGCATTGTATTATGTATGTGTATGGGTTTTTGGTTGTTGCACGTGTATAGCGTAGTTCTGTTCAGCTGTAAGACATAGCATTTAATTCAAGATGCACTAATCATGGGGGTGAAGCTGTGCTCATTATGCAGTTCAAAGGTTTGAAATATAATACAGAATAAAAAGCAATATTCGATCTACAGTGTAATTACATTTGTTTGTAGCCAGAGGAACACACTTGAATATTGAAATATTCCTGTTTTGTTTGTGTATAATCATGAATATTAATGTATTAGCTGTCCATCAATTATACAATCTTTCAGTACAATCCAATGTTGCATCTTTCACGCATTGGCAATACATTTCATTCTGACAACTCACAATTTTAATTTAGAAATATGTGTTGAGATTTTATGTTGGTGCGACTCCAGGCTCTGCCTCTTATCACTCCATTTACAGAAGCCAGACAAAATGATAACAGGGAGTGACCCCGGGGATCATGTGAGAGGCAGAGCCCACAGGTGGATGTTGGGGTGGTGGTGGGAGTGCTAAAACCTTTCTGAAAGGAACAAATACAGAGGTAAGCAGAGTGAGCCAAGCATGGACAGCAGCAGCAGCAGCAGGAGGGATAGAACATTAGCAGCAGCAGCAAGGATAGCACATTAGCAGCAGCAGGGATAGCACATTAACAGCAGCAGGGATAGCACAGCAGCAGCAGCAGCAGGGATAGCACATTAGCAGCAGCAGGGATAGCACATTAGCAGCAGCAGCAAGGATAGCACATTAGCAGCAGCAGGGATAGCACATTAGCAGCAGCAGCATTTGGGGATAGCACATTAGCAGCAGCAGCAGGGATAGCACATTAGCAGCAGCAGCAGGGATAGCACATTGGCAGCAGCAGCAGGGATAGCACATTTGCATTTGTAGCAGCAGCAGCAGGGATAGCACATTAGCAGCAGCAGCAGCAGCAGGGGGATAGCACATTAGCAGCAGCAGCAGGGATAGCACATTAGCAGCAGCCACAAGGATAGCAGCAGCACATTAGCAGCAGTAGCAGGGATAGCACATTAGCAGCAGCAGCAGCATGGCAGAATGAGCAAAGGCATATACAGGTAAGGTTGGCGATTTAAATAGCCCTCCCACCCAAGTCATTGTAAGCATCATTGTGGTATAGCTCGGATTAAAGTATACTTTAAATCCAAGGTGGTTTATTTCCAGCAGCCTTCCACATGTTCTTACATTCTACTGAAGAAGCGAGGAAAGGATGCAAGGATAGATTAAATAATAAGTTATTACAAAGAGCCCCAGGTTGTGTTCTTACATTCTACCACACTACCTCCCTCTTCTTCACACACTCTTACTCCCCACACCACAACGTACAGCTCCCCCTGCTGCTTAGAAGCTGTAATGCAGACAAAACAGTCATGTGACCTGTCAGTGACTTGGCGCTTCTCGAGTTCTGTCCAAACTAGCTCCACAAGATTTGCATTACCTGTCATCAGACTACCTGGGTGTTGATGCTGTGGTACCTCTTCCTGTTTACAAAAGTCTCTTCATCTATGCTTGGAGCAATTATTCGAATGTGGGTGCCATCAATTACTCCAACCACCCCCGGGAAGCCCGCTAGACGCATCTATGCAGCTTGCTTCTGGCGGATTAACCGAGGAGAGGTTGGAAATTCTATAAACCTCCTCACTATGTGAGGTGCTGCAAGGGCTGACACAGATTTTGCCACTACCCTGCTGATGGTGGATTGTGATGGTCCTAAATCATCAGCATTGCATAACTGCATTTTCCCCGTGGCTAGGAAGCACAGCGTTAAAATGACCTGCATCTCTGCCGTAATTGCGCTACTTCTCAAAGTTGATGGTGATATTACATCCCGCACAAGATCGGTGACAAAGATGATTCCCTGATGATCTAAGCGATAATGTTTGATTAACTGTGCATCATCAAACATTTGTAAAACATTCTTCCTGTCTTGGAAGGTGCGTGCGCGTCTCCATCTTCGCCACTCTGCCATCTTGCCTACTCCTAGCCAAATTAAGAGAGCCCCAGAGGTCTCTTAAATACCTGAGAGGTTAAGAGTATTCTTAAGTCAAGAGAAATTTGATAAATCACTTTTATTCTTAAATGTGAGTGTAGGAGTAGAAGTCACCAATTCTTACACTTAAGTTACACTTGAGACTAATTTTTTACTCTAAAAAAGGTCTCTAATAGCCTCAATTTTCTGATCAAGAAAGTTCATGAAGTCAATGCTGCTAAGATTGGAGGGATAAGTTGAAAACTCTGATGATTGTTTTTTAGTTAATTTATCCACAGTACTAAATAGAAATTTTGGGTTATGTCTGTTTTGTTCAATTAGTTTTGAGAAAAAGGCAGATCTAGCAGAAGCAAGAGCTTGCTTATACTGAAGAAAGCTGTTTTTCCATGCAAGATGAAATACTTCTAGCTTTGTTGACCGCCATTTTCGCTCTAATTTTCTAGTAGACTGCTTCAGGGCCCGGGTGGTATCGTTGTACCATGGAGTGTGCTTTTTTCCGACTAGGGTTTCTTCTTTTAAGGGGGGCAACAACATCAAGAGTGTTCCTGAGGGTAAGGGTTAGCTGGTTAGTCAATTGGTCCAGTGCAGCTTCATCAGCATTTTCATCAGCCTTTTCTTCTGTGGAGAGGAATGACTCTGGAAGCATATTTATAAACTTTGGAATAACCTCAGGGTTTACTGATTGGCTGTAGTAATGTCCAGGCTCTGATACAGGAGGATTGGATGCCTTAATATTAAACGTAATGAGGAAATTATCTGTCTATAGAAGTGCTGGAGAGGAACAACGAGGCAGAGAAAGCGGAAACACTGCAGGATATTCTGGAAAACACTGTGCAAAGAGATTAACAGACGTGGAGAAAATGTGTGTTTAGTTGCGAGCTCTTCTGCTTTTCTTGTACATGTTATAGGGTCAAAATTATGTTAGAGCAAACAGTTGCGCTTATTTAGGACTTCCCGTTGTCCCTAATGTGAAACAGGCAATAGCAACAGTAGACAACAGCTACCAAAATAAACTGTCAAAGGTGTATTCAGTCAGGATTGTACCTATCTCTTCCTGTAGTGGCAGAACCTGTCCATATCGCCATAGAAACTACTGAAGAGAGAGACTCTTAAGCTCAACAGAACAATGTGACTAGAATTATTATTTTTGAATTGTCTTGAAGTGGATCTTCATTTACTCGCTGGCATGTTTTATCATTTGAACAAATATCCACAAATAGAAGTTATTTTGTGCTCTGTCTCATGTGAGTTGATTTTCTGACTATTATAAAGTTCTTTAGTGTTACTTGACTTTGACTTTTTAGTTTTCCTGTACAAAATGGCCAAATAGACCGCAACTGTGAATCTCAATTCTCTGAAGTACTGCTTTGTGCATGAACCAGCCAATCTTTCCAGCGACGAAAACACCTTGATCATAATATGAAGCTCTGGTCAATAGCAATATGGGAGGAGGAATCACTTGATTTTTTCTGGTGTTTCCATACATAGTGCTGATCATTATGGCCGCACAGTTCTGGTCAGATGAAACAGTTTTTTTTGGCTGGACCGCAAGAGCGGGACCAGCCCTACAAACGCGAATGTCTGTGACTGACTGAGTGACTGAGTGAGTGATGAAGTTACCTGCAAACTTTATCCTGGCTTTTTTATGCCGGTCTTGGAGTAGGGGTTTCTTCCTTGCATGACAGCCTTTCAGGCCATGGCGATGTAGGATTCTTGTAATGGTGGATGTTCCTGATGCCTTTAACTCCTTCACCAATTCCTTTGTTGTTTTCTTGTGTTTCAGTTGAACCTTTCGGACCAAAGTTCGTTCAGCCCTGGGAGTTCATTTGTACAGATGATTGTGTTACCTTCAGCAGTTTGTAAATTTCTTCTAAGGGGGATCTGGACATGTGAAGGTCCACACTATTTTTTTTTTTGAGGTCTTGGCTGAGTTGCTTGAATTTTCTCATGGTATCAAGGTCAAAAAGGAAGTGGCTCTAAAGGTAGGTCCTTAAATATGGCCACAGGTGCCAATTAACTCCCAATTAACTCCTAATTATGACAATTGGTCAACCAGAAGCTTCTAAAAAGTCGTTACATCAATTTATGGAATCTTCCAGACTGTTTAAAGAAACAGACAACTTGGTGTATGTAAACTTTTGATCCACTGGAATTCTGATATAGTGAATTAAAGCTGAAATAAATGTCTCTAATCGATTGTTTTAAAATGACCTCTGATGTGAACAAAGTAGATGCCGCAATTGACTATCCAAAATAAATGTATGATAACATGAAATGTGCAGAGTGTTGAAAAACTGAGTTTGAATATCTTTAGTCTAGGTGAATGTAAACCTTTGACCTCAACTATGCATTCAATTGATCCATCACCTGTTCTTTCTTCTCCATTCCAGTCAGATGCTTATTATGAAACACTGGTGGGAAAGTGCTTCACTGAGAAATATCAAGAACCTACAGGAGTGTTACACAATTCTACCATCATCTAAAGCTAAATCATTTTGAACACTCAGTCACATGACCAGTGCAGTCTGAGGAATAGCATACTCCAGTAAGTTTGTCTTGTTTTGTGAGGGCGTTGTGCTGACTAAGAAGTTAAATGATTTTAAACATTCAGCTACATGACCAGTGCAGTCTCAGGAATAGTTTACTCCAGTGTGTTGAGAGTGTTTTGTTGTCCTCCTGTACCTGGAGCCTAACCTGGTCCTCAGGCCACAGTGGAGTAGATCACATGATGTCTCTCCCCTTGCGTGCGAGGCCTCTCACTTCAGGTTTTTTGTTTCACCTGAGCATTAAGACAGCATGGTTCTACTCATAAAGGTCTGGATTGAAGAGCGTGATAAATAAATCAGTTGAATCAAGTGTTGTAGGGTTGGGCTAAGACAGAAACCTACACCGAGACTGGTACTTTTCTGATAAGATTGGACACCGCTGATGCAGACCATATATTTCAAACAGAGATACCCACGAAAGTCCTGCATGATACTGTATCAGCCTGTTGTTGTTTTTTATTTTGGCAGCAATTTTATATCAGATTAGCTGTGTTTCTTAGTAAAAGGCCATGAGGGTGAATGGAATTTTCTGAAATCTGTGTGTCTTTATTGGCTGACGTGACCTCAGGAACTGGTACCAACCGGTCGCTGACAAACTGGCTTTTAATCTCATATCTGAAGATCTGTATCTGTGTTTTCGATGTTGCTCTCCGTTTCATTGAGAGTCACTGTCATCCCCACGCCCCAGAACCCACTGTCACATATTTTTATTTACCTCTCTAGTAATGTCAAGACATACCATTGTAAACATTAGTTTATTTTAATAGGACTGCTTTTTAGTTATTTTGTGCTCTGTCTCATGCAAGTTGGTTTGCTGACTTTTTAAAAATTATTTTAGCGTTACTTGACTTTGACTTTCTAGTTTTCCTGTACAAAATGGCCAAATAGACATAAACCCCAAATCTCAATTCTCTGAAGTACTGCTTTGTACATGAAACAGCCATTCTTCCCACCGACGAAAACACGTTGATCGTGATTTAAAGCTCTGGTCAATAGCAATATGGGAGGAGGAAACACTTGATTTTTTCTGGTGAATTCTGGAGGAGAGAGGGATTGGTAAATCTGCAGCCGCTCTTCATATGACCGTGTATATTACAGATAAATCACATTCCTTTTCCTGTTTACAATGGCATGTCAAGTACACAAACTGCAGTGAAGCATCAGTTGGAGCCTGGCTGCCAAGTACAGTTGAGGCCAAATTTTTACATACACCTAGGCTAAAGACATTCAGACTCAATTTTTCACAACTCCACACATTTCATGTTACTATACATTTCCTGTGTTAAGTCAATTAGGGTATCTACTTTATTTCCGTAAGAGGTAATTTCAAAATAATAGCTAAGAGACAAATTTATTTCAGCTTTTATGTACTATATCACATTTTCAGTGGGTCAAAAGTTTACATGCACTTTGTTAGTATTTTGTGGAATTGCCTTTTAATTGCATAACTTGAATCAAACGCTCGGGGTAGCCTTCCACAAGCTTCTCACAATACTTTGCCGGAATTTTTGCCCATTCCTCCTGGCAGAACTGGTGTAATTCAGTCAGGTTTGTGGGCCTCCTTGCTTGGACACACTTTTTCAGTTCAATCCACAAATTTTCTATGGGATTCAGGTCAGGGCTTTGTGATGGCCACTCCAATGCTTTCACTTTCACAGCATTGTCCTGCTGGAAGGCCCAGTTGCAACCAAGTTTTAACTTTCTAGCTGATGTCTTGAGGTGTTGCTTCAGTATTTCTAGATAATCCTCCTTCCTCATGCTGCCATCTATTTTCTGAAGTGCACCAATCTTTTTTTCCAAAAAAACACCCCCACAACATGATGCTGCCACCCCCATGCTTCAGAGTTCGGATGGTGTTCTTCAGATTAAAAGCCTCACCCTTTTTTCTCCATACATAGTGCTGATCATTATGGCTGAACAGTTTTGGTCAGATGAAACAGTTTTTTTTGGCTGGACCGCAAGAGTGGGGCCAGCCCTACAAACGCGAATGTCTGTGACTGACTGAGTGACTGAGTGAGTGATGAAGTTGCACCATTGGTCGGCCGTGTTATGAAGTTACACCATTGGTCGGCAGGATCACGGATCATACTAGATTTTAACCTGGTCTTGTTTCATCTGACCAGAAAACACTCCTCCAGAAGGCTAGATCTTTGTCCTGGTGAATACCTGCAAACTTTATCCTGGCTTTTTTATGCCGGTCTTGGAGTAGGGGTTTCTTCCTTGCATGACAGCCTTTCAGGCCATGGCGATGTAGGATTCTTGTAATGGTGGATGTTCCTGATGCCTTTAACTCCTTCACCAATTCCTTTGTTGTTTTCTTGTGTTTCAGTTGAACCTTTCGGACCAAAGTTCGTTCAGCCCTGGGAGTTCATTTGTACAGATGATTGTGTTACCTTCAGCAGTTTGTAAATTTCTTCTAAGGGGGATCTGGACATGTGAAGGTCCACACTATTTTTTTTTTTTGAGGTCTTGGCTGAGTTGCTTGAATTTTCTCATGGTATCAAGGTCAAAAAGGAAGTGGCTCTAAAGGTAGGTCCTTAAATATGGCCACAGGTGCCAATTAACTCCCAATTAACTCCTAATTATGACAATTGGTCAACCAGAAGCTTCTAAAAAGTCGTTATATCAATTTATGGAATCTTCCAGACTGTTTAAAGAAACAGACAACTTGGTGTATGTAAACTTTTGATCCACTGGAATTCTGATATAGTGAATTAAAGCTGAAATAAATGTCTCTAATCGATTGTTTTAAAATGACCTCTGATGTGAACAAAGTAGATGCCGCAATTGACTATCCAAAATAAATGTATGATAACATGTAATGTGCAGAGTGTTGAAAAACTGAGTTTGAATATCTTTAGTCTAGGTGAATGTAAACCTTTGACCTCAACTATGCATTCAATTGATCCATCACCTGTTCTTTCTTCTCCATTCCAGTCAGATGCTTATTATGAAACACTGGTGGGAAAGTGCTTCACTGAGAAATATCAAGAACCTACAGGAGTGTTACACAATTCTACCATCATCTAAAGCTAAATCATTTTGAACACTCAGTCACATGACCAGTGCAGTCTGAGGAATAGCATACTCCAGTAAGTTTGTCTTGTTTTGTGAGGGCGTTGTGCTGACTAAGAAGTTAAATGATTTTAAACATTCAGCTACATGACCAGTGCAGTCTCAGGAATAGTTTACTCCAGTGTGTTGAGAGTGTTTTGTTGTCCTCCTGTACCTGGAGCCTAACCTGGTCCTCAGGCCACAGTGGAGTAGATCACATGATGTCTCTCCCCTTGCGTGCGAGGCCTCTCACTTCAGGTTTTTTGTTTCACCTGAGCATTAAGACAGCATGGTTCTACTCATAAAGGTCTGGATTGAAGAGCGTGATAAATAAATCAGTTGAATCAAGTGTTGTAGGGTTGGGCTAAGACAGAAACCTACACCGAGACTGGTACTTTTCTGATAAGATTGGACACCGCTGATGCAGACCATATATTTCAAACAGAGATACCCACGTAAGTCCTGCATGATACTGTATCAGCCTGTTGTTGTTTTTTATTTTGGCAGCAATTTTATATCAGATTAACTGTGTTTCATAGTAAAAGACCATGAGGGTGAATGGAATTTTCTGAAATCTGTGTGTCTTTATTGGCTGACGTGACCTCAGGAACTGGTACCAACCGGTCGCTGACAAACTGGCTTTTAATCTCATATCTGAAGATCTGTATCTGTGTTTTCGATGTTGCTCTCCGTTTCATTGAGAGTCACTGTCATCCCCACGCCCCAGAACCCACTGTCACATATTGGGATGGCAGGTATGCCATCCCGCCAAGTTACGCCTTGGCGGGGGCATGCCCCATACCTATACAGCACCGAGAGTTCTGCACTTTTCAGGGTTCCCCACAGAAATAACCACAACAGCCACAGACACTCAGCCCTTAAAAACATTAAATTCTGTACATTCTGACCCCATTTCAACATACAGATTTCATAAACAACTTCACATGTCCACACAATAAAGCCCCAAACTAAGGGGATTCTGCGTTTTCTCCTTCTTCTTCTTCTTCTCTTTCTTCTTCTTCTTCCTCTTCTTCTCATTCTTATTTTTCCTGCCGCCTATCCCACTAATAACATGTCTCCCCATTGGACATTTTACCAACACCCGCCAAATCTTCACCTACACGACCCAATGAAAAACTCGCATACACACGCAGAATACCCATACCTTTTTACTCTGAAACATTTTCAGTACAAACAGCTAGTCCACCTATAGCCTAGTGGGTAAGGTTACAGTCTTGGAAGCACAGGGTCGGAGGTTCAAGCCCAGCTAGGACCATGTTTCTTTAACCTGCTTTTACCCTCACTAATAATTGTCTACTACTTCTCAGTTATTGCTTTTGCACCATATCTACCCGCCGTTCACCGAACGTATACACTGTATTATGACGTACCGTCTGCACGTTCAATTGTTAACCGGCTACAATATTGCAAAGCCATATGGATTCAACGGGAGCTCTTCTGTGCTTACTCGCCTGTGTTCTTCTTTAAAACCACGGACAGGTTTGTTAATGATATTTCACGCATTGCATAGCTATGTCATGGTGCTGCCCTAACAAAGTCACAGACTGGTAAACGTCTGGTTTAAGGATCGCATCGCGCTCAGGCAGATAATTTCCTCTTTTACACTAACGTTCTCTTACGCTTATATTTGCTTTACCAAAACTCACTCATGGCCACCCATATGCATTTCATGACGGCAAATGTATTCCTTTTATTAAAAAGTTACACCAGTTCACCGCTGTGCCATTTCTACTAACTACATTTCTTCACTTGGCTACCGTACAAAACCTTATCAGCAAACGCCACGTTTCTACATTCATGTTACCTCGCCCTGTTCTCTATCTAGCCACATACAAACAATTACTACGTATGTACGTTCTGCAACTCCCCATTAAAACATTACATTTAAAATCATGATTCACTCATAATTATAACTACTAGTACTGAACAAAAAAAAAAAACACTGCAGTGCAATAGATTTCACACGTTCCTTAACCCTCCACTTCAACGGCTAACTTTTTCCAGCGACTGTTATATATACCGTTCGATAAGGAATATAAGCTCGCTCATGGTCACTCCATTTACTTCGCACTATACTCCGTGATCATGTCAACCTTCACCTACATGCCCATTCTGCTAAAAACATATTGTTTCAACTACGCTATTTCATAATTTCATCCTAATTTCTCTCACACTGTTGTTATTTTCTCATAAGCAAAGCCTGCTGGGACATATGCGTCTGCTCCTATTCTCCACTATTATGTTTTCCGGTTCTAGTTTAGCAAAACAGCGAAGAGGATTCCTACCTGCAGATAAGCCTATCAAAATGCCTTATAAACCTTACAAACACTGAAAGTGCATCTCCACGAAATAACAGACAAAACGGAGCACGACAGAAGGCTACACAAGTTGCGACCTAGGGAGCTCTAATTCTACGGGCTTGCTGATTCTTTTGTCAGTCAAGGCTCGTTGGATGGACGTCAAATCCGTGAGTACATACACTGGCCATATTCCATCTGCGTTTCTCATGCGTTTACACGTATACGCCACCGCACCCTTTGTCACAGCCACTGTTTTACATATATAGCAAACCGAAACTGCTGAACGGTACACGCTCATCAGACTGTATACAAATTCACACAACGATAGCCATAATCCACAACCGTTTCTTACAGGGTCACTTCGCATTTCTCACTCTCATAATAAAACGCTTTGCAAAAAGAAATGATATCTCATAAAAACACGTTTTCAACGTACAAAAATGCCAAGTTACTCAAAAGTATTGATATCAAAATGACGCCAACTTACGGTACTACAAACAATATAGGCTATCTTGCCTCACCGAAATGACAAGATGTATTTCAAAGCAATGCTACCCAATATTTCCTCAATTCTTTCAAGTCATTTGGCCCTGTGTTTTGTAATCTTACCATTTTACAATGTCATGCAAACTTTGTGTCAGATCAAAGAGTCAAATATTTCGAATTGCCTCATGGAACACATTGAAATGAATGTACAAAACTGCTGCTGAGTAACTACAGGAAGCATATTTCTCCAGAAAACATGTTTATACTTGCTTCTGAACTGAATTTGAGTACATGTGCAAGTTATTGTATATTTGCTACGTACAATAAATACTGCATATAAAATGCATATTGTACATACATACATAGAGAACTTCTTTATCCCCATGGGGACATTTCCCTCGCAGCATGTTACATTCACATTTACGAACACACACTTATACCAAGAAACATACTATCATTCACGCAACAGAAAGGCTGGGCAGCGAAATACATACATACCAATACAAATTGGACATATACACGCCTATTCAATCAATCTTGACTGTGAGAGAGCCATCCACACATATGTTTGGCCTGTCCATGTAGTGTATGCTTATACACACAGGGCCAAGTGACTTGAAAGTATTGAGGAAATATTGGGTAGCATTGCTTTGAAATACATCTTGTCATTTCGGTGAGGCAAGATAGCCTATATTGTTTGTAGTACCGTAACTTGGCGTCATTTTGATATCAATACTTTTGAGTAACTTGGCATTTTTGTACGTTGAAAACGTGTTTTTTATGAGATTTTTATTTACCTCTCTAGTAATGTCAAGACATACCATTGTAAACATTAGTTTATTTTAATAGCAGTGCTTTTTAGTTATTTTGTGCTCTGTCTCATGCAAGTTGGTTTGCTGACTTTTTAAAAATTCTTTTAGCGTTACGTGACTTTGACTTTCTAGTTTTCCTGTACAAAATGGCCAAATAGACATAAACCCCAAATCTCAATTCTCTGAAGTACTGCTTTGTACATGAAACAGCCATTCTTCCCACCGACGAAAACACGTTGATCATGATATAAAGCTCTGGTCAATAGCAATATGGGAGGAGGAAACACTTGATTTTTTCTGGTGAATTCTGGAGGAGAGAGGGATTGGTAAATCTGCAGCCGCTCTTCATATGACCGTGTATATTACAGATAAATCATATTCCCTTTTGTATTTACAATGCCATGTCAAGTACACAAACTGCAGTTGGAGCCGACTGATCCATCACCTGTTCTTTCCTCTCCTTTGCTGTCGCCCTTTCATAAAGTAATGGCCATGTGTCGCAGGTCAATGCAGAGGGTTTTAATACAAATGTTTAACACAAGATTAATGATATGCTTGTAATTTTAGATACGCTTTTTCACATGAGACAAAAACTCTTACTCCAGGAGAAATCAAACAGAAACATGCCATTAATTTGTTTTGGCATTGGTTATTTTGTGATTAATATTGGCAATATTATTGTATGTCGTATTACTAGAGATGTAAATAAAAGATATACCATTACAGTTTTCAGTATTTTAAAAGTAATTTTTTACTGTATGATACACAATGTTCCTGCAATCCATTTGCAATTGTACTTGATTTGAACCCTTTTGGGTTCCTAGTATTTTTCTGTTTCAGCTTTGCTTTTATTTGTTGTAACAGCCCAGTCATGCCCAGTTATTTCCCCTAACAAATGTTTTGACAAATACAATCATCCCCCTAGTGTTGCCTGTCCACTAGGAGGATACAGGTGCTAAAAATATATAAAGGGGGCGTGGTGGGGGAGGGGAGAGGGATGGTTGGGGAGGTTAGGATTCCTTGTCTAACTCTTATCAGTTCACTACGTGCCTCTGTGAAATAATGTGGTTCTTGTCAGTATGTTCTAAGTTATCCTTTATGGCAGACCAGGGGCCGTATGTATCAAGCCGCTCAAAGTAAAAAATTAGTCTCAAGTGTAACTTCTGTCAAGTAAGGTTTATTGGAGATTCAAGGTTCACATGAGGATGACAGTACAAGTAGTATAGGAGTCACCAAGTTTTTCAGTATGCATAAAGAAACATTTAACATTCAAAAGAAAACTAAAAACATCAACAACAACAAAAAAAGGAAAGGAAAAACAAAATAAATACATTTAAAAAAAATAAAAATCTATTCCAATTTCCCACCCACCCCCTCCCACCCCCCAACCCCACCCAACCGATCTCACACCTGCTGATTATGAGAAAAGGGAAAGAAAGGGGGAAAAGAATGAGGACCGAGAAATTAAGGAGGGCGTTGTATGGGATGAACCTAGTTAAGGTTCACCTTGTATGTCTTGTCTAACGTCCTGTCTTCCCAAGATAACAGATGAAGGGGTACCAAATCTTATCGAAATGGGGCCCTGTCCCTTAATAAGAATCGTATCTGCTCAAGATGCAAGGTGTTTGTGAGCTCACTGAGCCACAGCTTTGGAGTCGGTACTTCCTTCTTTTTCCAAAACATTAAAATGATCTTTTTGGCTATTATTAACCCATACGAAACGAATTGCTGCTGAGCCTTAGGTAGCCTAATCGACTGTTCTGAAACCCCAAAAACTATTAAAAGTGGGTCTGGCTCTATGTGAAGCTCAAGAACTTCTGAGAACACTTTAAAGATTTCACCCCAGTAACCATGCAGGTTGAGGCATAGCGCATAGCTGTGGAGTAAAGTGGCCTCAGTTGCATTACATTTTTCACAAATTGGTGAGACATTTGGGAATATCCTGTGTAATCTGGTCTTTGAATAATGGTCTATGGATAACTTTAAATTGAATTAATGGAATATTGGTGGATCTCCTCCAGACTCTTTTTCCCAGATCTCATCAGGGATCTCTACCCCTAGCTCCTTCTCCCAGTCTACTCTAATCGAAGTTGTTGTAGGTGGATTTATAGACTGTAAAGTGTCATATAAACGGGATATGATTTTGTCTTTGCCGGCTAAGTCTCTAAGGCAATCGTCCATACAAGAGGGCTGAGCAGCAGCAAATCCATGCGAATGAGTCAGTACATAGCTTCTGACTTGCAGAAACCTAAAAAAAATTACTCCTATGGAGTCCGTATTTTTCTTGTAGCTGTTCGAAACTGGCAAAGGTCTCGTTTAAGTACAGGTCCCCTATAGTTCGTATACCTAAGTCCCTCCATTGTTTGAAACCATCGTCCAGCACAGATGGGGAGAAGGATGGGTTAGCTGCTATGGGAAGTAAAAAAGACAGTGTTTTCACACGGAAGTGAGCCTTAATCTACTTCCAGATGCGCATGGATATTGAGTATTATGGATAATGAAGTTACCACCATAGGTTGATTTTTTAAGACTCAATGGGGATAGGATCACGGCTCCTATATCATAGGGACAACACTCCTCTTGCTCTAGTTTCAGCCATTCCCAGGGACCACTCATGTCATGCAACCATAATGAAATAATTCTAATATTAGAGGCCCAGTAATAAAGATGAAAATTTGGAAGAGCAATACCCCCCTCTCGCTTAGTCTTACAGAGGTGCAATTTCTTGATCCTGTGACTTTTATAGTTCCACAGAAAAGGTAGGATGATAGAGTCTAACTGGTTAAAAAATGATTTAGGAAGAAATACCGGGAGGTTCTGAAAGAGATATAAGAGTCGTGGAAGAAACATCATTTTAATGGCATTAACCCTTCCAATCAAAGAAATAGGGAGAGACCTCCAAAACTGAATATTTGCTTGCAATTTGTCTATCGGGGGGGGGGGGGGGGGGGGGGGGGGGGGGGGGGGGGGGGGGGGAAGTTGGCTGTATATAAGGAATTGGGCAGTCTAGTCACTTCGATCCCAAGGTAGGTAAACTTTTCCCTGGATATTCTAAAAGGAAAGTGCGAGATCTGAGAACAATCTTTAAGGTCAACTGGCATTAGCTCACTTTTAAAATTCCAGTTAATTCTATATCCTGAGAAGCTACCAAAAAGTTATATTCTATTTAAGATCGCTGGAATACTTATGTGAGGGTTTGTTACATACAACAAAATATCATCCGCGTACAATGATATTTTGTTCGTTGTAGTTTTGGAATTGAATCCGTGTATTATCTTGTCTGACCGTATGGTCTCTGCTAGTGGCTCGATAGCCAGCACGAACAGGAGTGCGGATAGAGCGCACCCCTGTCGTGTTCCTCTATGAAGGCTAAAAGGAGCAGACAACAATCTATTTGTGAGTATTTGCGCACGAGGACTCTCATATAATAGCTTGATCCAGGCAATAAACCTCCTCCCAGGCCAAATTTCTGTAGTACAGCAAACACGTATGACCACTCCACCTGGTCAAATGCTTTTTCAGCGTCGAGAGAAATTACTACTAAGTCTGTGTTGCTGGTCTGGGAGGAGTACATTATGTTAAACAGGCGTCTTAAGTTACAAAATGAATTTCGACCAGGCACGAATCCAGTCTGAATCAATTTACCAAAAAAAATCTACTGAGCCTGTTGACAGGAGTCTTAGCTAAGATCTTCTGGTCTACATTTAAGAGAGAGATGGGTCTATATCCCCCCACCTCCTCTGTATCTTTACCTTTTTTTTGGGAGGACTGTAATAACAGCCTCATTAAGAGTCTGGGGAAGGCATCCATCATTGAAGGCTTGGGTGAACATTTTGAGCATGTAAGGAGAGAGTAAATCCCCAAACACTTTGTAAATTTCGCATGGTAGCCCATCTGGGCCAGGGGTTTTACCTCCCTTCAGTGTTTGTATGGTTTCTTTTATTTCATCAAGTGTTATTTCCGCACTAAGAAAATCTTGATCCTCCTGGCTTAATACGGGCAAGTTGCAGTCATCTAGATACTTTTGCAAGATTGGTGGTGTTGCGTTTACTTTGCTAGAGTACAGTGATTCATAGAATTTTTTGAAGCGATTATTAATATCTTTAGCTGAGATCAGATGAGCTCCAGAATCAGATCTTACGTAGCTGTCTAGCTAGTAGTTTGTGTGGCTTCTCACCGAACTCAAAATACTTTTGTTTCATGTATAAGAATGACTCTGAGATTCTCTCAGAAGCAATCTGATTGTACTGGAATCTGAGCTTTAAAATTTTCTTATGTAGTTTCAAAGAGGGAATGGCTGCATTCTCGCTATCTAATCGATGGATTTCCTTTTCCAACTGCTGTAAAATAGCTCTGTTCTGTTCATTTTTCGACCCCTTAAAAGAGATAATGCACCCTCTCATGAAAGCTTTTAAAGTCTCCCAAAGCAATGATGGAGGTATATTAGGTTTATCATTAGCTTCCAAAAATATTGAAATTTGAGTGCGAAAATACTCACAAAATTTTGAGTCCTTTAATAGCTGGGGATCGAAACGCCATATCGGTTGTCTTGTGAATGGACCAGCTAAATGCAGCGTAAACGTGAGTGGGCAGTGATCTGAAATTACAATATCACGATAAGTGGCATCAGAAGTATGAGGGATCAGCTTCCTATCAACCAGAAAATAATCAATACGGGTATACACCTTGTGGACTTGGGAATGAAAGGAATATTCTCTTCCTGTAGGATTAGAGACTCTCCAAACGTCACATATGTTGGTGTTATTAATATATGCATTTAAGAAATCTCTCGAATTAGAGGAAGGTGCTCATTGGGTGGAAAACCTGTCCAGGTATGGGTCAGGCACACACTTAAAGTCACCTCCAATTATTAAATTAGTGCTGGATAGATCTGGTATCAACGCGAAGACTTTTGTGAAATTTTAGAGTGAATGCGCGAGGGTGGCTGTCATCAGAGCGACTTCGGAGAACTCTATGTGCACGGTCAATCAGTGGGAGCTTTCCCAACGACAGAGCGTCTTTTAACAGTTGTGCAATAAAGTCCCTAGGCCTACGATCCTTTTCCTCGCCCTCTTTGATATTCAGTATCCGTAGGTTCTGTCTTCTACTCCGACCCTCTAAATGCGTGCATTTTTCTGTGAGCGGTGATACCGTTTTGTTGAGCCGTTGTACTTCTTGTTGTAGCTCGGTAACTGTGTCTGAGTTGTGTGATGCCCTGCGCGCTCTACTTCGACCATCTTGTCAGTCAACTTGTCCACTGTGGCTTTCATGGTAGCGAATGTGGAATTAGTCTCATTTTTTAGAGCAGACAGTTCTCTTCTCATGAAGATCGCAAACTGTTCAAATCTTCTGTCAATCATCTCACCAATCTCAGTCTTAGATGCGCGTACCTCGCTGCTAAGAGTTGCTATCGCATCCAGTATATCCTTGCTAGTGCAATCTTGGCTGTGTTCGTCATGGCCGCCAGCCACAGACTCTCCAGAGCCCTGTCCAGTGGTCGTAGTTTTCCTTGTTGTTCGCATTTTTGTCGTCGCTAATGATTCGCAGAGATTAATATGGGTTTACCTTTTGTTGAATCACAGTTTTGAGTTTCAAAATGTAAGAGTTATTCTGTTCTGTTTCGAGTTTCTGTTATAAATTGTAGGAGCTATCGAGTATGCGTCTTACTAGCACATGGTGCAACCGGAAGTCTCAAGTGTAACTTAAGTGTAAGAATTGGTGACTTCTACTCCTACACTCACATTTAAGAATAAAAGTGATTTATCAAATTTATCTTGACTTAAGAATACTCTTAACCTGTCAGGTATTTAAGAGACCTCTGGGGCTCTCTTAATTTGGCTAGGAGTAGGCAAGATGGCAGAGTTGCGAAGACGGAGACGCGCACGCACCTTCCAAGACAGGAAGAATGTTTTACAAATGTTTGATGATGCACAGTTAATCAAACGTTATCGCTTAGATCATCAGGGAATCATCTTTGTCACCGATCTTGTGCGGGATGTAGTATCACCATCAACTTTGAGAAGTAGCGGAATTACGGCAGAGATGCAAGTCATTTTAACGCTGCGCTTCCTAGCCACGGGGAAAATGCAGTTATGCAATGCTGATGATTTGGGACCATCACAATCCACCATCAGCAGGGTAGTGGCAAAAACTGTGTCAGCCCTTGCAGCACCTCACATAGTGAGGAGGTTTATAGAATTTCCAACCTCTCCTCGGTTAATCCGCCAGAAGCAAGCTGCATTTATGCATCTAGCGGGCTTCCCGGGGGTGGTTGGAGTAATTGATGGCACCCACATTCGAATAATTGCTCCAAGCGTAGATGAAGAGACTTTTGTAAACAGGAAGAGGTACCACAGCATCAACACCCAGGTAGTCTTTGACGCAGATTACAACATTTTAGATGTTGTGTCCAAGTGGCCAGGATCTACCCATGACGCACGCATCCTGAATGAAAGTGGATTGCAACAGCTGTTTGACAAGAACATTGCTCCACCTGGGTGCCATCTCCTTGGCATCACAACCAGGGGCCCAACAAAATTACAACAGGTACAAATTAACCAAGCCTATGAATTATAATAATGAATCATCTCACCATTATAGTTATTTTTGACGGTCATCTAAATGTAATTGGACTTTTCAGGGCTCACCGATGCACCCGAAGCATTGTGGAGAGGGGCATCGGCCAATGGAAACGCCGGTTCCATGTCCTTCACTGGGAAATCTGCCAAACACCACAAAAGGCTAGCAATATTACTTGGCCTTTTGAAAAACCAGTTATGAGTCGTCATCTAACATTTAACATCTGGGTTTTGTGGTTGGTGATGTTTCAAATTTGATAGATGTCTTAATTTTTTCCTTATTGATTTGCTTTCGTCATCAAACCATTTTTCTTTTTAAGTTGATTTTTGATTATTTTTCTGTTTAATTATTTTGAGCTTAGCTTTAATTGCTGATTGATGGAAAATATCATTTATCATTTTAACTGCCAGATTTACGCCAGTTTGGTCGGGTTTAAATTGTGTTAAAATGAAACTGTTAATATGGTTAGTAATTTCAGTGGAACTGATTGCTTTGGTGAATTCGTCCATGCTGTCTGCAGCCCATCTGTATGTCGGATTGAGATTGTACAGCTTAGAGGGCTGTGTTTCAGTATTCCTGGGTTGTCCATTTCTTTTCAGGTACACATTGATTTGACAGTGGTCTGAAAATGGGTTTTGTGGTCTGACAGTGAATGCACTGATGAAAGAGGGGTCCATGTCAGTGATGGCATAATCGACTACACTAGTCCCAAAAGCTGAGCAGTAAGTGAACCTTCCTAAAGAGTCCCCTCTGATCCTGCCATTAAAAATGTACAGGCCTAGGGCTCGACAGAGATGCACTAACTCCCTACCATTTTTATTCACAGCACGGTCAGGGTTGTTTCTCTGTGTTGGGGTTGGTATTAAATTTAGAGGGGCTTGTCCGAATATATGTCTATTTCCGTTGTTATTTATGCAATCTGGGTCTGTTCCAGTCCTAGCGTTAAAATCTCCACACAGTAGCACATGTCCCTGGGCCTGGAAATGGCTGATTTCTGTGTGGAGGTTATGGAAAAATGCCTCATTATAATAAGGGGATTCAGTAGGGGGGGTGTAGGCCGCACACAGGTACATATCATTATCTCACATGACTATTCCTGTTTTAATCTTTAGCCATATGTGTGTTGGGCCTCGTTTTACTGGGGTGGTGTGTGCTGCCAGGTCTTCCTTAAACCATATTATGAGTCCCCCAGAGTCTCTGCCATGCTTGACATGGTTTAATTTCAATGGCAGTATGATTTCCCTGTAACCTGAGGGACAGTGAGTCAGTGCATCCAAACGACACCATGTTTCTAACAAAACAATTACATCATAACTATTTACAGTATTAATAAAGTCAGGGTTTGTGCTCTTGAGAATAAATAAATAAATTATTTATTTATTTATTTATTTATTTCTTCTTCTTCTTCTTCTTCTTCTTCTTCTTCTTCTTCTTCTTCTTCTTCTTCTTCTTATTTTGGGACAATAAGTGTCCCTCCTACCTGCTTTGGTGACCCATCAGTTTACTGCAGAGGAGGCTGAGAAGGCTCTTAATCTCTCCCAGCTCGGTGGTGGTGGGGGCGAGGCCGGGGGCAGGGGGCGGAGGGTGTCAGCTGGTTGGCTGGCTCAGGACTGCAGCATAGCTGAGCTGCTGCTCCTGGTGGGCTCTGGGCCTGTGGATGGGGAGGCTGGGGGGGTTGGGCTGGGCGGGGCACTGATGGGCAGCAGGTACCCACATGTTGCTGCGCTGGTGAGGTGGGGCTGGGAGAAGGGGGGGCCTCCTGCTGTACTGGGCTCTGCTGGGGGGGAGGTGGGGGGGTGGAGAGTGCTGGTGGGACTGTGGCCTCCTGCTGTATGGGGCTCTGCTGGGCAGGAGGTGGGGAGTGCTGGCGGGGCTGCGGCCCAGGGTGATGTCCTTTAGGGCCTTGGCGAAGATCCTGACTCCTGGTCTGTTCAGGTGCACAGCGTCATGCAGGTGCCAAGGGCCCAGGGCAGGGTGGTGTACCAGGTGTACACTGGGTAGGGTGGCACATCCTCTGATGATCTCGGCATTGATTGCTGCAATGATGTGTGGGGGTGTGTCTGCTCGGGGCAGCAGTGTGGAGACGAACCACTCTGGAGTCGGGGAACTCCTGTGTGGCCCTCACTGCTACCTTACTCACAGCACGAGCGGTGTGCTGCTGCAGAGCTCGCAGGTCGTTGGTGCCGGTGTGTATGATGATGCAGGCCGGGCTCCCCAGTGTGTCCCTCTTCGGCCATTGCCTCACTCACTGCCATCCTGCACTCTCTTTCTCTCTCTCTCCCTCCCTCTCCCACAGACACTCAGTCACTTTACTGGAACTGCACTGGCCACCTTTTGCATGTTAATTTTTATTGTATATTTTTATTACTTATAGTGATATGTCATATTATTGTTTATAGTTTATTCTTAATTTCTTACATTTTTTTAAACTAATTTTTACTTATATTTATCTGGGGATGCCTGGAACCAATGCTTTTAATTGTCATAACACTACTCTGCTGAGGTTATTGCACATATGACAAATAAAACTTGAAACTTGAATTTATTATATTTGAGGAAGCAGGTTAAATATTTAAGACATGAAGTCAATAAATAACCATCAATGTGGGAGACAATGAAGTAATGGCTTCAGGATTAAGACCACATCAGCACTCAAAGTAAACTCACACAAATCCAGTCTGAACCTTTTATTTCATGCATAGATCTTCACAAACGTATGGGTTTCACAAAATGCAAGACATTTCACCACAGTGCATTTGGCAGTTACAGTAGATGGTGAAGTTCAATACTTCTTGTAGGAACCCTGAACTAACTGGAACATCAGTCACAATGAGAAGAACATTACATCTTTCAATTACAGATGTAATCCCATAAATGCAAGCATGGTCCATTGGTCCTGTTGTTATTTGTGGTGCAGATAAATAGAAAGGTATGCACATGTTGCACAAGTTATGCAATACATATAACTTCATATATATACATGTACATATAACCTGTAATTAGACAGTCCACAGAAAACAAATTCAACAGTAAATAGCAGAAAAAAATGTAAGTAAGACGATATATATTTTCCTTCTCCCACCAGAGCAGTTAAAGTAAAAAGGTTTTTAAAAAATCTACCCATCAGGATTATAGGCCCTGGGGAAACACTAATTTACTAAGCACCTCATAGTACATTAGAAGGCAAAAAAAAAACCATTACAGAAACCAGTTTAGATCAAAAAATCACCAGAGAGACTGTTTTAGAATGTTTGCAGAATAGATGCTATTGGTCTTATGCTACCAAGTTTTTTAGAATATGTGCTCAGCCACTGAGGTTTCCATGAATTCAGTATGTCAGATCCTCAGTCCCAAGTTAATGATGAGAAATGTAATGTAATGGAAACACTAATGTAATTTAACTGCAGACAAAAATTCATCTAGTCTCGTCTGCCCTCATAGTTTTGATCTGAACTGGCCTTAAAAGCAGTAAATGGAGGAGCGCAGCATTTCAAACAAAATAAAAACAGTTTATCTACCTACAATGAAAGCTGACAGTACTCAAGATTTTGAAACAGTAAAGTACTACCTCAGCAGTCCTTCCTCCCAAGAACAGCTTGTGCAAGATTCATGCTTGACGTTACATGTAGGGGAGAGTGGGGCAAAATCTAAGACAGGATAAAATGTAACACAGACTTTTTAGGTAGATGCATCGAGCTTGAACAACATATTTCAGGTTAAATATGCAGAATTACCATCTCTCTGTCTCCAACGAATGGCAGGAGAGTTTAATAACTATTTCAGGAGTTATCGCCAAAAGTCTTGTTTTGGCTATATGCAAGTGAATTTTTTTTTTACCGGAAGTGTTTTTTGGCTACTATATTGTGTGCATATGGAATCCAAATGTATGTCATCATAAACAGTCTTTTAGTGACAAATAGATTTTGCTAGATTTGATGTAGCGTGCTAGCTTGCTGGCATTGCTAGGCAAGCAAAGGTGCAGACACCCCCCCCCCCTTCAGGGTTTAAGCAAACAGGGTTTTTAATGAACAAATTGATTGGATTTGTTCAACTCAGACTGGATCTTTGTAAATATATTTAACACAACTTCAACTTTAGGCTATGTGGTGACGTGACATCGACAGATACAGCCGTTTGAATTGAACAGACATTAGACGGGAACCAGAGAATAAAGTAGTCTTGTGATAGATTTTCACATATCTAGGTAGGCCATGAAAAACATATAAATGTAATCAATGTAACATTCCACTCTCAGTACTTTCGGTCAGGTTGCTAGTGAATGGTATGTGTAATGTGGTGTGTAATCATAGCCAAGGGATGTAGGTTGTTTGTTTTAAAAAATGATAAATCTATCTCTAGTGATGTTTTCAGAATTGAGCCAAATACAAAAACCATTAGTTATTTCCGCACTCTCTCCTATTTCACAAATCCAAAGCTACACCACACACAAAATACAAACTTCTATTTATGGATATTTAATTAAATGATAAAACACACCCGTTAGTAAATAAAAATCGACCTCAAGACAAATCCAATATAATAACAATAAAACCAGTCGAGCATTTTACCAGTCAAGCATGTTGTCATATTTTACCCTTTCTCAAAGACTTGCTTTCTGGCTTAAACTGAGATTACTTCTCAGAACACCTCATCTGTTGTTCTGTTGAGCCTGGAAGTGTCTCTTCATTAGTTTCTATGGAGATGACAGGTTCCACCACTAGAGTTAGAGATAAATAAAGTTGCAATCCTGACTGAATACACCTATGGCTGTTGGTAGCTGTTTTGGTAGCTGTTGACTGTGTCTGTCCCACAGAAGGGTAAACAGGGGGATTCCTCTGTAAATACACTTGACTGTTAAGGTTTTCTAAAACAAATCATTTTGACCATGCAACATCAGAAGAATGTGCAACTAAACATTTCTTCACATCTCTTCATGCAGTGTTCTCCAGAATCTTCTGCAGCTTTTCCACCATATCTGCCTCGTTGTTCTTCTTCAGCATTTCAGTCAGCCTGAGAATACTCTGACGAGTAGAATCAGAATCAAACTTCAGAGCATGGTCTCTAAGCCAGAAAATGCACTGGAAACACCTTTCAATGAGCCTGGTTTTCTCAGCTTCTGCATCCCTCAACTCTTGCTCACGTGTGGACATCACTTTCTCTTGTGTGGCTATCATCGTTTCACAAGTTTTTTTCAGGTCCTCATGAGTTACAGTTTTTTCTTCATGTTTTCTTGCATATATTTTGCATTCTCTTTTATGGATCGTGTAGCTGCATTTTCCGGGACAGGCCGTACATTTCCCATTCCAGTCCATTACATGACACCACCACAGGTTAGGCGCCCGTGTACATGGAGTGTGGCAGGTTACTTCACACTTTGAACAGGAAGTTGCAGGTTCACCAACTGGGATCTTCTCCATGACAACAGTTTTGGATTTATACTGAAAGTTGTTATTCCTCTTCATGTCCTCTTTGTGCTTTTCCAGAGTTTTCTTAACTTCCTCAAGTGCCTTGCGCTTCATCTCCACCACCTCGATCTGACTCTCACAGCTCTGGACACAGGCTTCCAGTTTCTTACGTTCACTCAAGACTTGTTCAGTCTTCCTCAGGCTTCGACTTTCCATTTGATCTAAAGTCTGGAAGAACTCCCTCATGCTCTCAGTTCCGTTATCCCAGTGTTGTTTGAATGATTTTTCATATTTATTCTGATAATCATTAAGAGGACAGTTGTTGAACAGGAAGTGAAGAGGCTCATCAATTTCATCTTTGGGGAAAGGTACGCCAGACTCGATAAGTGCCTCAAGAGCATTTGAAGGTGGCGTCCAGTCAGAGAAGGTGATGAGAGTCAGGATGTTTTTCTCCATGTTCTTTCCAAAAAGGGACAGGATGGAATCAAAGGTTTTCTTCTGGAAAGGAGTGAGGCGATTTGTAGATGTCTTCACCATAAGGCAAACTGCATCTAGTTGTTGAACAATGTCTAAAGATCCCAGTAATCTGTACAGATTTTCAGCAATTATATCATCTTTCACTGTAGTGTCGTCATATCCTGCTGTATCAATGACTGTGAGGGAAAAAGGAAGAGACATTTCCTCCAGTCCAAAAATCTCATAGACAGTAATCCTTACGGTTTGAGATTGGGTTTGGGTTTTTTGGCCTTCATCTGGAATGATTTGAAACCTGATCTTGTCTTCCCACTCTACACCCAGCATGTAGTTGACCATTCTATTGATGAGTGAAGACTTCCCTGTTCCTGTTTCTCCCACCATCAGGATTGTCCTGTTCCTTTTTTGGGGGTCCTTTTTTCCAAATGTGTATCTCCTGACCACTCCATCTTCATTCAGAGGTTCCTGGACTTTCAGCAGGTATGTTTGTTTGGGTTCTGTTGTAATCTGTTCACTGTTCTTAATTACATCTGACCACTTAGACGTACCTTCTTCTCTTGTCGTAGAGCAACTAAAAGATTACGAGAAATAAAACAACGTATGTGTTTACATTTTGTTATTCATAGTTATTACCACACACACACACTCACACAAACATACTATGACACCACAAGAGTTTTTGAGGGAAGATATATTCCCCCAAAGTGGCTGCAGCCAACACCAAAACTAACTGGCTGATGACTGCTATGTCCCTATCTGGTGTCCATGGTTAGGACTACATAAATGGCCACCCTCAAAAAACTACAACCCCCTGGAGAGTGTGTACAGTTCAGCACACCTGCGGGATATCAAGTCCAGTGATAGCCTCAAGGGAGGCCTATGTCTTCACCATTGTGAACAAACAAAGTGAGGGAGATGCAAATCTATATTTGCAAATCTATATTTGCATCTAGATTCCTGAAGAGACCATTTATCCATTAATGCATTTTTTATGAAGAAGCTTTTTGAGTTAAACTTTTTCCAATCCCTTTGATGAAATTCAAAGCTTTACTTTTTTGAAACCCTGGTTTTGTGTACTTCTTGACATCATTTACACTAACCATGCCTGACACCCTGACCACCAACCTCTCATGGTGTCACAACACACACACACACACATACACACACACTCACTGATAAATTGATAAATTATCTTGAAACTAAAGAAAAAATTACAGAATACAATAAATAAATAATTGAGGGCACATAATTTAGATGCTAGTTTGCCATAGATTTGTGCCATCATCACATACCCTCAAACAAATTATTCAGACCAGAGACAAACCACCTGTAATACTTCAAAAAATACCAATATTACAGTAACCAATGTCTGCATACAAACTGTATGTGTCGCCTAGATTTAGATATCTTTACCTTGAGCTAGATTGTGCCATTGTTGAGTTCTCAGGTACCAGTCCACTTGTAAGCACAGAAACAAAACAAACACCGAATGTTTCCCAACCAGGAAACACGCTTGCATGTGCACGAGACGAACCTTCTCTGTACCTGAAAAAGAGATCAAGAAATATTTATTTATTTTGAAAAGACAGTGGTAAAACCCCACTAATACAAGTTCAAAGCACAAGGTAACTTTGTCTGCTTATGTGCAAGTCTCTCAGACAGGAATTATCTGGCGAAAGGAAGCAAGACAAGAAGGCAAAGAACAATGAAGTGTTCTGATGTACAAATGTAGTCTCTCAGAAACCTGTGTCCTAAACGTGGATTCAGTTCTAAAAAGCTCAACTATCGCAGAAACCACCCAGCTACAAATGTATGCAAAATAGAAATTCACAACTGAGTATAAATGAGGTTGTCTTGAAGTTAACTTCACTGACATTGTGAAGCATCCAATCAGTGACATAGATAGACATGAAGTATAATTACAAATGAGGATCCAACAGCATAAAACTCCAGAATGAAGATAAATCATACAAAACCAATGTTTTCACCTGTGTTTGTCAGTCCTAAGAGGTGTATCTTCCTGTGCCTCTTAGCTTTTATAGTCTAAGCAGGGTGGGATGTTTTTCCGCTCTGGTGTTAGGAAATGTGTTTTAATTGGCCAATCACACATGCTGATGTGTTTTGTTAACCAACTGCCTACAAGTTTAAAGAATGAATTAATATCACTGGCATTCTTTCACGTCTACTGAACAAGAGCCAAGGCTGACTATATTCCATAAAAAATACTTTTACTTTCATTTTAAGTCACAGAAGAAAAACAACGTGAACACACAAAAGAGTAAAATAAAAGCAGACGTCACCAGAGGATCTGAAAATCCCCAGCAGTGCAAAGGCAGCATAGAGACAGTGTGACAGGACAACTGAAGGGAGGCTGTTGTCACATGATGGCACGATGGAACCAGAGACTGTAAAAAATGGATGGAACACAAACCACAATACCAGCTTGTAAAGGAACTCACAAGATTTATTTCTGTTTTGTTGCAGAGTTGTCAGGATGAGAACAAAATAACAAAAAGAGAAAAACCCTAGCTATGGATTTGAGGTCTTCTTAAACTGACCAGTTTAGGTGGTCCCCATAGTTAATCAATCCAAGAGCATGACCAAAGAAACTGGCCAGGTTAGTCAGTATGCTGACAAAATTATTCCATTGTGGCAACGCGCATTGAAATAATTCAGTGCGTTTGAGGTGAATTTTAAAAAATGCAGCTGGGTTACATGCAGAGGTACGTACAATGTATGTACAATTCTGAAAGTCTGAAAGCATCTGGGTATTATATGTACTTAAGCATCAAAACTAAAAGTAAATTGTCTTTTATCTAAAAAAAAAAATCTATAAAAAATCTATATTATATCATATAATCATATTCCTTTTCCTTAAAGATACAGATTAAACTTAAAGAAGCCAGCATCAGTAAAGAAAAAAAAACACAATAAAATAAATAAATTTTTTGGAGACACCTTCAAAGCCAAAACAAACAAAATATATTGCATTAACTGAATAAATTCTAGGGGAGCTATTAATTTTGGTGTGCAGATATGTTTATCCTAATTGGAGCTATACCACAATGATACATATGCCTTAATGGGAGAGCTCTTTAAATCACCAACCTTACCTGTCCATGCAAATGACTCATTCTGTCATCCTGCTGCTGCCATCCTTGCTGCTGCTGCTGCTGCTAATGTGCTATCCCTGCTGGTGCTGGTAATGTGCTATTCCTGCTGCTGCTGCTAATGTGCTGCCCTTGCTGCTGCTGATAATGTGCTATCCCTGCTGAGGCTAATGTGCTCTCCCTGCTGCTGCAGCAAATGTGCTATCCTGGCTGCTGAGGCTAATGGGCTATCCCTGCTGCTGCTGCTGCTGCTAATGTGCTATTCCTGCTGAGGCGAATGTGCTATCCCTGCTGCTGCTGCTAATGTGCTATCCCTGCTGCTGAGACTAATGTGCTATCCCTGCTGGTGAGGCTAATGTGCTATCCCTGCTGCTGCTGCTAATGTGCTATCCCTGCTGCTGCTGCCAATGTGCTATCCCTGCTGCTGCAGCTAATGTGCTATCCCTGCTGCTGAGCCTAATGTGCTATCCCTGCTGCTGGTGCTAATGTGCTATCCCTGCTGCTGAAGCTAATGTGCTATCCCTGTTGCTGAGGCTAATGTGTTATCCCTGCTGCTGAGACTAATGTGCTATCCCTGCTGGTGAGGCTAATGTGCTATCCCTGCTGCTGAAGCTAATGTGCTATCCCTGTTGCTGGTGCTAATGGGCTATCCCTGCTGCTGCTGCTGCTAATGTGCTATCCCTGCTGCTGAGGCTAATGTGCTATCCTTGCTGCTGCTGCTAATGTGCTATCCCTGCTGCTGAGGCAAATGGGCTATCCCTGCTGCTGCTGCTAATGTGCTATCCCTGCTGCTGAGGCTAATGTGCTATCCCTGCTCCTGCTGCTAATGGGCTATCCATGCTGCTGCTGCTAATGTGCTATCCATGCTGCTAATGTGCTATCCCTGCTGCTGTTGCTAATGTGCTATCCTTGATGCTGAGGCTAATTTGATTTTACTAGGGGTGTAACAATTCACCGATACGAATCAGAAACTGGTTTTAACGTCAGAGATGCAACTACATCGATACACGGACCCATGGATCGATCTAATTTTACCATGAACCCGTCGAAGGCCCAATTCTAAAGTTACGGATCGGTTGACTGAAGCTTTGCTGCTAATTGTACTTTAGTATAAACTAAACTGCTGCTGAAGACTCACTGATCTAATGTTACAAGTCATGTCAAAATAACAATGACCGCCTCGCTTTCGCTAATAAGATGCGCATTTAGTAGACCCACATCAATAACATCCGCCGTCTCATAATTATGTAGCCTAGTGTAAGTGCAGTCGGATTCTCTTAGCACCGCGGTTGTCTTTTCCTATGTCCTTATGGATTCTCCTTCACATCTTTCCTTGACCTCATGATGTTTTCCATCGAGGTCAAGGAAAAGTGGTTAGGAAAAGACATAGGACGTAATTTTTTTGACTATTCAGACGCAGCCTTGGTATTTCACCCGGGGGCAGTGCCTTACGTCCTGCATCACGCTGCCTGCCTGATGCGTGTTCTCATTGGCTTGCACTGGGTCGTCTCCTCACTTTTTTATGGAAGGCCATTAGCGCAAATACTGAGACGTTAATGTCATGTTCACAGGACATTAAAATGCATGTTAACACGTAGAGTTTGGTCCTGTTAACACGTAATATTTTTACGCGTTAATACGTAATATTTTTAGTGTCTGTCTCTCTTGTTGATATCTAGGACAGTATAAAAATACATGCTCCACCGTTTCCTGTAGTCCGCCATGTTCACATCTACCCGTAGAATGCTTATTCATTATGTTTAATGTACTTTGATTGGTTTGACTTCTTCTATTCATCTTAGAGCTAGTAGAATAGCTTTTTGGCTGTTGCCGTTCCCAGCCAAATAGTTTGTAGAGCACACAAACCAAAATATTAGGCTAAACTATGGCTCACCTTAAGTGCTTGTAGTTGACTTTATCATGATGATGGTGTTTATCCCATTCAATTTCAATATCAACTAGAAGAGTGCACTCAGTAGAGTGCAGATCTCCGCCAGGCGTGTTAGCTTTGCTGATGCAACAATAGAGGCTACACAATCAATGAAACCAGACAAATACAATATTACAAGTTTTTACCATGTGCCACTGAAAATCCCAAAAACGCCGATTCAGAGAAGTAACGCTAAAGGTGCGACATGTTGACATATCAACCACGATGTGTTCGACCGAGCGTTGACGTTATAGTCTGGCACTTTCTTTCAAATCTGGACAGGAACAATCTGGACAGGAACAATTCCAAAATACCAGCGATGTAAAATATCAATTTCAACATGAAAATACCGACAAAATAATTGCCACAGATTCAAACATTAATGTACCTCGTTAGTTGGTGAATTATTTTGTTGGCATTTTAACGTTGAAATTGACATTTTACATCGCTGGTCTTTCATTCCAAACGGAAGCAGTTGTTAATCACTTGCGGCCCCTACCGGCCGGTTAGGAGATTAATTCAAATAAAATTATTTTCAGCATGCACAACAAGTATTAGGCTGATCGGCCCAGTAGTATGCGAGATTAGCTGCGGACAGATACACGCACACACACGCGACCAAACGCATAATCCCCTCCAGGCTCTCGTCTGGCGGAGATAATAACAATCATTTCCAAATCTGTCTGATGTTGCTAGTCTTGCACAATCTCTAAATGTGTGGTTGCAATTTGAAAGAAAGTTCTGCAGCACCATCACCAAGTTTCTTCTGCTTCTGAAACTTCACCGTCCCCGCTGAAAGTTTAAATTGGCTTCTTCTAAACCGCACCTCTGGCTTACGTTTCATACAGGTCATTTCCTTTACGGTATACGTAGGTGCCTGTAGGGTGCCTGAAACGAGTGCGTAGCATGTGCGTAGACGGCCACATCAGTAATTTATGCACAACGTGCTCCCTTGTGTTGTTGTTCGACATCATTGATGCAACCTTCATCGTGCATATGTATGACTGCCTTCAAGGTCCCTCATTGGCCACAACCAGAAAATGCACGTTAACGTGTCGATTTTTGTTGTGTTAACGCGTAAAAATATTACGCGTTAACACAACCAAACTCTACGTGTTAACACGCATTTTAACGTCCTGTTAACACGACATTAACATCTCAGTATTTGCGCTAATGGCCTGTGGTAGGGTGGGCGTGGTTTGGCGTCGGCTGCAGAGAGAGAGTGACAGGATCCATCGTCACAACTGTCAGATGGAGGTAATCAGTGCCGATAATTGTTCATTATTTGATTGCGCTGATTGCCTCTGATTGTTCAACAGTGAGCCTGGGGGTTTTAAAAGATGAGTTTTAAAAACCGTGTTTGTTTTTATTGTTAAACAAGAAGCCCGTCGGCTGTAATAAAAGAGCACGTGAGTGCAGAAATAACCTACAGTCTCCAGCGATTGTTTGTGTTGGAAGTTAGGAGAGGTGGCACTCATCTTGCCACATGGCCTTCCATACTTTTTGGATAAGCTAGCAAAACCGTACCTAACAAGTTGTTTATTAACCTAATCTTTGCCTTAACCCCAAGGTTAAACCTACAGGAGACCTCACGCCTAATTGTAACTTCAAACAGATTATTTTTTATGTTTTTGTGATCATTGATTTACGTAGATACACTTAGATTTTTGCTCCTTCTCCTTGTACTGCTGGCACGGCTGCAACCGCGAATAGACTTCCCTGCAGATTTTCAAATGACTTCTACCTGACTGTTGATATATTCTAATTGACCATCATAACGTTATACTGGAAAATATGTACAACTAAAACATTAACCCAAAGAGCAAAGATTAACGTTACTGTCCAATCACACTGATTTTACTTGACAACATAACTCAACTCTCATACACTCACTCGCCGATTGTAAATTGAACAGCTAACGATAAGGTGCGATTCACTTTAAATTTGTTGACAAACTGGTGACGTTAGGGTTATATAATTTAACATTAGGGTTAACCAATTCACCGTTAAAAATGGACTAGGGTGACTTCATTCTTTACAGCTCCACGGGGCAAACGTTACCAAGCTCCGCACGTGAGGCTTGTTTAACGTACAAAGGAAACCTGTTAACGTAAGGTTAGCTTGTTAACAGTTAGCTAACGTTAGCTCGCCAGTAAATTTCATCCAATATTTTCATGGCATATGATATGGGCCACATGTTATGACATTCTAATGTGCACTCAGAGCACGGGCTGAGGTGGTCACGGAGTTCGCCGCTTGCCGAAGCGTGCGCTACGTCCTGCAAAACCACGCCCATCCGGGTGAAATACCAAGTTTTTTTCAGGGAGTCCGCTGTTTCGGAGCTCTGCGAGAGGCGGCTGATCGCCTAGACGAAGTAGAACGATGTAAGTTTGAGACATAACCGGAAAGCAGACTGTAGTTCAGATTATTGTTTGTCATCTGCCTAAACTAACTTAAAGTCTTATAATATTCAATTTACAGCAACTTCAACTTCAGAGCGACAAGGTGTTGCATTGGAGACGGGGTAAATAAAAACATAAATAAATGAAAACAGAAAAGAATAAATAGGGAAATAATTAAATATGAAAATAAATGAATACAAAATAAGTAATTTGTCAAATAAATAAATTTTATTTTTTTATTTTTATATTTCTGTGCATATTTACTTATTTTCAAATTAACCTGCACATTTATTTGATAATTGAGCCTTTTATTTCTACATTTTATTTATTTATTAAGTCATTTATTTATTATAATGGCAACTTTAGTTCTCCATACCTGTATCCTCCTAGTGGACATGGGGCACTAAGGGGATGATCATATTTGTGAAAACATTTGTTAGGGGAAATAACTGAACATGCCTGGACAGTTACAACAAATAAAAGCAAAGCTGAAAATGAAAAATACTAGGAAACCTAAAAAGATTCAAATCAATTAGAATTACAAATGGATTACAGGAACATTTTGTATCATACAGTATAAAATTACTTATAAAATACTGAAAACTGTAATGGTATGTCTTCTATTTACATCTCTAGTAATACAAAGTACAATAATATTGCCAAAGTTAACCACAAAATAACCAATGGCAAAATAAAGTCATGCCATGGTTCGGTTTGATTTCTCCTGGAGTAAGAGTTTTTGTCTAATGTGAAAAAACATATGCAAAATAAAAGCATATCATTAATTTTATATTCGCTTGTGTTAAACATTTGTGTGAAAACCCTCTGCATTGACCTGCGACACATGGCCATTACATTATGAAAGGGGAACAGCAAGAGAAGAAAGACCAGGTGATGGATCAGTTGAAAGGAAGGAGTCAGAAGCTGGGTTCATACTTGACAGCTCCACCTGAACACTTCAGTGCTGTTTGTGTACTCAACACGCCTTTGTAAACAGCAAAGGGAATGTGGTTTATCTGGAATTTACATGTGATAAAGGATTCTGGGGTGCTGATTAGTTCAAATAACAACAATTTATTATATTTGAAGAAGCAGGAATATTTAAGGCACTGGTCATTATGGCATAAAGCAAATGCACACATCTTATCTGAACGATTTATTTCATGCATAGATCTTCACAAACCTATGGGTTTTGCAGAATGGAAAACATTACACCACAGTGCATTTAACAGTTTCAGCAGATAGTGAAGTTCAGTGCTTCCTGTAGGAGCCCTGATCTAACTGGAACATCAGTCAGAATGAGAGGAACATTACATCTGCTATGAAGATGAGAAGAGCCTCAGAAAGGATGGAATCAGTGAGATTTTACCAAAGGAGGGTGCCCAGGATGGAAGCCAGGCCCCTTGTTTCCAGTTCTAAATTTTCCATTTAGATTCGCTCTAATACTCTTTGGTTGTTGTTTTCTTCCGGTTCCAGGACATCAGTTGCATCAACCCCCCCCCCCCCCCCCCCCCCCCCCCTTCCACACATGTGGTCCATTGGTCTTGTTATTCATTGTCCATATATGAAGAAAGGTATTTTCATGTTGCACAAGTTCAGCAATATACATCACTTACGGTCCTATGTAAGCAAATTAAACAGTAAATGGCTGGAAAAAAAGGTCTTCTTAAGTAAATGATTAGTTATATTTGTAACTATATTCATTGAACAAATAATGGTTTTTATCACTAGCTAAAGCAGAGCATATGTATTTTTCCCCCTCCCACCAGCAGTTTAAAAAAAAATCTATACAACTCCACCTTGGGATCTGGGCCTGTGCCATTCTAAATTACCCATGCAACATCAGGATTCTAGTATATAATTTTCCCTCTCCCACCAACGAAGTTAAAAGCTTTTTTAGCTATACACAAATCCTCCTACCTATGTCCATGCAATGTATCACAATTATAGCACCTGGGAAAATACTAATCTAATAAGCACTCCACAGTACCTTAAAAGAAAAAAAGACCATTAAACAGACCAGTTCAGATCAGAAAATCAATACTGTTTTAGGGTGGTTGTAGATATGTGTCATTTGTCTTGGGCAACCAAGTTTTTTAGAATGTGTGCTCAGCCACTGGGGTCTCTCATGGCTCAACGTGTCACATTTGGAATCCCAAGTTTAACAATGAGATGAATTTGGTCAACCAACAAACTGTTGTAATGGAAGTAATTTATTTTAACTACAGACTCATTTTATGAATTTAAATAATTCATCTTGTTTCATCAGTTTGATTGGAAATGGCCTTAAAAGCAGTAAATGGAGGAGAACTGGATTTCAAACAAAGTAAACACTGTTATATTTACCTGTAATGAAAGCTGACACTACTCAAGATTTTGTAACAGTAAAGTACTACGTCAGCAGTCCTTCTTCCCAAGTACAGATTTTGCAAGATTCATGCTTGATATTACATATTTCACAAATCAAAAACTATACTACACATTGAATACAAACTTCTATTCATGGGTAGTTGTTTAAATACTACAACATACATTACTTACATAAGTAAGTAAATAAATATCCACCTCAAGGTAAATCCAGTGTAAAGCAATAAAACCAGTCAAGCATACTGTCATATTTTTCCTGTTTTCATACATTTGCTTTCTGGCTTCACTGAACACCTCATCTGTTGTTCTGTTGAGCCTGGGAGTGTCTCTTTAGTAGTTCCTATGGAAACAAAGGGTTCCATCACAAGAGGTAGAGATATATAAGGCTCTATTTTCGTAAACCAAAGGCAATGGGGAACGCAAGAGTAAGCGTTGGCGGTATCGCTCTGAGGGCGTGTCAGCGAGAAATTTGGTAATTTCATGATGGCAATCTTGGCGCACCTGATGGCGGTATCGCTAAAAGGTGGGATTTAAATGTCCAAGGTTTGTTTCTATGGGAGCCAATCAAATTGTTGTTCTCATGCTTTTAAAAAAAAAAAGCCAGTTGGAACACAATCGCTCCATGCAATTTCATAATGAGCAACCCAAACACACTGGACCGTCAACGACAAGAGCGCTTTTCCACACAGGAATCAGAAATACTTACGACAGAAATACAGGCTATGGCTGTAGCAATTTATGGATCACAATCCATACCATCTCGTCTCCCAGAAGTTCGGAAGGCGTGGGAGGAGGTGGCGAATGCATTAAATGTTTGAACGGCCTGTCAATGCCGAAAAAGGTTTAATATAGTGTCTAAATATAATTTATATATTTTAGGCTATTGGCCTACATGATCGCAGGTTTTTTGTAATCTGTCCTGTTTTATTCTAGTAGTTTTAATTAATTAATTAAACTAATTAATTTATAGGCTATTTGTTATTAAATGGAAGTGTAATGTTGGCATCACCTATAGACACTACATAGAACTACATGACTAGTAAGTTTCCAAATTGCCAGAGTCTATTGCGTTGCCGCTAAGAGGTGTTTCCAGCTGATCATAACGCAATGGGTTTTCGTTGTTTCAAATTGTATTTTAGAACACGCCCCAGACAGCGCCACCCCTCCCACTGCGGCGCAGGCGAAAGGATGTAATGTTGGGAATTTATTGATCCTAGCGGTATTGCTGAGAAACGCCATAGCCCCAGTTTTAAGATGTTGATGCTGTCAACAAGCTTGCGTTTGACTATACCGTCCCCTTGCGCCGGTTTGAAAATAGAGCCCATACAGTTACAACCCTGACTAAATACACCCTTAACAGCTTATTTTGGGAGCTGTTGTCTATATTTCTGTTTTAGGGGGAACAGGGGATTCTTTGGTAAAAAAAAAAAAAACTCAACTATTCAGGTTTGCTCAAACATATGGTTTTGACCATACAATATCGAAAAGCAGAAGAGCATGCAACTAAACATGTCTTCCCCATGTGTGTTAATCTCACACAGTCTTCTTCAGCATCATCTGCAGCGTTTCCGCCTTCTCCGTGTCTTCGTTCTCCCTCAGCATTTTTATCAGCTTGAGAATACTCTGATGAGTAGAATCTGAATCAAACTTCAGAGCGAACTCTCTCAGCTGGAGAACAGACAGGTAACACCTCTCCATCAGTTTGACCTTCACAGCCTCTATGTCCTTCAGCTCTTTTTCAAGTTTGGATATGTCTGTGGCTAGTTTGCACTCGGCCTGTTTTTTAGGATCCTCATGTGTTATTATTCTTTCTTCGTCTTCTTTTTCTTGGTGGCCCTCGGAGCTGCAGGTTTCAGGAACGGCTTCATATTGATTGCCCCATAATTTTCTATATATAGTAGCACATAATCTACATATAGCATGCCATATGATAAATCCCAGATTCTTTAAAAAATCCCTGATTAAGTATATACAGGAACACCATGCAGAGTGGCGGTTTGCCTCAGACACAGTGCTGGAAGTTGCATGTTTCTCAGCTGCGCATGTATTCTGATAGGTGTTACTTGTCCTCATGTCCTCTTTGTGCTCTTCCAGTCTTTTCTGCAGCTCCTCAAGTGCCTTGTGCTTCTCCTTCTCCTCTTTAATCTGACTCGCCAAGTTCTGGATGCCCTCTTCCAGGCTCCAACGTTCCCTCAAAACGTTTTTGGTCATCTTCATCCATTGCGGTTCCATTTTATCTAAAGCCTGAAAAAACTCCCTGAAGCTCTCTGCTCCATTATCCCAGGCTGTTTTATATGTTTCTTCGTATTTCTTAGCAAACGTCCGAGGAGGACGGTTGTTGAACAGGAAGTGAACAGGGTCATTATTTTCATCTTTGAGGAAAGGTGCACCAGACTCAGAAACTAGCTTAAGAGCTGGAGGTGGCATCCAGTCTGAGAAGGTGATGAGAATCATGAAGTTTTTCTCCATGTTCTTCCCAAAGACAGACAGAATGGCATCAAAGATGTATTTCTGGCTGGGACTTAGGCGCTGTTGAGATGCCTTCACCACAAGGCAAACTGCATCTAATTTTTGAACATCACTTAAAGGTTCCAATAATGTGTACAGATTCTGAGCAATGTTTTTATCTTTATCCAGACCTCTTGTGTCTCCATATCCTGGCGTATCAATGACTGTGAGGGAAAAAGGAACAGACAGTTCCTCCAGCCCAAAAATCTCATAGACAGTAATCACAGTGGCTTGAGATTCAGTTTGAGGTCTTTTGCTTTCATCTGGAATGATTTCAAACCTGATGTTGTCTTCCCACTTTACACCCAGCATGCAGTTGACCATCATATTGATGAGCGCAGACTTCCCTGTTCCTGTTTCTCCCATCATCATGATTGTCCTGTTCCTTTTTTTGGGGTCCTTTCTTCCAAACGTGTATCTCTTGACTGTTCTATCTTCATTCAGTGCTCTCTTGACTGTGTTCAGCTGGTATATGTGTTTGGGTTCTGTTGCTGTCTGTACACTGTTCTTAATTATGTCTGACCACTTAGATGCAGCTTCTTCTCTTGTCGCAGAGTATCTAAAAGATTAATTGAAATAAAACAACACAAGTCTTTTCATTTTGATATTTATAGTTGCCACATACACACATATTTGTCTCAGACATTCAGACAGATACAGGATAATCTGATAATTGAAGAGAACATTATTTTAAAAAATTTTCAGCCTTATGAAACCAATTTTAACATTGCAGACAGCTATTCAGTGTACACAGAGGACAATTAATAAATAATTCAGTGCACATAATTAAAACACTCCTTTGCCATAGATTTGTGCGAACACACACTCTCAAACAAATGATTGAGACCAGAGACAGAAATGCAATCTATGCAACAAATTAGCCATCTGCAGTACTCTAAAATACCAATATTACAGTAACTGCTGCATACAAACCATATGTATCCCATATAAAGTGCAGTCAGATATCTTTACCTTAAGCAAGCTTGTGCCATTGTTGAGTTCTCAGGTGCCAGTCCTCTAGTAAGTACAGAAAGAAAACTAAATTTTTGCGAACCAGGAAACACGCTTGCATGTGCATGAGAGGGACCTTCTCTGTACCTGAAAAAGAGATAAAGAAATATTCATTTATTTTGACAAGATAAAACCCACTGATACACATTCAAAGCAGAAGGTAGCATCCTTTTCCTATGTGGTAAATCTTTCGGGAGGAAATCCACTCCCCGTCTTCCTCTCTGGCGAAAGGAAACAAGGCAAACAGGCAAAGAACATTGAAGTGTTCTGGTGTAAAAATGTAGTGTCTTGGAAACCTGTGTTCTAAACGTGGGTTCAGTCCTAAAAAGCTCAACTATCGCAGAAACAAGTTAGCTAGAATATATTCAAAATAGAAATTCACACCTGAATATTAATGAGCTTGTTTTCAACTTAACCTCACTGACATTGTAATGCTCCCAATCAGTAACATAAATCTGATGGAGTATAATTGCAAATGAGGATCCGACAGCATAAAACTCCAGAACGCATCAAGAATGAAGAGAAATCACACAAAGCTGCTTTCTCACCTGTGTTTGTCAGATCGCTGTCCCAAAATGTGAGCCTTCCTGAGCCTCGTAACTCCTATAGTCTAAGCAGGCTGGGATGCCTTTCTGCCCTGGGGTTAGGAAATGTGTTCTAATTGGCCATAATCGCACATGCTGATGTGTTTTGTTAACCAATTGCCTTCCGTTTTAAAGCATAAATTAACCCCTGCATCCTCTCCTTCCCATAAGAGGAAGAAGGGGCATGATCATATTTATTCTGTCAAAAAGACTTTCACTTTTATTTTGAGTCACAGCTAGAAAAACATAGAATGTTCTACTTTTTTTTTTTTCAAACAAAAAATGTAGGCTATATGGTGCTCTTAGTACAGACAATTAGCAGCACAGCTATATAGATTTCATTACTTCTTTTTAATATACAGAACTTTTCAAAACTAGGATTTTATCAGTTATAGAATAGTCACTTTAGGATTTAAGGATTCACCGAGGGGAGGGGGGTTTGTTGATTATAAAACACAAGTTGTCCAGTTATATAGGGAAAGTAGGAGAAAACTAAACAAATACCTCAGCTCTCAAATTAAAAGAGGAAAACTCTTAACTCTCTTTAACTGAAATCTCTTTTCGGTGTTTGTTTGGTGCGAACATCCCTTTGGGCACGTTGCTGGTGACGACCAATAGGCTGAGAGATCGGGGGCAGGTATTTCCCCAGCTTCAGATCCTTGGGGAGGGCTCCACCTGCTGGAGGTCGGTGGTACGGCACCCAGGAGAGGCCCTCGCGTGCAGCACTACGGAAAATTCCACCCGCGCCCAATACAACCACACTGCAGCCTGCAGCAGGAACGTTCCCGAAATGTTTGTTTTGTTTTGCACTTTTTACACCAGCACTGTAAACCAGGTCCTCGTGTGAGACTACTGATTCCAAAGCCAGAACTTTTAGTTTTGCACTACCAGATCTTGAAATATCATAGTGAACTTGCTTGTCGTCTTCACAAGGACAATGACATTATCAAATCACGCTATTACTTTTCACTACAAGTTAATTTAGTGATCTTGTGTATTAGAATCTTGCCCAGATGTTCTCACTACTGAACTAATGAAGAGATTAATTCAAATGCTCATGCTCTAATTTAATGCTAACCCATCAAAGTATCCTGTGTTCCCATGTTCTATTTTAGACCACCTGTCACAATAAACACCGCCATTATGAAATGAAAGACAAGTCAACATAGTTTCATGGCAGTAGAAAACCGGTGTCTATTGACACTCTGGGAACCTAAGTGACTACTTGCAGTGTATTCTCATAGTTTGTGTATTTAAGATAAACAATAGTTATAAATGCTGAGCCTTATTTCTAATAGAAAAGAAAAAAATTTTGACCTGATACACTGAGTCAGAAAAGTGAACATGGAAGGAACTTCAGATGATACAAAAAAATTTCACACAATTTTTCTTTTAATGTATAAAGCTTTATATGGTTGGCTGCAGAATATCTTAACGAGTTACTTATTCTTTACTCTCCTCCAAGATTAATTTGTTCACAGGGTGATGGCTATATGAAAATTCCAAGAATATCTAAAATTTTAATGGGCAGCAGAACCTTACAGAGTTCCTGTCTCAAAACATACCTTGTGGGTGTGGCTTCTCACTAAAAAGTCCTAAAATATTATTTGAATTCAAAATCAGATCGTCATGAAACTGGATGTATATCTTCGGCATGATTTGGTTCCACTCAGTCAACAAGTAGCCCTGTACTAGCATGCAAAAGATGGTGCAAATCGACCGATAGGGAGTGCTACATTAATTCATAAGGCAATTGAATCCAAATGTATTTGCCTTTTCCACATATACTCCTTGTGTCCCCTATCTTTTCTGGCAACGTGAGAAAATGGTACATGTCAGACTGAACTTCTCTGGCACTCAGGAATAATGTGAATATCAGAAGAAAAACATGTTTGCCCTTTTAAGACATTTCAGGGCGTTCGTACACTGCCCCCGTCATGTTTCATGGTACTATAACTGCATCATTGTGACTTTAAACTATTTTAGATAAAGGCACGTCTATGTATCTTATGAACTGACCATTTTACTGCATGTGTCTACAGTTGGTTGTTGCTATTTATATGGTTACATTGATGACGCTGTATTTTGATGGCTTATTAAACATGGTATTTACTAACAAGCTGGTCTGGCTATGCTAATATAACACAGGTTGGGCTATCTTAATGTAACTCAGGCCTGGCTATGCTAATGAAACACAGGTCTGGCTATGCTAATATAACACAGATTTGGCTATCTTAATGTAACTCAGGCCTGGCTATGCTAATGTAGCACAGGTCTGGCTATGCTAATATAACACAGATTTGGCTATCTTAATGTAACTCAGGCCTGGCTATGCTAATGTAGCACAGGTCTGGCTATGCTAATATAACACAGATTTGGCTCACACACAGCACCTTTTAAGGAGATTCATATAAAAGATCAGAGTAGTAAAAAAAACACAGAATCTTGTTAATTGCAGGACAGGCACTGAGATTATACCCAAACACGTACAAGCCTTTTAAAGCCAAATTGCTTGTATTAAAAAATATATTAAAATGTTTGAATGTATATTTAATTAACTGGTTGTACATCAGGGTTTCATCTGAGCTATTTAATAAATGGATGATAAAACAAATTAAGTACAAGCATTTAAAAAGAGTTTTTAAAAAAAAACTAAAAGTCAGTGTTCTTCCCTCAAGTAGCCAGACATCCTGTTACCATGGCTACTGAAGAACCACAGAACAAAACACAGGTGAGTACAGCTCACCTGCTGGGAAGTTTACGCTGCAAAAATAACTTTGAGAAGAAAAACCTCTGGAAATGTGAATAGAATTTCAAAAATTCACCTGTTGCCTAATAATGTATTTGTTACCACATACACTTTAAATGCACCTCTTACAGATGTACATTTGTGAAGAGTAATTATTGGCTATCATTTGTAGTGTTGCATTATCGGTATCGACAATACACGCAGTCTTGATTCATTTTCATGCAACTGCAAATTGAGTCATATGAATATGGATGGCAGAATTATGATGGCAGAGCAATTGTTCAGTGTTCCTCTGTGTTTCAGGGAGACCCCACGATCGAAGCAGGCGACATTCATTATGCCTCTCTGGGCCGTCAGAACTGGAGAGAGAGGCCGCACACTCAGGGCGAGAGACACCATGTGATCTACTCCACTGTGGCTGGAGGGCCAGTTTAGTCAGAGGAGGACAGCACTACGTCCTCACAAAACAATAACAACGTCCTCACAAAACGATAACAACATCCTCAATGCACTGGAGTAAACTATTCCTCAGACTGCACTGGTCATGTAATGGAGTATTTAAAAGTATTTAACTTTTTAGACAGCACAACGCCCTCTCAAAACAAGACAAACACACTGGAGTAAACTATTCCTGAGACAGCACAGTTCATGTAACTGAGTACTTAAAAGTAATTAAATTTAGATGATGGTTGACTTGTATGACACTCCTGTGGGTTTTTGAGAATTTTCAGAGAAGCACGCTATTGGCCAAGTGTTTCAAAATAAGCAATTGATTTAAGACTGCTGGCTTTTATTGTGGTCCTTTTCATTCTCATAATCTTAGCTAAGCATTCATTTGAAGATGTACTAATCAGCTGTGCTGTGAGCTGTGCTCATTATACAATTTATAAAATCAAAGGTTTGAAATGTAATACGGAAATAAAAAACAGTGTTGCACCTAAATAGCCATAATGACATCGGTTTGTAACCATAGGAACAATGGACCCTAATGAAATATAACGTTTTTGGTTTCTTGAATTAAACATGAATATTAATGTATTAGCCATCTGTCAACTTATTGAAAACTATTCATTTAAGTCAATGCAATTTGTTTGACCATAGAATTCATTTTGCACATTTTACACATTGTTAATACATTTGTCATTAAGGAAAACAGTATTGTCATTATAAATACAAAATTCATGCCATGTTTTAGTTTGATTTCTCCTGGCGGAGCAGGTTTTTTTTTTTTTTTAATTTTATGAAAAATATGCATGCATTGTTACAGGCACATTATTAATCTAATTGTCATGGTGCCCTTTCCTAGTGTTCCTGTCTTCTTGTGTTTTCACTAATTATTTCTCATTATCTATTCTGGAACCTGAGCGCGTAGCGAGGCACACATCACCAGATAGCTAAACACTCTTAACTAACTTGACTTAAGTAGCCCTAGGTAGCTTCAATGATGAAGGAGCATAAAGTGAGTTATCAACGTGCACTTGTACGTCCGTTTAATGAAGATACAGAACTTTAATTTGGTCAGGTTGTTGTAGTGTGAAACTGCAAACAATACAAAAGTGACTATGAAATAATATAAACAAACATCATGAAATACAATGAAGCATGAGCAGAAACAATTCCCAAACACATAGATGAATCAATCTACTCACAAACAAAGCTTCTCCCAGGATAACACAGGCAGATTGAACAAGATCAAAGGAGGTCCTGAATCAAGCTGTTCTCCAGCTTGTTTTACAGGGAAAATGGGAAAATGGCTGCTTTTATCATGTGACTAGGCAAGCAATGTGACTCCAAACAACCAATGAGAAGGCAAACATCCGAAACAACAAGAATAAATGACATTCACACAATGGCCCATAGAAGGCGCTAGAAACACCCAAACAGAATGAATGCATGTAACATTACACTCCCCACCTGGTATTGAACACAATACCACTATTAAAGACTAAACAGCTGTAGATGAAGTAAGAGTCTATGTAACCCTAGGGGGACATGAGCACCACCACCTCAGTGATGGGCCGGAGGAAGGTCCTAGAGGTCCCTCCTCTGGCGACCTTGAGCTCCAACTTCCTGACCTTACCATCGCTTGCAGGGAAGGCTTTCGTGACCAAAGCCATGGGCCACTGGTTTCTCTTAACCTGGGTATCACAAAGAAGCACTAGGTCTCCTTCCTTGATGTTGGGATGGCTCTTCTGCCACTTGGAACGACTCTGGAGTGTAGAGAGATACTCGCGCCTCCACCTCTCCCAAAAGGTGTTAGCTAAGTGCTGGACTCTTCTCCATTGCTGGCGGTGTAGATCTGCATCAACGAAGCACCCTGGAGGAGGATGAGGACTGCAGACTTTCTGAGTAAGGATCATGGTTGGAGTAAGAAGGGATGGAGCATTCGCATCTGTTGAGATGGTTGTCAGAGGTCTGGCATTGATTATGGCTGACACCTCTGCCATGAGAGTAGACAGAACCTCGTGGGTAAGATGAGAAGGTTGGATCTGGGACAGCATGGAATCCAGAATCCTCCTGGAGACCCCAATCATCCTCTCCCACACACCACCCATGTGAGAGGAATGGGGCGGATTGAAGATCCATGTACAGCCTTCTTCGCTGAGGAACCTGGAGACGTTGGGCTCCTTGTCATCTTGTAGGAGTACTTTCAGCTCTGAGCAGGCTCCCTTGAAATTTGTGCCACAGTCGGAGCGGATCAGCTTCACGGGACCCCGGGTGGCAAGGAAACGACGAAGAGCGTTTATGAAGCTCGATGTGTCCATGGCCTCGATGAGCTCTATGTGAACAGCACGCACGCTGAGGCAGGTGAAGATCACTCCCCACCTCTTGCTGTTGGCAGCGCCTCCACGGGTGCGTCGAGTAGAGATACTCCAAGGGCCAAATACATCAACGCCTACGTTGGTGAAGGGCGGCTCTGTGCTTAGCCGATCTGAAGGGAGGTCAGCCATCTTTTGCTCGGCTGTCTTGCCTCGGAGCTTGTTACATATGACACACCTGTGCAGATGTCTCGCAATGCATCTCTTGGCTCCAACAATCCAGATGCCATCTGAGCGTATAGCTCCTTCTGTGAAGACCCGGCCTTGGTGCTTGATTCTCTCGTGGTAGTAGTTGATAAGTAGAGTGCCGATGTGGCTGCGACCAGAGACGATGAGAGGGTGTTTCTCCTCTGTTATGAGAGTTGAGTGACGAAGCCGGCCCCCGATTCTCAGGAGTCCACCATCATCGAGGACAGGATCCAACTTCCTCAATGGACTGTTATTCGGGATATCCATCCCTTGCTTCAGACAAGACATCTCAGTCTGATACGCTTTGTTTTGGGCGCATCCAATGATGACTTGCTTCGCTTTTGACAGATTGTCAGGCATGTGGGCTTTCAAACATTGATGCCAGCCTTTACATTCTGTGTTCTGCTTTGAAGTCTTGGCTCTGATGGTCTCGGCGATGTGGATCAGAGTGGCTGTGGCTCTGATGAGAGACTGCCATGTTGAGAACCTTTCAAATCGCTGAGAGCCCAGGTTTGTGTTGGTACATGCTGTGAGGTGAGATCGAACTTCTACATCAGACTCTGGGTCTACGAGGTTGTAAGATGTATCCATAGGAGCATCTTCTTTCATGAGTAGCAGCAAAAACTTGGGCCCGGTGAGCCAGCTGGTGTTCGAGAGCAGCGCTGCAGGAACTGACCTGGTTGCTACATCTGCTGGATTCTGGCTGGTGGGTACGTAGTGCCACTGTTCAGGGCTCGAGAACTTCCTGATGCGTTCTACTCTGTTACTGACATACACGCAGAACCTGCGGGTAACATTGTGAATGTAACCCAGCACGACCTTGCTGTCGGTGTAAAACCTCATGACGTCAAGTTTGACATCCAATTCTCTGGACGCCAGTTCTGCGATCTCTACTGCTAGGACTGCAGCTCCTAGCTCAAGCCGTGGGACTGTATGGACTGACATAGGAGCCAACTTGGCCTTCCCCATGATGAATCCTACGTGGTCCACGCCGCTGTTGTCTAACACCTTCAGGTAGGCCACTGCAGCGATGGCTTTCACAGAAGCATCCAAAAATACGTGCAGCTCCATGCGCTGGCTGTTACAGACAGATGTGCTCGTGTAGCAACGAGGAGTCTCAAAGTGTTCAAGGGCTTGTAGTGAATCTCTCCAAGCAATCCACTCTGCTTCCTTTTCAGCTGGAAGGGGCTCGTCCCAGTCAACGGTATCGTGGGTGAGCTCTCTCAGCAGGAACTTTCCTTGTATGGAGATCGGTGCCACTAGACCAAGTGGATCGAACAAACTGTTCACAGTAGCAAGCACACCTCTGCGTGTGAAGGGCTTTTTTGTGCTGGCGACCCGGAAGGTGAACGTATCGTTGCTCAGGTCCCAGTTCAATCCTAGACTGCGCTGCACTGGAAGAGAATCAATGTCTAGGTCGAGATCCTTCAAGTCCTTGGCATACTCAGAAGATGGAAATGCTTGCATGACTGCTGGACAGTTGGATGCAATCTTGTGGAGGCGTAAGTTGGACATAGCCAGCATACCTCGTGCTGCTTTGAGTAGGCCGACGGCTTCAGTTACGGAGGGCAGAGATTTGAGGCCATCGTCCACATAGAACTCTCTGTGTATGAACTCCTTTGCTGCATGGCCGAACTCATCTTCTCCGTGTAGAGCAGCTCGTCTGAGCCCGTAGATTGCTACCGCTGGAGAGGGGCTGTTGCCAAATACATGGACCCGCATCCGGTATTCCACAACCTCATCCATAGGGTCGTTGTTCTTGAACCATAAGAATCGGAGGAAATTCCTGTGATCTTCCCTCACGATAAAGCTATGGAACATCTGTTCGATGTCTGCAGTGACAGCAATCTGTTCACGTCGGAAACGCATCAGAACTCCCAGCAAACCGTTGTTCAGGTCTGGTCCGGTCAGCAACACATCGTTGAGAGATACTCCAAGATGTTTGGCGCTGGAGTCAAACACGACTCGGATTTGACCTGGCTTGTGGGGGTGATACACTCCGAATGTAGGGAGGTACCAGCACTCTTCTCCCTCTGCCAATGGTGGAGCCAGTTCTGCATGATCTTGGTCGAAGATCCGTTGCATAAAGGTGAAGAAGTGTTGCTTTGTCTCAGCCTTTCTTTCAAAAGTACGACAAAGAGAGTTAAAGCGACTCAGAGCTTGCTCTCTGTTGTTAGGCAGATGTAATCTTGAGGTGCGGAAGGGGAGTGGGGCTACCCAGCTGTTTCCTTCATCGATGAACATCTCCTTGTCCATTAGCTTGATGAACTGCTTGTCCTCGATAGAGGGGGCAACCTTGTTGTCATCTTCTGTGCGTTGGAAGATCTTGCTTCCCAAGGAGTCATCGTCAAAGCATGGAGCTGGAACACAAGCTAGCTGTGAGCTTTGCAGGTTGTAGGGACTGCGAGACCTTTGATTGTTCACAGTGAGCTTCTCTTTCAGGGTAAGATGGTTCAGGCAGGGCGTGAAGTGAGAGTGGCGCCCGTTCTCGAGAATATGAGTACGGAACACACTTGCGTCTTTGGTTTTGTGAGCTGTGCCTAGACAGGCTTCACCGATGATGACCCAGCCGAGATCCAAGCGTTGGGCATATGGCGCGTTATTAGGTCCGTTGCGCTGGTCTCTCACCTTGTGGACCTGTAGGACATCACGCCCAAGGAGAAGTAGGATCTGAGCCTCTGGGTCGAGTGGAGGAATGTGCTTAGCGATGGAGTTGAGGTGAGTGTGATGCTTCGCCACTTCTGGAGTAGGTATCTCTGACCTGTCTTCAGGGATATAGTTGCACTCTATGAGAGTTGGGAGATTTATGCTGAGGCTTCCATCCAAAGGTTGCGCGATGAAGCTTGTGGCTCTCCTTCCAGACATCTCAGTGAGACCAGCACATGTCCGGAGTGTGTAAAGAGCATCTGTGCCTTTAAGGTCAAAGAGGTCAAAGAACTCTGATCTGGCAAGTGACCGGTTGCTCTGGTCATCGAGAATAGCGTAGAGTCTCACTGACCTGTCCGGTTGTCCATTAAGATGCATTTTGATGAGGCAGATTTTGGAGCAGGAGCGTGGGCTGTTGCTTTCTCCACAGACCTCCGTACACTTGGAGTTCACAGTAGGAGATGGCTCATCCTTCTCCTCCCCACCATTCTCTGACTCAGGGGTCCAGCTATTCCATGGAGCTGGTCCGGGGTGAAGAGCTGCTATGTGCCTGTCACTGTTGCACTCTTTACACTAAACTGCGATTTTACAATCTTTGGCGAGATGATTACTTGAAGAACAACATCTAAAACATATGCCAGCTTCTTTGAGAAATGCCTTGCGTTCTTCTATTGTTTTAGTTCTGAAGCCTCTACAGCGTTTAAGAGGGTGAGGCTTTTTGTGGATAGGACATTGGCTACTCACATCCGGCCTAGCACTGGGGGAGTCTGTAGTGTCAGAGTCAGACGTAGAGAAGACCTCTGTCTTGTGTGAGGAGATGAAGTTTCCGGAGCTTCTCATCTTCTTCACTGCACTGTCTGGCTTCATTGTTGTAGCAGCTGAAGAAGACAGAAAGAAACTTGGATCGTTGCGGATGTAGGCTTCTCTGCAGACGAAGTCGGCAAAGTAAGCAAATGGTGGAAAATGCACCTTGTAGTGTAGCTTGTAATTACTCCCTTGAGAGATCCATTTTTCTTGGAGGCCAAATGGCAACTTCTCTACTATGGGGTTCAGGCCTCTAGCGGTGTCTAGGTAAGTCAGCCCAGGTAGGTTGCCTTCATGACGCGCTGATACTAGCTCCTGTAGCAGGTCACCAAGCTCTCTGAGCTTCTGAGGATCTTTGTTGTTGATCCTCGGAAACTTCTCCACTCTGTCTAAGAGAGCCTTCTCGATCATCTCTGCTGACCCATAACACTCCTGAAGACGAGACCATGCCATTCTCAGGCCTAGAGCTGGGTCACTGACATGGACGGCTCGAATCCTCTTGACGTGTGCTGAAGACTGCGGGCCTAACCACTTAGTTAGCAGATTGAGCTCTTCACTGCAGGTAAGTCCTATTCCTTCAAGGGAGTTTAGGAAGCTTGACTTCCATGCCCAGTAGCCTTCAGGTTGATCGTCGAATTTGGTGAGACTGGAGCTCAGCAGTTCACGTAGAGCGAGGAATCTAGCAATGTCACCGAATCCTGTATGGTTGGCAGAGAGAGTATGAGGAGCTTGTTCGTGGAGAGTGGAGTGGGGTGGCTGACGTGACCTCATGAGGTTGGAGCTGTGAGAGTTGGCATCAGGATGTGGCTTCACTAGCTGGCTGGTTGAGATATATGGTCTAGTCCTGTTGAGGCCACCATTGAAGAGGTCTGAAGCGGCACTGTTGGAGGCAGCAGGATTGCATTGCTGAGGCTGACGATGTGTTGAGTCAATGAGTGTAGGCTCAGGGGCTGCTTTAGAATGACATTCAATGTACTCGCTGGTTCTTTCTTGTGGAGATTGGAGTGGAAGAGCTGCGATGTTGAAGGCCCTAGAGCCTCTCTCCAATTCTGCTGCTATACACTGGAGAGCTTCAGCCTCTGCCACTGCTGCTGCAATCTCTTGGTCTAGCTTTAGCGTAGCAAGAGCGGCGTCCATCCGAGCTTTTTCTAATAATAATTCATTTTCTTTCTGAACGAAGGCTGTGCGGGCACGTGCAGCTAACACTTTAGCCTGTGCTTTAGCTGCAGCTAAGCTAGCAGAAGACTTGTTTGTGCTTGAACTGGAGATGCTAACCACCGACCTGGTAACAAACATCTCATCTGCTGGAGGAGCTGTCTGCTGTTCTTCTGTGAGTGGAGTAGCGTCCATCTTGTAGCTTATGAGAGATCAGGCTGGAACAACTGAAACGGCTAATGAAGAGTACTTGTCTTGTTCACAAGGGTATCTTCTGTGTAGAACCCGCTGTGATGCTGTTTTTTCACTATTCTGGAACCTGAGCGCGTAGCGAGGCACACATCACCAGATAGCTAAACACTCTTAACTAACTTGACTTAAGTAGCCCTAGGTAGCTTCAATGATGAAGGAGCATAAAGTGAGTTATCAACGTGCACTTGTACGTCCGTTTAATGAAGATACAGAACTTTCATTTGGTCAGGTTGTTGTAGTGTGAAACTGCAAACAATACAAAAGTGACTATGAAATAATATAAACAAACATCATGAAATACAATGAAGCATGAGCAGAAACAATTCCCAAACACATAGATCAATCTATTCACAAACAAAGCTTCTCCCAGGATAACACAGGCAGATTGAACAAAATCAAAGGAGGTCCTGAATCAAGCTGTTCTCCAGCTTGTTTTACAGGGAAAATGGGAAAATGGCTGCTTTTATCATGTGACTAGGCAAGCAATGTGACTCCAAACAACCAATGAGAAGGCAAACATCCGAAACAACAAGAATAAATGACATTCACACAATGGCCCATAGAAGGCGCTAGAAACACCCAAACAGAATGAATGCATGTAACATTACATTATCATATTGGTGGTTCTTGGTTGCTGCACGTGTATGTCTCGTTAGTGTAGTTCTGTTCACCTGTTAGACTTAGTACTGCTACTCCTAGTATTTGCGTCACTTTGCAGTCTTTGCATTTCGTCTTCTTGTGGCGTTTAGCCCGTGTAAGCTCCGTTTTATGTTATACGATCAATAAAGTTCTTTAAAATCCCAATGACTCTTCAGGAGAAATCAAACTGAAAAATGGTGTTGCGAGAACTAATCCCACCGCCCCGAAGTTCACGGTACCCTTCGCTTAGAGGAAGCGAGGGAAATGCGCGTCTTTTTTGAAGCACATATATTTTAAATGCACCGTACCGTGTCTGTTTCATGTTTGTTTGTCGGTTGAAATTGTATGAGGAATCCGTCAAAACATGGGGGAGGGGATTGTACTGAACGATTGTAAAATCAATTTACATTGACTTGATACATTTCAAAAAATTTATGGACCGCTTATACATTAATATTCATGATTAATACACAAACAAAAACAGGAATATTATATATAAGTCTAATACTGCTTTTTATGCTATATTACATTTCAGACCTTTGAATTTATATAATGTGGACAGCTTCAGCTCCATGATAAGCGCATCTTCTATTAAATACTGTGCAGCTGAGCAGAACTACGCTAACAAGACACAAGCGCAGCAACCAAAACCCACTCGTACGGTAATGAGAACTAATCAGGGGAGCGCGCAACGAGACAGGAACACGAGGGAAGGGTAATGTGCGCCCTCTAGTGGTCTCTTGGGGGAATCATGAAAATAAGATAAATAATGTCCCTGCAACAATGCATTTTCTCAGAAAAGCAAAAAAAAAAAAAAACTTCCTACGGGAGCAATCAAACTGGAACATGGCATGAATTTGTTATTTAAAATGGCAGTATTATTTCCCTTAATTACAAATGTATTTACAATGTGTAAAAGGTGCAAAACATGGATTACACTGAAATGTTTCTGTGATGAAATAGCATTGACTTGAATAAATCTTAATAATTGTAATCATTTGACAGCTAATATATTAATATTCATGTCAAATACAGAAACAAAAACAAGAATATTTCAATTATGGCCATGTGTTCCTCTGGTTGCAAAGCAATGTCATTTGATTTGACATTTCTTTTTTATGAAGGATTTCTGTTGTTTCCAGTTCCAGATGTAAATAAAACTGAATGAAAATTGGATTTAAAACAAAGTTAACTAAGTTATGTTTACCTACGATGAAGGCTGACAGTATAAGAGATTGGAAACAGGAAAGTACTACCCGAGCAGTTATTCATCCCAATTACAGTTCCTGCAGGATTGTTACTCAATATTATTTGTCCTGCTTTATTTAAGTGGAGTACAGGGCTTTATATATTATACAAATCTAAAACTACACCACATATAAAATACAACGTCTATTCAAGGATATTTGGTTAAATGATAAAACATACCAGTTAGGAAATAAAGTTAGTAAATAAATAAAACCAGTAGAGAATTTCACCAGTCAAGCACACAGTTATGTTCTCCCCCTGTCGTACAGTTGCTTTCTGGCTTTAATTGTCATTACTTCTCAGAACACCTCAACTGGTCTGGGAGTGTCTCTTCAGTAGTTTCCATGGAGACGACAGGTTCCACCACTAGAGGTAGAGATAAGTAATCCTGACTGAATACACCTTTGATGGTTTATTTTGATAACTTTTTGTAGCGGCAACAGAGGATTTCCTTGGTAAATATACTCAGGTGTTCAGGTTTGTGCATAACATAATTTTAACCGTACTACATGTACAAGAAATGCATTCGAGCACACAGCCATATGTGTTTTCCCCACATCTGTTTATCTCTTCATGCAATGTTTTCCAGAATATTCTGCAGCGTTTCCACCTTTTCTGTGTCATTGTTCTTCAATATTTCAATCAGCCTGAGAATGTTCTGATGAGTAGAAGCTGAATCAAACTTCAGAGCAAGGTCTCTGAGCTGGACAATGCACTGAAAACAATTTTCTATGAGATTTGTTTTCTGAGCCTCTGCATGCTTCAACTCCTTTTTACACTTGGACATCTCTTTCTCGGCTGCAGATATTTTGCCTTCAGCTTCTTTTTTCAGGTCCTCACGAGTTCCAGTTCTTTCTTCATTTTGTTCCACAAATATTTCTTCATTGGTGTTGTGGACCGCGTAGCTGCATTTTTTGGGACAGGTTGCACAGTTGCTTCTGAAGGACTGCGGAACCCAAGGACGGGGGCATAATGCCACACACACAGGGCAGAAAAATATGCTGTTGTCAGTTTTGACCTTCTTTTTGACAACTTCATAGTATTTATACTCAAAGTTGTTATTTTTCCTCATGTCCTCTTTGTGCTCTTCCAGAGTTTTCTTAACTTCCTCAAGTGCCTTGAGCTTCATCTCCACCACCTTGATCTGACTCTCGAAGCTCTGGATATAAGCTTCCAGTCTCCGGCGTTCTCTCAAGACATTTTCAGTCATCCTCAAGCTTTGAGTTTCCATTCGATCCAAAGTCTGAAAGAACTTCCTCATGCTCTTAATTCCGTTATCCCAGTGTTGTTTGAATGATTTTTCATATTTATTCTGATATACATTAAGAGGACAGTTGTTGAACAGGAAGTGAAGAGGCTCATCATTTTCATCTTTGGGGAAAGGTACGCCAGACTCGATAACTGCCTCAAGAGCTTCTGAAGGTGGCGTCCAGTCAGAGAAGGTGATGAGAGTCAGGATGTTTTTCTCCATGTTCTTTCCAAAGAGGGACAGGATGGAATCAAAGATTTTCTTCTGGAAAGGAGTGAGACGCTTTGAAGATGCCTTCACCATAAGGCAAACTGCATCTAGTTGTTGAACGATGTCGAAAGATCCCAGTAATCTGTACAGATCTTCAGCAATTATATCATCTTTCACTGTAGTGTTTCCATATCCTGGTGTATCAATGACTGTGAGTGAAAAAGGAACAGACAGCTCCTCCAGTCCAAAAATCTCATATGCAGTAATCTCACTGGTTTGAGATAGAGTCTGGTGTATGGTGCCTTCATCTGGAATGATTTCAAACCTGATCTTATCTTCCCACTCTACCTCCAGCATGTAGTTGACCATCATATTGATGATCAAAGACTTCCCTGTTCCTGTTTCTCCCACCATCAGGATTGTCCTGTTCCTTTTGTTGGGGTCATTTCTTCCAAAAGTGTATCTCCTGATGAGTCCATCTTTATTCAGTGCTATCTTGGCTGTGTTCAGCAGGTATGTTTGTTTGGGTTCTGTTGCAATCTGTTTGCTGTTCTTAATTACATCTGACCTCTTAGATGTAGTTTTGACCTTATTTTTGACAACTTCATTGTATTTATACTCAAAGTTATTTTTCTCCAAGTCCTGTCTGTACTCTTTCAGAGTTTTCTGAACGTCCTCAAGTGCCTTGTGCTTCTCCCCCACATCCCTGATCTGACTCTCCAATCTCGAGAAAAAATCTTCCAAGCACTGATGTTGCTTCAAGACATTTTTAATCTCCCCCAAGCTTTGCGGTTCCATTTTATCCAAAGTTTCGAAAAACTCTCTGAAGCTCTCTGTTCCATTATCCCAAGATGTTTTGTATGTTTCTTCGTATTTCTTAGCAAACTTCTGAAGAGGATGGTTGTTGAAGAGGAAGTGAACAGGTTCACTGTTTTCATCTTCGAGGAAAGGTACATCAGACTCAAGAAGTGCCTCAAGAGCTAAAGGTGGCATCCAGTCAGAGAAAGTGATGAGAGTCAAGATGTTTTTCTCTGTGTTCTTCCCAAAGATGGATGGGATGGCATCAAAGAAGTATTTCTGGCTGGGACTGAGGCGATTCTGAGATGCCTTCACCACAAGGCAAACTGCATCTAATTGTTGAGTGCTGCTTAAATAATTCAATAACTTGTACAGATTCTCAGCAATTCCCTTCTCTTTCTCAAGCCCACCTGCGTCTCCATATCCTGGTGTATCAATGACTGTGAGTGAAAAAGGAACAGACAGCTCCTCCAGTCCAAAAATCTCATATGCAGTAATCAGACTGGTTTTTGGTCTTTTGCCTTCATCTGGAATGATTTCAAACCTGATCTTGTCTTCCCACTCTACCCCCAGCATGTAGTTGACCATCATATTGATGAGCGCAGACTTCCCTGTTCCTGTTTCTCCCACCATCAGGATTGTCCTGTTCCTTTTGTTGGGGTCCTTTCTTCCAAACGTGTATCTCCTGATGAGTCCATCTTTATTCAGTGCTCTCTTGATTGTGTTCAGCAGGTATGTTCTTATGGGTTCTGTTGCAATCTGTTTGCTGTTCTTAATTACATCTGGCCACTTAGATGTAGCTTCTTCTCTTGTTGTAGAGCAACTAAAAGATAGAGAATTTTTTTCTAAAGAGCCATTTTGTTATTCATAGTAATTACCACACACACACACACACACACACAACAGTCACACACACATACACGCACACACACGCGCACACACACACACACACAAACTTGCACACACACACACACACAGACACACACACGTATGCACGCATGCACATGCACACAGGTAAACACACATACACAGGCACACACAGACACACTTGCACATACACACACACACACACTTATCATGTACAGTATCATACATTATAATTGAAGAAAAAATCATGTCAACCTTAGTGAATATTCTTTATGAATCCAGTTTAAAAAGTGAAGACAGCTATTCAGTGTACACAGAGTACAATAATAAATAATTCAGTGCACATAATTAATACACTCCTTTGGCAGAGATTTGTGAGAACTGTATACACACCCTCAAACAAATGATTCAAACCAGAGACAAAAAGGAAGTCTGCGTGGCAGATCTGACATCTGCAATACACCAAAATACCAATATTACAGTAACCAGCTGTTGCAAACAAACAGTATGTGTACCGTAGAAACTGCAGTCAGAAACTGCATTGTTACCTTCCATGAGATTGTGCCATTCTCAGGTTCTCAGGTGCCAGTCCTCTTGTAAACACAGAAAGAAAACAAATACAGTGTCTGTGGCAACCAGGAAACGCACATGCACGAGAAGGACCGTCTCTGCACCTGAGAAAGGTAAAGATATACATTTATTTTGACAAGATAAACCCCATTGATGCACATTCAAAGCAGAAAGTAGTTTCCTTTGCTTATGCGGCAAATCTTTCGGACACTTACCTTCTTCTTGTCCTACAAAAGTTGTAGAAAGTTGAGGCTCCAGAAGACACACCTCCTGGGTCTGCAGACGATCCGACAAACACAGGTGAGAGAGCAGCTTTGTGTGGTTTCTCTTCATTCTTGATGCATTCTGGAGTTTTAGGCTGTTTGGATCCTTGATCTGCAGTACCGATCGTTTGCTTCACAATGTCAGTGAAGTTAACTTCAAAATAAGCTTATCTACCTGCAGTTGTGAGTTTGTAATTTGCATACATTTGTAGCCGGGTGGTATTTGAAGAATGTATGCAAATTACAAACTCACAACTGCAGGTAAATAAGCTTATTTTGAAGTTAACTTCACTGACATTGTGAAGCAAACGATCGGTAATACAGATCAGGTGAAGCATAATTAGAAATGAGGATCCAACAGCATAAAACTCCAGAATGAAGAATGAAGAGAAACCACACAGAGCCGCTCTCTCACCTGCGTTTGTCGGATCGTCTGCAGACCCAGGGGGTGTGTCTTCTGGAGCCTCAACTTTCTTAGTCTAAGCAGGGAGGAATGTCTTTCTGCCCTGGTGTTGTGTTCTAATTGGCCATAATCACACATGCTGATGCTTTTTTTTTTAACCAATTACCTTCAGTTTTAAAGAATAAATTAATAAACCCCTGCGTCCCCTCTTTCCCATTGGAGAAGAGGCAGAATGGACATGATCATATTTATTATGTCAAAAACACTTTCACTTTTATTTTGTGTCACAGCTAGAATAAAAACAACATGAACCCGCAAAAATGAACAAAAGAAAATTAAGATAAAGACTATCAGATAAAGCTATCAGACTTATTCAATTGTGCAGAGTGAATATGGAACATACCAGCAGTACCTGATGTTTAAAAAACTACATTTCCAGCTTCTTTTTTTTTTCAAACAAAAAATTTAGGCCATATGGTCCTCTGAGAACAGACTATTGTTACAGTTATGTATGTTTAATATATATTTTTTAATATGCATCACTTTTGAAAACCATGATTTTATCTGTTATAGAATGAGTATAGTCACTTTAGGATTTAAGGATTCACCAAGAGGGGTGGCGAGGGGGTGGTGGGGGGGGGGGGGGGGGGGGGGGGGGGTTGGAGGGTGGGGCGAGGGGGGACTGTTGATTCAGAAACACAACTTGTCCAGTTGTATAGGCATGGTAGGAGAAAACTAAACAAATACCTCTGCTCTCAAATTATAAAAGGAAAACTGAACACTCTCTTTTCATTTTTGTTTAACTGAAATCTTTTCGGTGTGCGTTTAGTGTGAACATCTCTTTGTGCACGTCGCTGGTGACGACCATAAGGCCAAGAGATTGGAAGCAAGTATTTCCCCAGTGACACCTTTCCCCAGCGCTAGCTCCTTGGGGAGGGCTCCACCTGCTGCAGGTAGGTGGTATGGCACCCAGGAGAGACCCTCACGTGCATCACCCCAGAAAATTCCAGCTGTGCCCAATACGGCCACACTGCAGCCTGCAGCAGGAACGTTCCCAAAATGTTTGTTTTGTACTATTTACACCAGCACTGTAAACCAGGTCCTCGGTGTGAGACTATTGATTCCAAAGCCAAACCAAAACTTTGACTGCTGTGCTACCAGATCTTGAAATATCAAATATCATAGTGAACTTGCTTGTTGTCTTCACAATCACTATCAAATCACGCTATTACTTTTCACTACAAGTTAATTTAGTGTTCTTGTGTATTAGAATCTTGCCCGGATGTTCTCACCAATGAAGATTTTAATTCAAATGCTCATGCTCTAATTTAATGCTAATCCATCAAAGTATCCTGTGTTCCCATGTTCTCTTTTAGACCACCTGTCACAATAAACACCACCATTATAAAATGAAAGACAGGTCAGCATAGTTTCACGGCAGTAGAGAACCAGTGTCTATTGAGACTCTGGGAACCTAAATGACTTCTTGCAGTGTATTCTCATAGTTTGTGTATTTAAGATACACAATAGTTATAAATGCTGAGCCTTATTTCTAATAGAAAAGAAAAAAATGTTGACCTGATACACTGAGTCAGAAAAGTGAACATGGAAGGAACTTCAGGTGATACAAAATAATTTCACACGATTTTTCTTTTAATGTATAAAGCTTTATATGGTTGGCTGCAGAATATCTTAACGAGTTACTTATTCTTTACTCTCCTCCAAGATTAATTTGTTCACAGGGTGATGACTATATGAAAATTCCAAATATATCTAAAATTTTAATGGGCAGCAGAACCTTACAGAGTTCCTGTCTCAAAACATACCTTGTGGGTGTGGCTTCTCACTAAAAAGTACTAAAATATTATTTGAATTCAAAATCAGATCATCACAAAACTGGATGTATATCTTCGGCATGATTTGGTTCCACTTGGTCAACAGGTAGCACTGTACTAGCATGCAAAAGATGGTACAAATCGACCGATAGGGAGTGCTACATTAATTCATAAGGCAATTGAATCCAAATGTATTTGCCTTTTTCACATATACGCCTTGTGTCCCCTATCTTTTCTGGCAATGTGAGAAAATGGTACATGTCAGACTGAACTTCTCTGGCACTCAGGAATATGTGAATATCAGAAGAAAAACATGTTTGCCCTTTTAAGACATTTCAGGGCGTTCATACACTGCCTCCGTCATGTTTCATGGTACTATAACTGCATCATTGTGACTTTAAAACTATTTTAGATAAAGGCACGTCTATGCATCTTATGAACTGACAATTTTATTTCATGTGTCTACAGTTGGTTGTTGCTATTTATATTGTTACATTGACGACGCTGTATTTTCTGTATTAAACATGGTATTTACTAACAAGCTGGCCTGGCTATGCTAATATAACACAGATTTGGCTATCTTAATGTAACTCAGGCCTGGCTATGCTAATGTAGCACAGGTCTGGCTATGCTAATATAACACAGATTTGGCTATCTTAATGTAACTCAGGCCTGGCTATGCTAATGTAGCACAGGTCTGGCTATGCTAATATAACACAGGTTTGGCTCACACACAGCACCTTTTAAGGAGATTCATATAAAAGATCAGAGTAGTAAAAAAAACACAGAATCTTGTTAATTGCAGGGCAGGCACTAAGATTATACCCAAACACGTACAAGCCTTTAAAGCCAAATTGTTTGTATTAAGAAATATATTAAAATGTTTGAATGTATATTTAATTAACTGGTTCTGCATCAGGGTTTCATCTGAGCTATTTAATAAATGGATGATAAAACAAATTAAGTACAAGCATTTAAAAAGAGTTTTAAAAAAAACTAAAAGTCAGTGTTCTTCCCTCAAGTAGCCAGACATCCTGTTACCATGGCTACTGAAGAACCACAGAACGAAACACAGGTGAGTACAGCTCACCTGCTGGGAAGTTTACGCTGCAAAAAAATAACTTTGAGAAGAAAAACCTCTGGAAATGTGAATAGAATTTCAAAAACTCACCTGTTGCCTACTAATGTATTTGTTACCACATACACTTTAAATGCACCTCTTACAGATGTACATTTGTGAAGAGTAATTATTGGCTATCATTAGTAGTGCTGAATTATCTGTATCGACAATACACGCAGTCTTGTTTTAATATAGCACCAATGTGCATCTCATTCCAGCCCCTGGTCTCACTGCAGGCAGAACAGATAAAGAGTTACTAATTACTGCAATGGCCTACATCTGTGGTCTCTGTCTTCGCCTGCAGATGGCGGCCTAACCACACCACCCCTCCAGTTTGAATTAATGAGAAATAGACAGTGCTTAGTATGTGTGAGTAACTTGGCATTTTTGTATGTTGAAAACATTTAATTATGAGATTAAACTTTAGCACCAAGAATGTCCTGCTCCTGCCACAAAAATACTTGTCAACTTTTGTTATTATATCCTAGTAATATTAACGTGTGTTCTGTGGTTTCATGTTATCAGTTATATTTTCAGAAAGCAGAAAATTGCTGGTAATTTGTGTTACAAATGGATAATCAAGGTGATACCATTGTTTAGTCAAGATGGGCTGCATTGACTATACATTGCTGCAGGAAACCTTGTATGCAGTTGAATGCTGTATATAGTTAGTTCATAATTAGGATATTGTATAGTTATACGTGTGCACATACTGTAGCTCATCATTAACAATGATCACCAATAGGGCTGCAAATGGACTGAAAATGTCTGGGTGCACTGTGACCAGACTGAGTTAAAATTTCACAGTAAAACAAAAACAGAATGAATGCAAATAAACCCACTCTGGCCCAAATGCGGGCTGGCGCAGCTTTAGGGGTTAAATAAAAATAATGCTAGCAGCTGAATGTCTTCATATTACAAGAGATGTAACTAAAAATATGTGACAGCGGGTTCTGGGGAGTGGAGATGGCCGTGACTTACAATGAAACTGAAAGCAACGTGGGCAATAGAAATAAAAGCACTGACCTTTGGATAAGAGATTAAAAGCCAGCTTGTCAGTGACAGACAAGTCATAGTTTATTTACCTGAGGGCCTATCTGCTGATAAAGAGATAAAAAGAGCTGATTTTCCAGAAAATTACATTCACCCTAAATGGCCTCCTGAGAGAGCTAAACAACACAGTTATACTGTGATGTGACCTCGTCAAACTCTAAACTCAAATCACCTGCAGTGATAATCCTTTTACCGGCAATGCGATGGATCTACAGTTGTAAGGTGGTACTTGCAGTGGTCATTGAAATAACCTCTGGTTTTTATTTTTAACCTTTTCCATTAAAACTACAGGATTGTGATCTATAAAAAGTCAGACACTCTATTCTGTTAGAAACTCCTTTATCTATGGGAGAATATGCCTTCTGATGTGTATTCAACATTCTAGAGAAATATGCAACAGGTTTATCTGGTCGATAATTCCTGCAGAAGCGCAACTCCCACATCCCAGACATCTGCAGCTAACTGACATCTCATATTGGTATCGCTGCTTGAGCGAGGGCCCATGGGCTGCATGTTACTATAAATATTAACATTAACGTATTACCTGTCCATTTCCAACATGTTATTGAAATTATACAATTTAAGCTCAAGACAAAGCTAAAATAGAACTGCAGCTGCCAGGTGAATCATTCGGTTAAGTCGCTACTGCATTGATGAGCCCCACGGCCTCAGCTTGAATCTGGGCCACACCAATGCCGACTGCAGGCAGTCACTACATTGGCAACATGCACTTGCTGATTGAATTGCCTAGGGAATGGGAGATCTCAGTTGGTTCGCATTTCATATCGCACTGGTTGATCGGGGGCACGTGGGCTGCATGTTAAAGGTCTTCCTCTGACTCCGCTCTGTGCAAACTCAGCCGACTTTAATGACACCGCGTGTTTCAGAGGAGAAACGTGGATGTGCACTGTCTCCCACATCAGCAGTGGGGTTTATGAATGAGCTGGGGGGTGGTTGCCAAATTAGGGTGGTAATAGGAATTTAACATGTACAGCCACACATTGGGCACCAAAAAGACTAAGAAAAAACTAAAATAAACTGTCCTGTAGTATTTTGTAAGTGCGATACAAAAAATAGAAAATTGTTAATTTTGTTAAATACAGCTGGATGTAATCCAGTAACATTGTTTAAAACTAATCTCAAACTGAATTGTTTCAGCAAGCCCTACCATATTAGGATTCTATTGTCGTTGTTCACATACCATGGCTACAATGCAATTTTCAGCCAGATTATAGCCAGTAAAAAACTAGGAAAGCAGGAGTGCAGAGAAGTGAAGGAGTGCTTTTGTGTTCAGTCCGTTTCAGCTGACTGTTAGTCCGAGTATTTGGACTTGGCCTGTGGAAGAACAAGTTTTACTGATTAACCTGGCCTGTTTCTTTGGTCATGTTCTTGGATTGATTAAATCTGGGGAACAGCTAAACTGTTAAGAGGAGCTCAAAACCAGAGAGAGGTTTTTTTTTTTTTAACAGGTTTTCTACATTTGACTAACATCCTGACCACCCCGATCAACAAAACAAAAATATATTTTATGTGTACCTTTACGAGCTGGTATTGCGGTTTGTTTCATTGCGACATGAGACAACTTCTGCCTCCCGTTGCTGGTCCTGTCCAGACCTGGGTCAAATACGCATATGTACTGGATTCAAATACTTTTCTACCCTTTACTGATCTTGTCTGGTGTATTGGAACCAATGAAATACTCTCAAAAAGTGCAAACCCTGACTTCTGGTCATATTGGCAAGGTCAGTTAAACCAGGCAAGATCAATAGAGCACAGGAAAGTATTTATTTGACCCAGGCCTGGTCCTGTCACACTGTCTCTATGCTGCCATTGCATTGTGGGGGATTTTCAGAACCTCCGATGACTTATGCTTTCATTTTACTCTTTTTGTGTTCATCAGGGGCAGTTTTAGTGATTTGGAGACCCCAGGCAAAGACCAATGTGAGGCTGAGGCCCTTCTCCATTTTGCTTAACGCAATCATAGCTAATGAACAAAAACTATTTGGAGGCAGCTCTTTTCAGTTAACAAAGCCACAGAACTAAAGGGCATACCCTAATGAGAATTCCAACTGAAGAACAAATAACCTTCAGTCAGTTATAAGAAGACAATATGGCAAGAAAAAGATTATAAGTATATAATTTTTAATTCTTTCAAGACAAAAGTATAGTACATGCTTTTTGATATAGCATTTAAACATCCACTATTCTCTAGGGGTAAAATCTAGGGGTAACAGGCTGAGGCAGCAATAAGGCTGATAACGTTAGCTAGCTCAGCTTCTTCAACTAACGTTACACCTGTTGTAACGACAGCTAGAGTGAGAGCACCTATTATCAACCAACTTCGTTCGACAGACAGGAAACCGTAAACTGATTTGCAACTGAAAAAATGGGTGACATCTAGCGGTTGGTACTGGAAGGACCCGGGCGAACCCTGACACAGGGATAGCACATTAGCAGCAGCAGCTGGGATAGCACATTAGCAGCAGCAGCAGGGATAGCACATTAACAGCAGCAGCAAGGATAGCACATTAGCAGCAGCAGCAGGGATAGCACATTAGCAGCAGCAGCAGCAGCAGGGATAGCACATTAGCAGCAGCAGCAGCAGCAGGGATAACACATTAGCAGCAGCTGCAGGGATAGCACAGCAGCAGAATGGCAGAATGATCAAACGGTATAACAGGTAAGGTTGGTGTTTTAAAGAGCTCTCTCATTAAGGCATAAGTATCATTGTGGTATAGCTCCAATTAGGATAAAAATATCTACACACCAAAATGAATAGCTCCCCTAGAATCTATTGAGTTAATGCAACATTTTTTGTTTGTTTTGGCTTGGAAGGTTTCTCCAAAAGATTTATTTTGTTTTTTCTTTCTTTACTGATGCTGGCTTCTTGAAGTTTAAGCTGTATCTTTAAGGAAAAGGAATATGAATATTTGATTTAATATATATATTTTGCTGTTTTTTTAGAAAAAGTACAATTTACTTTTAGTTTTGATGCTTAAGTACACATACTACCCAGATGATTTCAGACTTTCAGAATTGTACATACAGTCTCCGTACCTCCGTACCTGAAGTTTAAAAAATCCACCTCAAACACACTCAACCCAGTCGCATTTTCCACTTCAAATTCACTGAATTATTTCAGTGCGCTTTGCCACAATGGAATAATTTTGTCAGCATATCAATTAAGTTGGCCTGTTTCTTTGGTCATGCTCTTGGATTGATTAACTTTGGGGACCACCTAAGCTGGTCAGTTTAAAAAGAGCTCAAATCCATAGCTAGGATTTTTCTCTTTTTTATTTTGTTCTCATTCTGACAACTCAGCAACAAAACAAAAAAAAAATCTTGTGATCTCATTCTGACAACTCACAGTCGAAAAACAGAAATAAATCTTGTGAGTTCCTTTACAAGCTGGTATTGTGGTTTGTGTTCCATCGTGCCATCATGCGATGTCAGCCTCCCTTCACGTGTCCTGTCACACTGTCTCTATGCTGCCTTTGCCCTGCTGGGCATTTTCAGATCCTCTGGTGACTTCTGCTTTTATTTTACTTTTTTTGTGTGTTCATGTAGTTTTTCTTCTGACTGTGACTCAAAATAAGGAATTGCGTGTTATGCATTCAAACGACAAAGCGCTTCTCGTCATATTATTACCACTAATTAAATCAACTGGCAGTAAACTGCATCAGAGAAATTTTCTGTTTCAAATCGTCGCTACACAAAACACTGTGCAAAGAATTTATTGCCAGTCATTTCGGTGTCACCCCACTCTGATGGTGCGCACCCCCCGCACCCCCCTAGTGACGCCTCTAGTGCAGATGGCAGATTTGTTGCACAGAAAGTAGTGTTTCAATTATTTGCTCTGAATTATTTATTTATTGTATTCTGTTATTTTTTCTTCAGTTTCAAGATGATACTGTATCTGTCTTAGTGTCCTGGAAAATGTGTGTGTGTGTGTGTGGTAGTAACTATGAATAAATGAAAACACATATGTTGTTTCATTTCTCTTTATCTTTTAGTTGCTCTACAACAAGAGGAGAAGCTACATCTAAATGGTCAGATGTAATTAAGAACAGTGTAGAGATTGCAACAGAACCCATAAGAATATACCTGCTGAACACAGTCCAGGAAGATCTGAATAATGAAGGAATGGTTAGAATATACACATTTGGAAAAAAGGACTCCCAAAAAAGGAACAGGACAATCCTGATTAATATGGTGGTCAACTACATGCTGGGTGTAAAGTGGGAAGACAAGATCAGGTTTCAAATCATTCCAGATGACGAAACAAGACACCAGACTGAATCTTAGACCATTGCGATTACTGCCTATGAGATTTTTGGACTGGAGGAACTGTCTGTTCCTTTTTCCATGACAATCATTGATACACCAGGATATGGAGACACAGGTGGGCTTGAGAAAGATCAAAGTATTTCTCAGAATCTGTACAAGTTATTAAATTCCACAAGGGGCATTCAACAAATAGATGTAGTTTGCCTTGTGGTGAAAACATCTACAAATCACCTCAGTCCCAGCCAGAAGTACATCTTTGATGCCATCCTGTCCATCTTTGGGAAGAACATGGAGAAAAACGTCATGACTCCCATCACCTTCTCAGACTGGTTGTCGCCTTCACAAGCTCTTGAGGCAATTACTGAGTCTGGTTTCCCTTTTCCCAAAAATGAAAACAATGAACCTGTTCACATCCTGTTAAACAACATTTCTTCAAGGAAATATCAGAAGAAATGTGAAAACGTATATAAAACGAGATGGGATAACGGAATTGAGAGCATGAGGGAGTTCTTCCAGACTTTGGATCGAATGGAAAACGAAGTTTTCTTAACTTCCTCAAGTGCCTTGAGCTTCATCTCCACCACCTCGATCTGACTCTCACAGCTCTGGACACAAGCTTCCAGTCTCGTATGTTCCTTCAAGACATTTTCAGTCATCCTCAGGCTCTGACCTTCCATTCGATCCAAAGTCTGGAAGAACTTCCTCATGCTCTCAGTTACGTTATCCCAGTGATGTTTGAATGATTTTTCATATTTATTCTGATAATCATTAAGAGGACAGTTGTTGAACAGGAAGTGAACAGGCTCATCAATTTCATCTTTGAGGAAAGGTACGCCAGACCCGATAACTGCTTTAAGAGCATTTGAAGGTGGCGTCCAGTCAGAGAAGGTGATGAGAGTCAGGATGTTTTTCTCCATGTTCTTTCCAAAGAGGGACAGGATGGCATCAAAGATTTTCTTCTGGAAAGGAGTGAGGCGATTTGCAGATGCCTTCACCATAAGGCAAACTGCATCTAGTTGTTGAACGATGTCGAAAGATCCCAGTAATCTGTACAGATCTTCAGCAATTATATCTTTCACTGTAGTGTCTCCATATCCTGGTGTATCAATGACTGTGAGTGAAAAAGGAACAGACAGCTCCTCCAGTCCAAAAATCTCATATGCAGTAATCTCACTGGTTTGAGAGACAGTCTGGTGTATGGTGCCTTCATCTGGAATGATTTGAAACCTGATCTTATCTTCCCACTTTACACCCAGCATGTAGTTGACCATCATATTGATGAGCGCAGACTTCCCTGTTCCTGTTTCTCCAACCATCATGATTGTCCTGTTCCTTTTGTTGGGGTCCTTTCTTCCAAAAGTGTATCTCCTGATGAGTCCATCTTTATTCAGTGCTATCTTGGCTGTGTTCAGCAGGTATGTTTGTTTGGGTTCTGTTGCAATCTGTTTGCTGTTCTTAATTACATCTGGCCACTTAGATGTAGCTTCTTCTCTTGTTGTAGAGCAACTAAAAGATAGAGAATTTTTTTTCTAAAGAGCCATTTTGTTATTCATAGTAATTACCACACACACACACAAACAGTCAGACACACATACACACACACACACACACACGCGTGCACACACGCACACACACGCACACACACACACACACAAACTTGCACACACACACACACACACACACACAGACACACACACGTATGCACGCATGCACATGCACACAGGTAAACACACATACACAGGCACACACAGACACACTTGCACACACACATACACACACACTTATCATGTACAGTATCATATATTATAATTGAAGAAAAAATCATTTTAAAAATGTCAACCTTAGTGAATATTCTTTGTGAATCCAGTTTAAAAAGTGAAGACAGCTATTCAGTGTACACAGAGTACAATAATAAATAATTCAGTGCACATAATTAATACACTCCTTTGGCAGAGATTTGTGAGACCTGTATACACACCCTCAAACAAATGATTCAAACCAGAGACAAAAAGGAAGTCTGCGTGGCAGATCTGACATCTGCAATACACCGAAATACCAATATTACAGTAACCAGCTGTTGCAAACAAACAGTATGTGTACCGTAGAAACTGCAGTCAGAAACTGCATTGTTACCTTCCATGAGATTGTGCCATTCTCAGGTTCTCAGGTACCAGTCCTCTTGTAAACACAGAAAGAAAACAAATACAGTGTCTTTGGCAACCAGGAAACACACATGCACGAGAAGGACCGTCTCTGCACCTGAGAAAGGTAAAGATATACATTTATTTTGACAAGATAAACCCCATTGATGCACATTCAAAGCAGAAAGTAGTTTCCTTTGCTTATGCAGAAAATCTTTCGGACACTTACTTTCTTCTTGTCCTACAAAAGGAAGCAGAGCAAGCAATTCTTCAAATACCACCCGGCTACAAATGTATGCAAATTACAAACTCACAACTGCATAGTTACCCTGTAAATAAGCTTATTTTGAAGTTAACTTCACTGACATTGTGAAGCAAATGATCGGTACTACAGATCCAAGGATCCAACAGCATGAATACTCCAGAATGCATCAAGAATGAAGAGAAACCGCACAAAGCCGCTCTCTCACCTGCGTTTGCCGGATCGTCTGCAGACCCAGGAGGTGTGTCTTCTGGAGCCTCAACTTTCTTAGTCTAAGCAGGGAGGAATGTCTTTCTGCCCTGGTGTTGTGTTCTAATTGGCCATAATCACACATGCTGATGTTTTTTTTAACCAATTACCTTCAGTTTTAAAGAATAAATTAATAAACCCCTGCGTCCCCTCTTTCCCATTGGAGAAGAGGCAGAATGGGCATGATCATATTTATTATGTCAAAAACACTTTCACTTTCATTTTGTGTCACAGCTAGAATAAAAACAACATGAACCTGCAAAAATGAGCAAAAGAAAATTAAGATAAAGACTATCAGATAAAGCTATCAGACTTATTCAATTGTGCAGAGTGAATATGGGACATACCAGCAGTACCTGATGTTTAAAAAAAAAACTACATTTCCAGCTTTTTTTTTTTCAAACAAAAAATTTAGGCCATATGGTCCTCTGAGAACAGACCATTGTTACAGTTATGTAGGTTTAATATATATATTTTTTATATGCATCACTTTTGAAAACTATGATTTTATCTGTTATAGAATGAGTATAGTCACTTTAGGATTTAAGGATTCACCAAGAAGGGTGGTGGGGGGTGGGGGGTGGGGGGCGGGAGGGTTGGAGGGTGGGGCGAGGGGGGACTGTTGATTCAAAAACACAACTTGTCCAGTTATATAGGCATGGTAGGAGAAAACTAAACAAATACCTCTGCTCTCAAATTAGAAAAGGAAAACTGAACACTCTCATTTCATTTCTGTTTAACTGAAATCTCTTTTCGGTGTGCGTTTGGTGTGAACATCCCTTTGTGCACGTCGCTGGTGACGACCATAAGGCCAAGATATCGGAAGCAAGTATTTCCCCAGTGACACCTTTCCCCAGCGCTAGCTCCTTGGGGAGGGCTCCACCTGCTGCAGGTAGGTGGTATGGCACCAAGGAGAGGCCCCTCACGTGCATCACCCCAGAAAATTCCAGCTGTGCCCAATACGGCCACACTGCAGCCTGCAGCAGGAACGTTCCCGAAATGTTTGTTTTGTACTATTTACACCAGCACTGTAAACCAGGTCCTCGGTGTGAGACTATTGATTCCAAAACCAAACCAAAACTTTGACTGCTGCGCTACCAGATCTTGAAATATCAAATATCATAGTGAACTTGCTTGTTGTCTTCACAAGGACAATGACATTATCAAATCACGCTATTACTTTTCACTACAAGTTAATTTAGTGTTCTTGTGTATTAGAATCTTGCCCAGATGTTCTCACCAATGAAGAGATTAATTCAAATACTCATGCTCTAATTTAATGCTAATCCATCAAAGTATCCTGTGTTCCCATGTTCTATTTTAGACCACCTTTCACAATAAACACCGCCATTATAAAACGAAAGACAGGTCAGCATAGTTTCATGGCAGTAGAAAACCGGGGTCTATCGAGACTCTGGGAACCTAAGTGACTTCTTGCAGTGTATTCTCATAGTTTGTGTATTTAAGATACACAATAGTTATAAATGCTGAGCCTTATTTCTAATAGAAAAGAAAAAAATGTTGACCTGATACACTGAGTCAGGAAAGTGAACATGGAAGGAACTTCAGATGGTACAAAAAAATTTCACACACGATTTTTCTTTTAATGTATAAAGCTTTATATGGTTGGCTGCAGAATATCTTAACGAGTTACTTATTCTTTACTCTCCTCCAAGATTAATTTGTTCACAGGGTGATGACTATATGAAAATTCCAAGTATATCTAAAATTTTAATGGGCAGCAGAACCTTACAGAGTTCCTGTCTCAAAACATACCTTGTGGGTGTGGCTTCTCACTAAAAAGTACTAAAATATTATTTGAATTCAAAATCAGATCGTCACGAAACTGGATGTATATCTTCGGCATGATTTGGTTCCACTCGGTCAACAGGTAGCCCTGTACTAGCATGCAAAAGATGGTGCAAATCGACCGATAGGGAGTGCTACATTAATTCATAAGGCAATTGAATCCAAATGTATTGGCCTTTTTCACATACACGCCTTGTGTCCCCTATCTTGTCTGGCAACGTGAGAAAATGGTACATGTCAGACTGAACTTCTCTGGCGCTCAGGAATATGTGAATATCAGAAGAAAAACAAGTTTGCCCTTTTAAGACATTTCAGGGCGTTCGTACACTGCCTCCGTCATGTTTCATGGTACTGTAACTGCATCATTGTGACTTTAAAACTATTTTAGATAAAGGCACGTCTATGCATCTTATGAACTGACAATTTTATTTCATGTGTCTACAGTTGGTTGTTGCTATTTATATTGTTACATTGATGACGCTGTATTTTCTGTATTAAACATGGTATTTACTAACAAGCTGGCCTGGCTATGCTAATGTAACACAGGTCTGGCTATGCTAATATAACACAGATTTGGCTATCTTAATGTAACTCAGGCCTGGCTATGCTAATGTAGCACAGGTCTGGCTATGCTAATATAACACAGATTTGGCTATCTTTATGTAACTCAGGCCTGGCTATGCTAATGTAACACAGGTCTGGCTATGCTAATATCTCATAAAAAACACGTTTTCAACGTACAAAAATGCCAAGTTACTCAAAAGTACTGATATCAAAATGACGCCAAGTTACGGTACTACAAACAATATAGGCTATCTTGCCTCACCGAAATGACATAAGATGTATTTCAAAGCAATGCTACCCAATATTTCCTCAATTCTTTCAAGTCACTTGGCCCTGTGTGTATAACCATGCACTACATGGACAGGCCAAACATATGTGTGGATGGCTCTCTCACAGTCAAGATTGATTGAATAGGCGTGTATATGTCCAATTTGTATTGGTATGTATGTATTTCGCTGCCCAGCCTTTCTGTTGTGTGAATGATAGTATGTTTCTTGGTATAAGTGTGTGTTCGTAAATGTGAATGTAACATGCTGCGAGGGAAATATCCCCATGGGGATAAAGAAGTTCTCTATGTATGTATGTATGTACAATATGTATTTTACATGCAGTATTTATTGTACGTAGCAAATATACAATAACTTGCACATGTACTCAAATTCAGTTCAGAAGCAAGTATAAACATGTTTTCTGGAGAAATATGCTTCCTGTAGTTACTCAGCAGCAGGTTTGAACATTGATTTCAATGTGTTCTATGAGGCAAATATTTGACTCTTTGATCTGACACAAAGTTTGCATGACATTGTAAAATGGTAAGATTACAAAACACAGGGCCAAGTGATTTGAAAGAATTGAGGAAATATTGGGTAGCATTGCTTTGAAATACATCTTATGTCATTTCGGTGAGGCAAGATAGCCTATATTGTTTGTAGTACCGTAACTTGGCGTCATTTTGATATCAGTACTTTTGAGTAACTTGGCATTTTTGTACGTTGAAAACGTGTTTTTTATGAGATATCATTTCTTTTTGCAAAGCGTTTTATTATGAGAGTGAGAAATGCGAAGTGACCCTGTAAGAAACGGTTGTGGATTATGGCTATCGTTGTGTGAATTTGTATACAGTCTGATGAGCGTGTACCGTTCAGCAGTTTCGGTTTGCTATATATGTGAAACAGTGGCTGTGAGAAAGCGTGTGGTGGCGTAAGCATAAACGCATCAGAAACGCAGATGAAATATGGCCAGTGTATGTACTCACGGATTTGACGTCCATCCAACGAGCCTTGACTGACAAAAGAATTAGCAAGCCCGTAGAATTATAACTCCCTAGGTCGCAACTTGTGTAGCCTTCTGTCCTGCTCCGTTGTCTGTTATTTCGTGGAGGTGCATTTTTAGTGTTTGTAAGGTTTATAAGGCATTTTGATAGGCTTATCTGCAGGTAGGAATCCTCTTCGCTGTTTTGCTGAACTAGAACCGGAAAACATGATAGTGGAGAATAGGAGCAGACGCATATGTCCCAGCAGGCTTTGCATATGAGAAAATAACAACAGTTTGAGAGAAATTAGGATGAAATAATGAAATTGCGTAGTTGAAACAATATGTTTTTAGCAGAATGGGCATGTAGGTGAAGGTTGACATGATCACGGAGTATAGTGCGAAGTAAATGGAGTGACCATGAGCGAGCTTGTATTCCTTATCGAACGGTATATATAACAGTCGCTATAAAGTATTAGTCGTTGACGTGGAGGGTTAAATAACATGAAATCTATTGCAGTGCTGTGTTTTTTTCATGTTCAGTACTAGTAGTTATAATTATGAGTGAATAATGATTTTAAATGTAATGTTTTAATGGGGAGTTGCAGAACGTACATACGTAGTAATTGTTTGTATGTGGCTAGATAGAGAAGAGGGCGAGGTAACATGAATGTAGAAACGTGGCGTTTGCTGAGAAGAAGGTTTTGTACGGTAGCCAAGTGAAGAAATGTAGTTAGTAGAAATGGCACAGCAGTGAACTGGTGTAACTTTTTAATAAAAGGAATACATTTGCCGTCATGAAATGCATATGGGTGGCCATGAGTGAGTTTTGGTAAAGCAAATATAAGCCTAAGATAACGTTAGTGTAAAAGAGGAAATTATCTGCCTGAGGACGAGGCGGGATTCAATCGTTCAACCGGAGGTTTACCAGTCTGTCACTTTGTTAGGGCAGCACCATGACATAGCTATGCGATGTGTGAAATATCATTAGCAAACCTGTCCGTGGTTTTAAAGAAGAACACAGGCCAGTAAGCACAGAAGAGCTCCCGTTGAATCCATATGGCTTTGCAATATTGTAGCCGGTTAACAATTAAACGTGCAGACGGTACGTCGTAATACAGTGTATACGTTCGTGGAACGGCTGGTAGATATGGTGCAAAAGCAATAATTGAGAAGTAGTAGACAATTATTAGTGAGGGTAAAAGCAGGTTAAAGAAACGCGTTCCTAGCTGGGCTTGAACCTAGGACCCTGTGTTCCCAAGACTGTAACCTTACCCACTAGGCCACCGACGGACTAGCTGTTAGTACTGGAAAAGTTTCAGAGTAAAAAGATATGGGTATTTTGCGTGTGTATGCAAGTTTTTCATTGGGTGGTGTACGTGAAGATTTGGCGGGTGTCGGTAAAATGTCCAATGGGCAGACATGTTATTAGTGGGATAGGCGGCAGGAAAAATAAGAATGAGAAGAAGAAGAAGAAAGAGAAGAAGAAGGAGAAGGAGAAAACGCAAAATCCCCTTAGTTTGGGGCTTTATTGTGTGGACATGTGAAGTTGTTTATGAAATCTGTCTGTTGAAATGGGGTCAGAATGTACAGAATTTAATGTTTTTAAGGGCTGAGTGTCTGTGCCTGTTGTGGTTATTTCTGTGGGGAACCCTGAAAAGTGCCAAACTCTCGGTGCTGTATAGGTATGGGGCATGCCCCCGCCAAGGCGTAACTTGGCGGGATGGCATACCTGCCATCCCAATAACACAGATTTGGCTATCTTAATGTAACTCAGGCCTGGCTATGCTAATGTAACACAGGTCTGGCTATCTTAATGTAACTCAGGCCTGGCTATGCTAATATAACACAGGTCTGGCTATGCTAATATAACACAGATTGGGCTATCTTAATGTAACTCAGGCCTGGCTATGCTAATGTAACACAGGTCTGGCTATCTTAATGTAACTCAGGCCTGGCTATGCTAATGTAGCAAAGGTCTGGCTATGCTAATATAACACAGGTTTGGCTCACACGCAGCACCTTTTAAGGAGATTCATATAAAAGATCAGAGTAGTATAAAAGAACACAGAATCTTGTTAATTGCAGGACAGGCACTGAGATTATATCCAAACACGTACAAGCCTTTTAAAGCCAAATTGCTTGTATTAAAAAATATATTAAAATGTTTGAATGTATATTTAATTAACTGGTTGTGCATCAGGGTTTCATCTGAGCTATTTAATAAATGGATGATAAAACAAATTAAGTACAAACATTTAAAAAGAGTTAAAAAAAAAAAAAAAAAACTAAAAGTCAGTGTTCTTCCCTCAAGTAGCCAGACATCCTGTTACCATGGCTACTGAAGAACCACAGAACAAAACACAGGTGAGTACAGCTCACCTGCTGGGAAGTTTACGCTGCAAAAAAATAACTTTGAGAAGAAAAACCTCTGGAAATGTGAATAGAATTTCAAAAATTCACCTGTTGCCTAATAATGTTTTTGTTACCACATACACTTTAAATGCACCTCTTACAGATGTACATTTGTGAAGAGTAATTATTGGCTATCATTAGTAGTGTTGAATTATCTGTATCGACAATACACGCAGTCCTGATTCATTTTCATGCAACTGCAAATTGAGTCATATGAATATGAAATTATGATGGCAGAGCAATTGTTCAGTGTTCTTCTGTGTTTCCAGGGAGACCCCACGATCGAAGCAGGCGACATTCATTATGCCTCTCTGGGCCGTCAGAACTGGAGAGAGAGGCCGCACACTCAGGGCGAGAGACACCATGTGATCTACTCCACTGTGGCTGGAGGGCCAGTTTAGGCAATGGTCAGAGGAGGACAGCACTACGTCCTCACAAAACAATAACAATGTCCTCACAAAACGATAACAATGTCCTCACAAAACAATAACAATGTCTTCACAAAACAATAACAACTTCCTTATCACACTGGAATAAACTATTCCTCAGACTGCACTGGTCATGTAATGGAGTATTTAAAAGTATTTTACTTTTTAGACAGCACAACCCCCTCACAAAACAAGACAAACACTGAAATAAACCATTCCTAAGACTGCACAGTTCATGTAACGGAGTATTTAACAGTAATTAACTTTAGATGATGGTTGACTTGTATGACACTCCTGTGGGTTTTTGAGAATTTTCAATGAAGCATGCTACTGGCCAAGAAGTGTTTCAGAACAAGCATTTGCTTTAAGACTGCTTCATTCTCATAATCTTAGCTAAGTATTCATTTGAAGATGTACTAATCACGGAGGTGAAGCTGTGCTCATTATAGGATGAATAAAATCAAAGGTTTGAAATGTAATACGGACATGAAAAACAGTGTTGGACCTACATACCTGTAATGACATTGGTTTGTAGCCAGAGGAACACTGGACCTTAATTAAATATTCTTGTTTTAATGAATTAGCTGTCCATCAATTATTGAAATCTATTCAAGTTAATGCTATCTGATCATACAAACATTTCACTGTAATCCAATTTTTGAATCTTTTACACATTGTCAACTGGGATGGCAGGTATGCCATCCCGTCAAGTTGGCGGGGTGGCATGCCCCATACCTATACAGCAGAGAGTTTTGGCACTTTTCAGGGTTCTCTACAGAAATAACCACAATGACCACAGACTCTCAGCCCTTAAAAACATTCATTTCTGTACCTTCTCACCCCATTTCAACAGACAGACTTCACAAACACCTTCAAACGTCCACCTAAAGCCCCAAACTTCTGGGATTTTGCATTTTTTCTTCTTCTTCTTCTTCTTATTTTTTTGCCTGATTACATCATTACAAATGCTCCAGGCCCACAAAGAACACGTCTCCCCTTTGGACAGTTAGGAACATCAGCCAATATAAAAACATTGAATGCAGACACAAAATGGACATATATACAAGTGCACATGTTTAAAAGACCAAAACTTTGCAACTCTGTTATCTACTTCCCTTGTAGCTCACTGGGTAGCGTGTTTGTCTTTCGACCTTTTTTGACGAGTGGCCGACCCGGATTCAAATCCTCCCTTTGGATTGATGCAAACCTCTAATTCGTTACACAGGCTTGATGGCTAACTAAAAATCTAACATTTAAACGATTGCTTTTGCATCTGTAAAATCTTTGCGGGAAACATATCTATGTTTCTGAAATCCAAATGAAATACACCCACACATTTGGCTGTTCCACTTTCGGCCTTTTCGTTACCTACCCTGCTAATGAGACAACAGACTGAGTACATAACGTTATAGTAGCCTATGGCCACTTCTGAAATTAAGCATTAAAATCTGCGTTGCCATTTGGTCCAGTAGGTAACATTATGCCGCTCATATAGAAACTAGCGTAAGATAATGACTTCTTCATGCCAGGAATATTGATTTTCTTTCATTCAAAACAATTCACATTCACCTGTAGTGATAACTACTTTTTAACGAGGCTACTGTAGCTACCCTGCAATGCCACATTTCTAAATTAATGTTAGCTAACCCCATAGATCCTCTATCGACAAGCAAACAATTATTAAAAACACTTCCATTTAAAAATAGGGACAGCAGTGGGCCGCAGTGTAGTATAATGGCTGAGGAGTAGGTCTGGTAACCTAAAGGTTGCAGGTTTGATTCCCTGGTAGGACAGTGCCGTGGTACCCTTGAGCAAAGTACTTAACCTGCATTGCTTCAGTATATATATCCAGCTGTATGAATGGATGCAATGTAAGTCACGTCTGCTAAATGCCTGTAATGTAAAAATATGACATACACTTTCATTCATGGTAAAAGAAAAATGATTGAATCCCTATGTGTTTCTTTCAGAAAGTAGGCTATGTGTGTTTGCATGCATTTATTTTTATGCATCTTTGTCATAGCCTACAATTATACATTAATTACTGTTCTCACACATAAAAAACACAGTACAAAAAGAAATTATATCTGATTTTTAAAAAAAACACGTTTTCAACATACAAAAATGCCAAGTTACTCACACATACAAAGCACTATCTATAAGTCATTAATTCAAACCGACTAAATCAAGGCCTGCCATTGAAAGTATTGATATCAAAAAACAATTTTGGGTAGAAAAATTGGGTAGAATTTCTTTTGAATACAGCTTGTTTAATTTGTGTGAGGAAAGATAGCCAATATTGTTTCTGGTAACTTGGCATCATTTTGATATCAATATTTTTAATGGCAAGCCTAGTGTAACCGGTTCTGGTGTTCCTCTCTCCACAAACCACATAGTTCGCAAGTCTCAGACGCACACAGGCTTTTATTGTGCATTCAGGAGAAGGAGAAGGGAATAAACAATATATAGCACCAATGTGCATCTCATTCCAGCCCCTGGCAGGCAGAACAGATAAAGAGTTACTAATTACTGCAATGGCCTACATCTGTGGTCTCCGTCTTCGCCTGCAGATGGCGGCCTAACCACACCACCCCTCCAGTTTGAATTAATGAGATACAGACAATGCTTTGTATGTGTGAGAAACTTGGCATTTTTGTACGTTGAAAACATTTAATTATGAGATTAAACTTTAGCACCAAGAATGTCCTGCTCCTGCCACAAAAATACTTGTCAACTTTTGTTATTATATCCTAGTAATATTAACGTGTGTTCTGTGGTTTCATGTTATCAGTTATATTTTTAGAGAGCAGAAAATTGCTGGTAATTTGTGTTACAAATGGATAATCCAGGTGATACCATTGTTTAGTCAAGATGGGCTGCATTGACTATACAATGCTGCAGGAAGCCTTGTATGCAGTTGAATGCTGTATATAGTTAGTTCATAATTAGGATAGTGTATAGTTATACCTGTGCACATACTGTAGCTCATCATTAACAATGATCACCAATAGTGCTGCAAAGGGTCTGAAAATGTCTGGGTGCACTGTGACCAGACTGAGTGAAACAAAAACAGAATGAATGCAAATAAACCCACTCCGGCCCAAATGCGGGCTGGTGCAGCTTTAGGGGTTAAATAAAAATAATGCTAGCAGCTGTATGTCTTGATATTACAAGTGATGTAACTAAAAATATGTGACAGAGGGTTCTGGGGAGTGGAGATAGCCATGACTTACAATGACACTGAAAGCAACATGGGCAATAGAAATAAAAGCACTGACATTTGGATAAGAGATTAAAAGCCAGCTTGTCAGCGACAGACAAGTCATAGTTTATTTACCTGAGGGCCTATCTGCTGATAAAGAGATAAAAAGAGCTGATTTTCCAGAAAATTACATTCACCCTAAATGGCCTCCTGAGAGAGCTAAACAACACAGTTATACTGTGATGTGACCTCGTCAAACTCTAAACTCAAATCACCTGCAGTGATAATCCTTTTACCGGCAATGCGATGGATCCCCAGTTGTAAGGTGGTACTTGCAGTGGTCATTGAAATAACCTCTGGTTTTTGTTTTTTAACCTTCTCCATTAAAACTACAGGATTGTGATCTATAAAAAAGTCAGACACCCTATTCTGTTAGAAACTCCTTTATCTATGGGAGAATATGCCTTCTGATGTGTATTCAACATTCTAGAGAAATATGCAACAGGTTTATCTGGTTGATAATTCCTGCAGAAGCGCAACTCCCACATCCGAGACATCTGCAGCTAACTGACATCTCAATTTAAGCTCAAGACAAAGCTAAAATAGAACTGCAGCTGCCAGGTGAATCATTTGGTTAAGTCGCTACTGCATTGATGAGCCCCACGGCCTCAGCTTGATTCACACCAATGCCGACTGCAGGCGGTCACTACATTGGGCAACATGCACTTGTTGATTGAATTGCCCAGGGAATGGGAGATCTCAGTCGGTTAGGGTTCGCATTTCATATCGCGCTGGCTGATCGGGGGCCCGTGGGCTGCATGTTAAAGGTCTTCCTCTGACTCCACTCTGTGCAAACTCAGCCAACTTTAATGACACCGCGTGTTTCAGAGGAGAAACCTGGATGTGCACTGTCTCCCATATCAGCAGTGGGGTTCATGAATGAGCTGGGGGGTGGTTGCCAAATTAGGGTGGTAATAGGAATTTAACATGTACAGCCACACATTGGGCACCAAAAAGACTAAGAAAAAACTAAAATAAACTGTCCTGTAGTATTTTGTAAGTCCGATACAAAAAACAGAAAATTGTTAATTTTGTTAAATAAAGCTGGATGTAATCCGGTCACATTGTTTAAAATTAATCCCAAACTGAATTGTTTCAGCAAGCCCTACCATATTAGGATTCTATTGTCGTTGTTCACATACCATGGCCACAATGCAATTTTCAGCCAGATTATAGCAAAAGTAAAAAACTAGGAGAGCAGGAGAGCAGAGAAGTGAAGGAGTGCTTTTGGGTTCAGTCCGTTTCAGCTGACTGTTAGTCCGAGTATTTGGACTTGGCCTGTGGAAGAACACGTTTTACTGATTAACCTGGCCTGTTTCTTTGGTCATGTTCTTGGATTGATTAACTCTGGGGAACAGCTAAACTGTTAAGAGGAGCTCAAAACCAGAGAGAGGTTTTTTTTTAAACGGGTTTTCTACATTTGACTTTGTTCTCATCCTGACCACCCCGATCAAAAAAAACAAAAATATATTTTATGTGTACCTTTACGAGCTGGTATTGCGGTTTGTTTCATTGCGACATGAGACAACTTCTGCCTCCCATTGCTGGTCCTGTCCAGACCTGGGTCAAATATGTATATGTACTGGATTCAAATACTTTTCTACGCTTTACTGATCCTGTCTGGTGTATTGGAACCAATGAAATACTCTCAAAAAGTGCAAACCCTGACTTCTGGTCATATTGGTAAGCTCAGTTACACCAGGCAAGATAAATAGAGCACAGAAAAGTATTTGAATCCAAAACAAATACATATTTGACCCAGGCCTGGTCCTGTCACACTGTCTCTATGCTGCCATTGCATTGTGGTGGATTTTCAGAACCTCTGATGACTTATGCTTTCATTTTACTCTTTTTGTGTGTTCATCAGGGGTGGTTTTAGTGATTTGGAGGCCCCAGGCAAAGACCAATGTGAGGCTGAGGCCCTTCTCCATTTTGCTAAACGCAATGATAGCTAATGAACAAAAACTATTTGGAGGCAGCTCTTTTCAGTTAACAAAGCCACAGAACTAAAAGACATACCCTAATGAGAATTCTAACTGAAGAACAAATAACCTTCAGTCAGTTAGAAGAAGACAATATGGCAAGAAAAAGTTTATAAGTATATCATTTTTAATTATTTCAAGACAAAAGTATAGTACATGCTTTTTGATAAAGCATTTAAACATCCACTATTCTCTAGGGGTAAAGTCTAGGGGTAACAGGCTGAGGCAGCAATAAGGCTGCTAACGTTAGCTAGCTCAGCTTCTTCAACTAAGGTTACACCTGTTGTAACGACAGCTAGAGTGAGAGCACCTATTATCAACCAACTTCGTTCGACAGACAGGAAACCGTAAACTGATTTGCAACTGAAAAAATGGGCAACATCTAGCGGTTGGTGCTGGAAGGACCCGGACGAACCCTGACACAGGGATAGCACATTAGCAGCAGCAGCTGGATAGCACATTAACAGCTGCAGGAATATCACATTAGCAGCAGCAGCAGGGATAGCACATTAACAGCAGCAGCAGGGACAGCACATTAGCAGCAGCAGCAGGGATAGCACATTAACAGCTGCAGGGATATCACATTAGCAGCAGCTGCAGGGATAGCACAGCAGCAGAATGGCAGAATGATCAAACGGTATAACAGGTAAGGTTGGTGATTTAAAGAGCTCTCTCATTAAAGCGTAAGTATCATTGTGGTATAGCTCCAATTAGGATAAAAATATCTACACACTAAAATGAATAGCTCCCCTAGAATCTGTTGAGTTAATGCAACATTTTTTGTTTGTTTTGGCTTGGAAGGTTTCTCCAAAAGATTTATTTTGTTTTTTCTTTCTTTACTGATGCTGGCTTCTAGAAGTTTAAGCTGTATCTTTAAGGAAAAGGAATATGAATATTTGATTTAATATATATATTTTTGCTGTTTTTTTAGATAAAGCACAATTTACATTTAGCTTCGATGCTTAAGTACACATACCCAGATGATTTCAGACTTTCAGAATTGTACATACAGTCTCCGTACCTCCGTACCTGAATTTTTGAAAATCCACCTCAAACACACTCAACCCAGTCGCATTTTTCACTTCAAATTCACTGAATTATTTCAGTGCGCTTTGCCACAATGGAATCATTTTGTCAGCATATCAATTAAGTTGGCCTGTTTCTTTGGTCATGCTCTTGGATTGATTAACTTTGGGGACCACCTAAGCTGGTCAGTTTAAGAAGAGCTCAAATCCATAGCTAGAATTTTTCTCTTTTTTATTTTGTTCTCATTCTGACAACTCAGCAACAAAACAAAAAAAATCTTGTGATCTCATTCTGACAACTCACAGTCGAAAAACAGAAATAAATCTTGTGAGTTCCTTTACAAGCTGGTATTGTGGTTTGTGTTCCATCGTGCCATCATGCGACGTCAGCCTCCCTTCACGTGTCCTGTCACACTGTCTCTATGCTGCCTTTGCCCTGCTGGGCATTTTCAAATCCTCTGGTGACTTCTGCTTTTATTTTATTCTTTTTGTGTGTTCATGTTGTTTTTCTTCTGACTGTGACTCAAAATAAGGAATTGCGTGTTATGCATTCAAACGACAAAGCGCTTCTCGTCATATTATTACCACTAATTAAATCAACTGGCAGTAAACTGCATCTGAGAAATTTTCTGTTTCAAATCGTCGCTACACAAAACACTGCGCAAAGAATTTATTGCCAGTCATTTTGGTGTCACTCCACTCTGATGGTGCGCATCCCCCGCACCCCCCTAGTGACGCCTCTAGTGCAGATGGCAGATTTGTTGCACAGATTTTTGTCTCTGGTCTGAATAATTTGTTTGAAGGTGTGTGTTGGCACAAATCTATGGCAAAGTAGTGTTTCAATTATTCGCTCTGACTTATTTATTTATTGTATTCTGTTATTTTTTCTTTAGTTTCAAGATGATACTGTATCTGTCTTAGTGTCCTAGAAAATGTGTGTGTGCGTGTGGTAGTAACTATGAATAAATGAAAACACATATGTTGTTTCATTTTTCTTTATCTTTTAGTTGCTCTACAACAAGAGGAGAAGCTACATCTAAATGGTCAGATGTAATTAAGAACAGTGTAGAGATTGCAACAGAACCCATAAGAATGTACCTGCTGAACTCAGTCCAGGAAGATCTGAATAATGAAGGAATGGTTAGAATATACACATTTGGAAAAAAGGACTCCCAAAAAAGGAACAGGACAATCCTGATTAATATGGTGGTCAACTACATGCTGGGTGTAAAGTGGGAAGACAAGATCAGGTTTCAAATCATTCCAGATGACGAAACAAGACACCAGACTGAATCTTAGACCATTGCGATTACTGCCTATGAGATTTTTGGACTGGAGGAACAGTCTGTTCCTTTTTCCCTGACAATCATTGATACACCAGGATATTGAGACACAGGTGGGCTTGAGAAAGATCAAAGTATTTCTCAGAATCTGTACAAGTTATTCAATTCCACAAGGGGCATTCAACAAATAGATGTAGTTTGCCTTGTGGTGAAAACATCTACAAATCACCTCAGTCCCAGCCAGAAGTACATCTTTGATGCCATCCTGTCCATCTTTGGGAAGAACATGGAGAAAAACGTCATGACTCTCATCACCTTCTCAGACTGGTTGTCGCCTTCACAAGCTCTTGAGGCAATTACTGAGTCTGGTTTCCCTTTTCCCAAAAATGAAAACAATGAACCTGTTCACATCCTGTTCAACAACTTTTCTTCAAGGAAATATCAGAAGAAATGTGAAAACGTATATAAAACGAGCTGGGATAACGGAATTGAGCGCATGAGGGAGTTCTTCCAGACTTTGGATCGAATGGAAACTCAAAACTTGAGGATGACTGAAAATGTCTTGAAGGAACGTACGAGACTGGAAGCTTGTATCCAGAGCTGTGAGTCAGATCGAGGTGGTGGAGATGAAGCTCAAGGCACTTGAGGAAGTTAAGAAAACTCTGGAAGAGTACAAAGAGGGCATAAGGAAAAATAACTTTCAGTACAAATACACAACTGTAGTCATGAAGAAGGTCCCAGTTCAGGCAACGACACTGTGCTGCACCAATTGTAAGGTAAACTGCTATCATCTGTGTACATGGGTATCTGACCTAAGCTGGGGTCATGTAATGAAGAAAGAGAAATGTACGGTCTGTCCCGGAAAATTCAGCTATAAGGTCCATGAAAAAGGATACACAATATATGCGCCAGAATACGAAGAAAAAACAGGAACTTATGAGGACCTGAAAAAAGCTTATGAAGGGATGATAGCCACACAAGAGGAAGTGATGTCCACACGTGAGCAAGAGTTGAGGAATGCAGAAGCTGAGAAAACCAGCCTCATTGAAAGGTGTTTCCAGTGCATTCTCCAGCTTAGAGACCGTGCTCTGAAGTTCGATTCTGATTCTACTCGTCAGAGTATTCTCAGGCTGATAGAAGTGCTGAAGAGGAGCAACGAGGCAGAAAAGGCAGAAATGCTGCAGGAGATTCTAGAAAATACTGCATGAACAGACAAACAGATGTGGGGAAGACGTGTTACAAGCTCTTCTGCATTTCGTGTACACATTGTATGGTCAGAATTATGTTAGAGCTAGCCTGAATATTTATTAACCAAGAAATTCCCCTGTTGCCCCATACTATGAAACAGACACATGGGCAACAGCTACCAAAATAAACCACCAAAGGTGTATTCAGTCAGGATTGTAAATTTCTTTATCTCTACCTCTAGTGGTGGAAGCTGGTGTCACCATAGAAACTACTGAAGAGACACTCCCAGGCTCAACCTAACAACAGATGAGGTGTTGAGAAAAGTATACGCAATTTAAGCCAGAAAGAAACTCTATGACAAGGGGGGAAATATGACTGTATGCTTGACTGGTAAAATGGTTTTATTGTTTTGTATTTGATAAATGGTTTTATTGTTTTGTATTTGATTTCTTTTGAGGTGGATCTTCATTTCCTAAGTGTTTTATCATATAGAATTCCACGGAGAACTCAGTAACTGAGCACACATTCTAAAAAATCTTGGTAGTCCAAGACCAATGGCGTTTTTTTAGAAAAAATTGTAAAACAGTCTTCCTGTTGATTTTATGATCTAAAATGGTTTGTTTAATGGTCTTTTGTCTTTTAATGTACTGTGGGGTGATTTGTAGATTAGTATTTCCACAGGTCCTATAATCCCGATGAGTAATTAAGAAGTGAGTAGGCCCAGACCCCTTGGAGGATCTGTGTATAGATTTTAAAAGCCTTTAAACTTAAACTGCTTTGGTGCGAGGAGGGAAAATATATATATATTCTGCTTTTGTTTGTGAGAAATGCCATTATTTGTTCAATGAATATAGTGAATATGTTTTCAAATACACAGGACGTGATGTTAAAATCCAAAGTGCCACCTCTTAAAACTCCCGTGCTCCCGGTGGTGATGGAAGACTTAAGCACTGACCTACGCTACTCCGATGCTGAGAAAGGCTGTCCAGACACGTCATTGGGGTTGTCAAGTGGGCTCCTACTTTCATCAACGTTTCGCTGACTGGGCCCACAACGTCTCCAGTAGGCTCAGCGGTGCGTTCTGGCGTCCCAGAACCACCCCCCTCTGCATCTGCCTAGCCGGCTTATTTGGGAGACCAGCTGGGGTCTTTTCTCTTCAGCCAGAGCCACTGGCTACTCCGCTCTGCCACCCCTGATGTTTCCTTGATGGCCTGGCGTAGGGCTTGTCCGCTGATCCCCAGGTCCCTCATCAGTCTTATAGTTGATGTTGCCACGAAGCCCCGACATCCAACTTCTACAGGGTAGATCTTTGCTCTCCAGCCCCGCTGTTTTGCCTCCGCTGCAAGCTCTGTATATCGCAGTTTCTTTCTTTCGAAGGCTTCCTGCACAGCATCCTCCCAAGGGACTGTGAGCTCCACAAAGTACACCATGCGCTGAGAGTTGGACCACAGGACCAGATCAGGCCTCAAGTTGGTGATGGCTATCTCTGATGGAACTGTAAGCCGTTGGCCCACGTCCACCAGCATCTGCCAGTCCCGGGCTACCTCCAGCAGTCCAAACCTGGCCCTTGGTGGGATCTTCAGTTGTCTTTGTTCCCCTTCCCGAACAAAGGCAATTGGCATGACTGGGTTGGTTGTTCTGGGCGGCAAGGCATTGTTAGTTGTTCTCCTGCTTTCCAGAGTTGCTGCCAGGCACTTGAGCACATGATTGTGTCTCCAGGTGTACCGTCCTTGGGAGAGGCTCACTTTACACCCAGTGAGGATGTGTCTAAGTGTAGCTGGTGTTGAACACAGGGGGCATGATGGATCTTCGCCCAGCCATTGGTTGAGATTTTTAGGGGTAGGAAGGACATCGTAGGTTGCTCGAATGAGGAAACTTATCCTGCTCGACTCCATCTCCCACATGTCCTTCCAACTGATCTTCCGTTTTTCCACATTCTCCCATCTCATCCACTGGCCCTGTTTAGCTTGCGACACAGCCTTGGCACACCTACTCGACTCCTCCTGTCGGCGGACTTCGGCCACGACCAACTTCCGCCGCTCTAGTGAGGACGCCTTGTTCCAGCAAGGTCGTTTTCCGCCAAGCCCCAAGCCACTTCTTCCATGTTGGACTTGGCCCACGATGTCACGATGCTGTGCCGCATTCTTAGCCGTCCACTTCTTTCCTGTTGCCAGGGTTGGGGCAGCAGCTCGGATCACAGTGTCTCTTGATTCTGCCAGGGTCATCTCTAGTCTCACTTTAGCGCATTTAAACTCCTCTGTGAGGCTAGAGAGAGGCAGCTGGAGTAGCCCCTGACCATACAGGCCTATGCTGCTCAGGCATCGAGGAACACCTAACCATTTTCTCACATAAGAGCTGATCGTCCTTTGCATTTTCTCGACTGTTGTGAGGGTGATGTCATACATGGTCAGTGGCCACATAAGGCGAGGTAGTAACCCAAACTGCAGGCACCAGATTTTTAGCTTACCGGGCAGCAAAGATCAGTCGATGTTCTCCAGACCTTTAGTGATTTCTTGCCTAAACTCGTGTGCCTGATCAGTGTCCTTCAGTTTTGAGTCATACCATCTTCCAAGACTTTTGATTGGCTTCTCTGAGACAGTTGGGATAGGTTCTTGATCGATGAAGAACCTTTGTTCCGTCACTTTACCAATATAACCAATCATTTACTTTATTGTTCCAAATATTTCCTGTTCTGGAACTGGTAGATCCAAACTGAAAACAACTTTTATGGCAATGTGAAAGACTGAAATCCAAATGAAATACACCCACACATTTGGCTGTTCCACTTTCGGCCTTTTCGTTACCTATCCTGCTAATGAGACGACACACTGAGTATATAACGTTATAGTACCTATGGCCACTTCCGAAATTAAGCATTAAATCTGTGTTGCCATTTGGTCCAGTAGGTAACATTATGCCGCTCATATAGAAACTAGCGTAAGATAATGACTTCTTCATGCCAGGAATATTGATTTTCTTTAAGTCAAAACAGTTCACATTCACCTGTACTGATTACTACTTTTTAACTAGGCTACTGTTGCTACCCTGCAATGCCACATTTCTAAATTAATGTTGGCTAACCCCATAGATCCTCTATCGACAAGCAAACAATTATTAAAAACACTTCCATTTAAAAATAGGGACAGCAGTGGGCCACAGTGTAGTATAATGGCTGAGGAGTTGGTCTGGTAACCTAAAGGTTGCAGGTTTGATTCCCTGGTAGGACAGTGCCGTTCTACCCTTGAGCAAGATACTTAACCTTCATTGCTTCAGTATATATACCCAGCCATATAAATGGATGCAATGTAAGTCTGCTAAATGCCTGTAATGTAAAAATTTGACATACACTTTCATTTATGTGTCATTCATGGTAAAGGAAAAATGATTGAATCCATATGTGTTTCTTTCAGAAAGTAGGCTATGTGTGTGCATGCATTTATGTTTATGCATCTTTGTCATAGCCCACAATTATACATGAATTACTGTTCTCACACATAAAAAACACAGTACAAAAAGAAATTATATCTGATTTAAAACATTTTCAACATACAAAAATGCCAAGTTACTCAAACATACAAAGCACTATCTATAAGTCATTAATTCAAAATTTGTGTGAGGAAAGATAGCCAATACTGTTTCTGGTAACTTGGCATCATTTTGATATCAATATTTTTAATGGCAAGCCTAGTGTAACCGGTTCTGGTGTTCCTCTCTCCACAAACCACATAGTTCGCAAGTCTCAGACGCACACAGGCTTTTATTGTGCATTCAGGAGAAGGAGAACAGAATAAACAATATATATCACCAATGTGCGTCTCGTTCCAGCCCCTGGTCTCACTGCAGGCAGACCAGATAAAGAGTTACTAATTACTGCAATGGCCTACATCTGTGGTCTCCGTCTTCGCCTGCAGATGGCGGCCTAACCACACCACCCCTCCAGTTTGAGATGCAGACAATGCTTTGTATGTGTGAGAAACTTGGCATTTTTGTAAGTTGAAAACATTTAATTATGAGATTAAACTTTAGCACCAAGAATGTCCTGCTCCTGCCACAAAAATACTTGTCAACTTTTGTTATTATATCCTAGTAATATTAACGTGTGTTCTGTGGTTTCATGTTATCAGTTATATTTTTAGAAAGCAGAAAATTGCTGGTAATTTGTGTTACAAATGGATAATCAAGGTGATACCATTGTTTAGTCAAGATGGGCTGCATTGACTATACATTGCTGCAGGAAACCTTGTATGCAGTTGAATGCTGTATATAGTCAGTTCATAATTAGGATATTGTATAGTTATATGTGTGCACATACTGTAGCCCATCATTAACAATGATCACCAATAGTGCTGCAAAGGGTCTGAAAATGCCTGGGTGCACTGTGACCAGACTGAGTGAAAATTTCACAGTAAAAAAAAAAAAAAAACCGGAATGAATGCAAATAAATCCACTCCGGCCCAAATGCGGGCTGGTGCAGCTTTAGGGGTTAAATAAAAATAATGCTAGCAACTGTATGTCTTGATATTACAAGAGATGTAACTAAAAATATGTGACAGAGGGTTCTGGGGAGTGGAGATAGCCGTGACTTACAATGACACTGAAAGCAACATGGGCAATAGAAATAAAAGCACTGACCTTTGGATAAGAGATTAAAAGCCAGCTTGTCAGAGACAGACAAGTCATAGTTTATTTACCTGAGGCCTATCTGCTGATAAAGAGATAAAAAGAGCTGATTTTCCAGAAAATTACATTCACCCTAAATGGCCTCCTGAGAGAGCTAAACAACACAGTTATACTGTGATGTGACCTCGTCAAACTCTAAACTCAAATCACCTGCAGTGATAATCCTTTTACCGGCAATGCGATGGATTCCCAGTTGTAAGGTGGTACTTGCAGTGGTCATTGAAATAACCTCTGGTTTTTGTTTTTAACCTTCTCCATTAAAACTACAGGATTGTGATCTATAAAAAAAGTCAGACACCCTATTCTGTTAGAAACTCCTTTATCTATGGGAGAATATGCCTTCTGATGTGTATTCAACATTCTAGAGAAATATGCAACAGGTTTATCTGGTCGATAATTCCTGCAGAAGCGCAACTCCCACATCCCAGACATCTGCAGCTAACTGACATCTCATATTGGTATCGCTGCTTGAGCGAGGGCCCATGGGCTGCATGTTACTATAAATATTAACATTAATGTATTACCTGTCCATTTCCAACGTGTTATTGAAATTATACAATTTAAGCTCAAGACAAAGATAAAATAGAACTGCAGCTGCCAGGTGAATCATTCGGTTAAGTCACTACTGCATTGATGAGCCCCACGGCCTCAGCTTGAATCTGGGCCACACCAATGCCGACTGCAGGCGGTCACTACATTGGGCAAACACGCACTTGCTGATTGAATTGCCCAGGGAATGGGAGATCTCAGTTGGTTAGGGTTCGCATTTCATATCGCGCTGGTTGATCGGGGGCCCGTGGGCTGCATGTTAAAGGTCTTCCTCTGACTCCGCTCTGTGCAAACTCAGCCAACTTTAATGACACCGCGTGTTTCAGAGGAGAAACGTGGATGTGCACTGTCTCCCACATCAGCAGTGGGGTTCATGAATGAGCTGGGGGGTGGTTGCCAAATTATGGTGGTAATAGGAATTTAACATGTACAGCCACACATTGGGCACCAAAAAGACTAAGAAAAAACTAAAATAAACTGTCCTGTAGTATTTTGTAAGTCCGATACAAAAAACAGAAAATTGTTAATTTTGTTAAATAAAGCTGGATGTAATCCGGTCACATTGTTTAAAATTAATCCCAAACTGAATTGTTTCAGCAAGCCCTACCATATTAGGATTCTATTGTCGTTGTTCACATACCATGGCCACAATGCAATTTTCAGCCAGATTATAGCAAAAGTAAAAAACTAGGAGAGCAGGAGAGCAGAGAAGTGAAGGAGTGCTTTTGTGTTCAGTCCGTTTCAGCTGACTGTTAGTCCGAGTATTTGGACTTGGCTTGTGGAAGAACAAGTTTTACTGATTAACCTGGCCTGTTTCTTTGGTCATGTTCTTGGATTGATTAACTCTGGGGAACAGCTAAACTGTTAAGAGGAGCTCAAAACCAGAGAGAGGTTTTTTTTTTTTAACGGGTTTTCTACATTTGACTTCGTTCTCATCCTGACCACCCCGATCAACAAAACAAAAATATATTTTATGTGTACCTTTACGATCTGGTATTGCGGTTTGTTTCATTGCGACATGAGACAACTTCTGCCTCCCGTTGCTGGTCCTGTCCAGACCTGGGTCAAATACGTATATGTACTGGATTCAAATACTTTTCTACGCTTTACTGATCTTGTCTGGTGTATTGGAACCAATGAAATACTCTCAAAAAGTGCAAACCCTGACTTCTGTTCATATTTGCAAGCTCAGTTACACCAGGCAAGATCAATAGAGCACAGAAAAGTATTTGAATCCAAAACAAATACATATTTGACCCAGGCCTGGTCCTGTCACACTGTCTCTATGCTGCCATTGCATTGTGGGGGATTTTCAGAACCTCCGATGACTTATGCTTTCATTTTACTCTTTTTGTGTGTTCATCAGGGGCGGTTTTAGTGATTTGGAGGCCCCAGGCAAAGACCAATGTGAGGCTGAGGCCCTTCTCCATTTTGCTTAACGCAATCATAGCTAGTGAACAAAAACTATTTGGAGGCAGCTCTTTTCAGTTAACAAAGCCACAGAACTAAAAGACATACCCTAATGAGAATTCTAACTGAAGAACAAATAACCTTCAGTCAGTTAGAAGAAGACAATATGGCAAGAAAAAGTTTATAAGTATATAATCTTTAATTCTTTCAAGACAAAAGTATAGTACATGCTTTTTTATAAAGCATTTAAACATCCACTATTCTCTAGGGGTAAAGTCTAGGGGTAACAGGCTGAGGCAGCAATAAGGCTGCTAACGTTAGCTAGCTCAGCTTCTTCAACTAACGTTACACCTGTTGTAAAAAAAGCTAGAGTGAGAGCACCTATTATCAACCAACTTTGTTCGACAGACAGGAAACCGTAAACTGATTTGCAACTGAAAAAATGGGCGACATCTAGCGGTTGGTGCTGGAAGGACCCGGGCGAACCCTGACACAGGGATAGCATATTAGCAGCAGCAGGATAACACATTAACAGCTGCAGGGATATCACATTAGCAGCAGCAGCAGGGATAGCACATTAGCAGCAGCAGCAGCAGGGATAGCACATTAACAGCAGCAGGGATAGCACATTAGCAGCAGCAGGAATAGCACATTAGCAGCAGCAGCAGCAGGGATAGCACATTAACAGCAGCAGGGATAGCACATTAACAGCTGCAGGGATATCACATTAGCAGCAGCAGCAGGGATAGCACATTAGCAGCAGCAGCAGGGATAGCACATTAACAGCAGCAGGGATAGCACATTAGCAGCAGCAGGGATAGCACATTAGCAGCAGCAGCAGCAGGGATAGCACATTCACAGCAGCAGGGATAGCACATTAGCAGCAGCAGGGATAGCACATTACCAGCAGCAGCAGCAGGGATAGCACATTAGTAGCAGCAGGGATAGCACATTAGCAGCAGCTGCAGGGATAGCACAGCAGCAGAATGGCAGAATGATCAAATGGTATAACAGGTAAGGTTGGTGATTTAAAGAGCTCTCCCATTAAGGCATAAGTATCATTGTGGTATAGTTTCAATTAGGATAAAAATATCTACACACTAAAATGAATAGCTCCCCTAGAATCTATTGAGTTAAAGCAACATTTTTTGTTTGTTTTGGCTTGGAAGGTTTTTCCAAAAGATTTATTTTGTTTTTTCTTCCTTTACTGATGCTGGCTTCTTGAAGTTTAAGCTATAGCTTTAAGGAAAAGGAATATGAATATTTGATTTAATATATATATTTTGCTGTTTTTTTAGATAAAGCACAATTTACATTTAGCTTCGATGCTTAAGTACACATACCCAGATGATTTCAGACTTTCAGAATTGTACATACAGTCTCCGTACCTCCGTACCTGAATTTTTGAAAATCCACCTCAAACACACTCAACCCAGTCGCATTTTTCACTTCAAATTCACTGAATTATTTCAGTGCGCTTTGCCACAATGGAATCATTTTGTCAGCATATCAATTAAGTTGGCCTGTTTCTTTGGTCATGCTCTTGGATTGATTAACTTTGGGGACCACCTAAGCTGGTCAGTTTAAGAAGAGCTCAAATCCATAGCTAGGATTTTTCTCTTTTTTATTTTGTTCTCATTCTGACAACTCAGCAACAAAACAAAAAAAATCTTGTGATCTCATTCTGACAACTCACAGTCGAAAAACAGAAATAAATCTTTTGAGTTCCTTTACAAGCTGGTATTGTGGTTTGTGTTCCATCGTGCTATCATGCGATGTCAGCCTCCCTTCACATGTCCTGTCACACTGTCTCTATGCTGCCTTTGCCCTGCTGGGCATTTTCAGATCCTCTGGTGACTTCTGCTTTTATTTTACTCTTTTTGTGTGTTCATGTTGTTTTTCTTCTGACTGTGACTCAAAATAAAAGTGAAAGTGTTATGGACGGAAAAAAGTCAGCCCCCTTATGGCTTTTGTGTGTGAGAGAGTGTCAGTGCTATTACTTTATGCTTTAAAATCGTTTGCAGTTGGTTAAAAAAAAAAACACCAGCATGCGTGATTATGGCCAATTACACCAGGGTGGAAAAACATCCCACCCTGCTTAAACTATAAAAGTCAAGAAGCTCAGGAAGACACACCTCTTAGCACTGACAAACACAGGTGAGAACATGGCTTTGTATGATTTCTCTTCATTCTGGAGTTTTATGCTTTTGGATTTATGAGGATGGATTCATCCTCATTCATCCTCATCAATTATACCTCATATCTATCTATGTCATTGATTGGATGCTTCGCAATGTCAGTGAATTTAACTTCAAGACAACTTTATTTATACTCAGTTGTGAATTTCTATTTTGCATACATTAGAAGCTTGGTGGTATTCGAGTTTCCGAACCCATGTTTGGGACACGTTTCCAAGAGACTACATTTGTACATCAGAACACTTCAATGTTCTTTGCCTTCTTGCCTTGCAAAGAAGTGACAAGGTGGTGACTGGATTAGCACATAAGCAGAGGAAGTTTCTTCTGCTTTCAGTCTACATCAGTTGGGTTTTTATCCCTGTCCTGTCAAAATACATGTATATTTCTATATCTCTTTTTCAGGAACAGAGAAGGTCCCTTTCGTACATGTGTGTTTCCTGGTTGGGAAACATTCCACATTTATTTTCTTTCTGTGCTTACAAGAGGACTGGTACATGAGAACTCAGCAATGGCACAATCTCACACAAGGTAAAGATATCTAACTGTAGACAACATATACAGTTTGCATGCAGCAGTTGGTTACTGTAATATTGGTATTTCTGAGCAGTGCCGATCAGTGGTGTCACTAGGGTTGGTGACACCCGGTGCAGTCGACCCTTCAGTGTCACCGATGTTGTCGACGGGGGGGGGGGGGGGGGGGGGGGGGGGGAGCGTGTGGGCGAAAGGAATTGCGTGTTATGCATTCAAACGACAAAGCGCTTCTCGTCATATTATTACCACTAACTAAATCAACTGCATCGGAGAAATTTTCTGTTTCAAATCGTTGCTACACAAAACATTGCGCAAAGAATTTATTGCCAGTCATTTCGGTGTCACCCCACTCTGATGGTGCGCACCTCCTGCACCCCCCTAGTGACGCCTCTAGTGCAGATGGCAGATTTGTTGCACTGATTTTTGTCTCTGGTCTGAATCATTTGTTTGAGGGTGTGTGTTGGCACAAATCTATGGCAAAGTAGTGTTTCAATTATTCGCTCTGAATTATTTATTTATTGTATTCTGTTATTTTTTCTTCAGTTTCAAGATGATACTGTATCTGTCTCAGTGTCCTGGAAAATGTGTGTGTGTGTGTGTGTGTGTGTGTGTGTGTGTGGTAATGACTATGAATAAATGAAAACACATATGTTGTTTCATTTCTCTTAATCTTTTAGTTGCTCTACAACAAGAGGAGAAGCTACATCTAAATTGTCAGATGTAATTAAGAACAGTGTAGAGATTGCAACAGAACCCATAAGAATATACCAGCTGAACATAGTCCCGGAATATCTGAATGATGAAGGAACGGTTAGAATATACACATTTGGAAAAAAGGACTCCCAAAAAAGGAACAGGACAATCCTGATCGTTGGAGAAACAGGAACAGGGAAGTCTTCGATCATTAATATGGTGGTCAACTACATGCTAGGTGTAAAGTGGGAAGACAAGATCAGGTTTCAAATCATTCCAGATGAAAGCAAAAAACGCCAGACTGAATCTCAGACCACTGCAATTACTGCCTATGAGATTTATGGGCTGGAGGAACTGTCTGTTCCTTTTACCATGACAATCATTGATACACCAGGATATGGAGACACAGGTGGGCTTCAGAAAGATCAAAGTATTTCTCAGAATCTCTGCCAGTTATTTAATTCCACAAGGAGCATTCAACAAATAGATTTAGTTTGCCTTGTGGTGAAAGCATCTACTAATCGCCTCAGTCCCAGTCAGAAGTACATCTTTGATGCCATCCTGTCCATCTATGGGAAGAACATGGAGAAAAATGTCATGACTCTCATCACCTTCTCAGACTGGTTGTCGCCTTCAGAAGCTCTTGAGGCAATTACTGAGTCTGGTTTCCCTTTTCCCAAAAATGAAAACAATGAACCTGTTCACGTCCTGTTCAACAACATTTCTCTAAGGAAATATCAGAAGAAATGTGAAAACGTATATAAAACGAGCTGGGATAACGGAATTGAGAGCATGGGGGAGTTCTTCCAGACTTTGGATCGAATGGAACCTCAAAGCTTGAGGATGACTGAAAATGTCTTGAAGGAACGTAGGAGACTGGAAGCTTGCATCCAGAGCTTCGAGAGTCAGATCGAGGTGGTGGAAATGAAGCTCAAGGCACTTGTGGAAGTTAAGAAAACTCTGGAAGAGCACAAAGTGGACATAAGGAAAAATAACAACTTTCAGTACAAATACACAACTGTAGTCATGAAGAGGGTCCAAGTTCAGGCAACGACACTGTGCTGCACCAATTGTATGGTAAACTGCCATCATCCGTGTACATGGGTATCTGATCTAAGCTGGTGTCATGTAATGAAGAAAGAGAAATGTACGGTCTGTCCCGGAAAATGCAGCTATATGGTCCATACAAAAGGATACACAATGTATGCGCCAGAATGCGAAGAAAAAACAGGAACTTATGAGGACCTGAAGAAAACTTCTGAAGGGATGATAGCCACACAAGAGGAAGTGATGTCCATACGTGAGCAAGAGTTGAGGAATGCAGAAGCTGAGAAAACCAGCCTCATTGAAAGGTGTTTCCAGAGCATTCTCCAGCTTAGAGACCTTGCTCTGAAGTTCGATTCTGATTCTACTCGTCAGAGTATTCTCAAGCTGATAGAAGTGCTGAAGAGGAGCAACGAGGCAGAAAAGGCAGAAATGCTGCAGAAGATTCTAGAAAACACTGCATGAACAGACAAACAGATGTGGGGAATACGTGTTACAAGCTCTTCTGCATTTCGTGTATACATTGTATGGTCAGAATTATGTTAGAGCTAGCCTGAATATTTATTAACCAAGAAATTCCCCTGTTGCCCCATACTATGAAACAGACACATGGGCAACAGCTACCAAAATAAACCACCAAAGGTGTATTCAGTCAGGATTGTAACTTTCTTTATCTCTACCTCTAGTGGTGGAAGCTGGTGTCACCATAGAAACTACTGGAGAGACACTCCCAGGCTCAACCTAACAACAAATGAGGTGTTGAGAAAAGTATACGCAATTTAAGCCAGAAAGCAACTCTATGACAAGGGGGGAAATATGACTGTATGCTTGACTGGTAAAATGGTTTTATTGTTTTGTATTTGATAGATGGTTTTATTGTTTTGTATTTGATTTCTTTTGAGGTGGATCTTCATTTTCTAAGTGTTTTATCATATAGAATTCCACGGAGACCTCAGTAACTGAGCACACATTCTAAAAAATCTTGGTAGTCCAAGACCAATGGCATTTTTTCAGAAAAAAATGTCAAACTGTCTTCCTGTTGATTTTATTATCTAAAATGGTTTGTTTAATGGTCTTTTAATGTACTGTGGGGTGCTTTGCAGATTAGTATTTCCACAGGTCCTATAATCCTGATGAGTAATTAAGAAGTGAGTAGGCCCAGACCCCTTGGAGGATCTGTGTATAGATTTAAAAAGCCTTTAAACTTAAACTGCTTTGGTGCGAGGAGGGAAAATATATATATATTCTGCTTTTGTTTGTGAGAAATGCCATTATTTGTTCAATGAATATAGTGAATATAACCAATCATTTACTTTATTTTTCCAACTATTTCCTGTTCTGGAACTGGTAGATCCAAACTGAAAACAACTTGCATGGCAATGTGAAAGACGCCAGCTGAAGAGGAGTATGACAGTGAATCTGAATGTGAAATGTAGAAGTAGAAGCAAAGGTTTTGGGTTCCTTGGTCTTGGTCACCCTCCTTTGGTAAAATCTTGCTGATTTCATTCTTTATGAAGCTCTTCCCATCTTCACTGCAGATGTAACATTCCTCTCATTCTCACTGATGTTCCAGTTAGTTCAGGGCTCCTACAAGAAGCACTGATCTTCACCACCTGCTGTAACTACTAAATGCACTGTGGTGTAATGTTTTGCATTCTGTGAAACCCATCAGTTTGTGAAGATCTATGCATGAAATAAAAGGTTCAGATAAGATTTGTGTGCGTTTGCTTTATTTGACAATGTGCTCTTTATCCTGAAGCCATTGTTTCATTACCTAGTGCCTTGATGGTCATGCCATACTGACCAGTGCCTTAAATATTCCTGCTTCCTCAAATTTAATAAATTGTTGTTATTTGAACTAATCAGCACAGTACTGGACCCTGTATAATGAAGCAGGAATACTGAGTTATCTGGATAACAGAGAGTAAAATCAGGACACTCCCAAATCTGGAACATGGACTGAAGAAAAAAGAGCTGTTCTGGGTTTTACTCAGCTCAGTAATCCAGCTAATTCAGTAATCCTCTTTCGTGACATGCAGTGGCATCTGTCTGATGAAGCTGCATGTAATTTTATCATTTCTTCTGAAAAGTTAATCATCAGAAACAGAGAGGGACTTATGTATTAAACAGCCGTTGCAGCCTGTAGTGGGTGCTGGGAAAAGGTTTCAAAATAGAATCAAGGTTGGGGAGGGGGGGATTTTTTTGGGGCATCCTTATAAATAATATTTTTATTTACTACTGAAACGGGAAACAACAGAAATCCTTCATAAATCCAGAATTGTGTATTAATCATGAATATTACTGTATAAACTGTCAATCAAATTTTGGAAATAAATGAAGTCAATGTAAATTTATTTTACAATCGTTCAGTACAATCCAATGTTGCATCATTTACACACTGATAACACATTTCAGTCAGACAACTCCCAATTTGAATTTAAAAACTTTTTTTGAGATTTCATGTTGGTGCAACTTTGGCATCAAGGCTCTGCCTCTTATCACTTCCTGTTACCATAAACCAGCCAAAATGATAACAAGGAGACTTACTGACACCTCTCACGTCTGGAATTCACCAGAAAAAAACAAGTGTTTCCTCCTCCTCTATTGCTATTAGCTTCATATTACAGTAAACAAAATGATAGGGAAGGAAACAGGAAAGTGACCTGTCATTCAAAGTTCAAAGGCTTTATTTTTCATGTGCATATACATGTACATACAGTGAAATGCTGGTGCGACAACTCCTTGTAGACTGTGCAACATAACGCTTCAATAATAATAATGGTATACAAAAAAAGAAAACATATGAATAAGAATAAAAAGAGAGAAGAATATTAAGAGCAAAAAAATAATTAAATAATAATAATTTAAAAATAATAAGTAAAAACGTAAGTCCTAAAATAAGTCATAGGAATTAGCTCAACCGATACATAATACAGTAAGTACAAACAAAAAAGAAAAATACAAAGTAAACCTTAAGACGGTAAGGTGCTGCAGTGTACATCGAGGTAAAAAGGTGCATGTGCTTGAGGTATTCAAAAAAAATGAAAAATGTGTGCAAAAAAGATGTGTGAAAAGATGTAAACGGGTAGTTGGTCGCACTATTCCAGGACAGTTGTCCTGGCAGTGAAGTTAAAGTTCCAAGCACTGATGGCCTGAGGGAGGAAGCTCCTCCTAAGTCTCTCAGTGCTGGTCCTGTGGCTGCGTAGGTGTTTGCCAGACCGCAGCAGCTCAAACAGTCCGTTGTTGGGATGGAAAGAGTCCTTTCCAGAGGTGGGTAGTAACACGTTATATTTACTCCGTTACATTTACTTAAGTAACTTTTTGAATAAAATGCACTTGTAAGAGTAATTTTAATGCAACATACTTTTCACTTTTACTCAAGTATATTTGTGAAGAAAAAATGTTACTTTTACTCCGTTATATTCGGCTACATTCCGCTCGTTACTTTTATTTTTTACCCATTTTTTATTCAATGCACGTTCTGTTTGTTTCTTTCTCTCAGAGAGACTTCAGCCAAAGAGGCTGACTGGTCTTTGCTTTGGCGCTGTCATAGCCCCACATGACTCCGTTTCACCAATCAGACGTAGCTAGTCACAGCACACAGAAGGATGAGTGGGCGACAACAATGGCTGAAACAACGGCGGGCGATTCGTAGGAGGCAGAACACCCCTGGCCTCACATTCAAACTACGTTATACTTACAGACTACCAAAAACAGTAGTTACATTATGCGCTGCCTTCTTTGTCTGCCTAGAAATGTGGACATTTCAGCCTACAAGAACTCAACTTCGAACTTGAGAAAATATGTGGCGGTAAGTTGTATGTTAGTTTTGGCTGTGGATAGATAACTATTTGACTGAGTGGTCATTTATGGTCTTGGACAATCCGTTTGTGAAATATACGCGCATTTGTGATGCCTGGGTACCTTCCAAAATAGCTGTGCATAACACCACAGGCGTTGTTTACGGTGGTGTCGCCCTTTTTAGTACAGTCTGGCTTGATTGACAATTCATTTATTCAGTACGTGAGAGTATAAGCTTTCTAACGATGTATAACATGTCTAATTTTGCTTTTGGAATAGCGTTGTTTAGGTCAGCGTAACCGAATATTTTCTTATCATCGCATTCACTTGATGTATTCACTCTGTGGTAGCAGTAAAAGACGCAGCACAGAACGTGGTCAAGGATTATTCGTAATTTCTTGGGAAATACTATTATTATTGAGGACTTCTGGGCATAGCTAAGCCGTATGTTTGCTGATAGACCTAGCTGACATCGTTTTCTGGAGCAAAACAGAAGCGGATTGAACTGTATTGTTGATTTACGGTCTCTGTCTCCATCTACTGAACAGAGATAAGATTTCATCATTGCTATGTAAGTAGGCTATTATTGCTCAAAATACTTCGGTTATATACGATATTTTTGAAATTGAGTGTATTTAAATAGGTTACTGGTATTAATGTGGATATTTCACAGTGTAATGTAAGCGTTAGTTAATAGTGTAATAGTTTTTGTGAAGCATGCAATAGTCATGACGTGAGCGCTGGAACATTGCATAGCATACATAACGTTTGTTTACGCTAAACCGGAAGTTCTGCACATATTTCGCGCAAAGCATCATGGGACTTTGGAATATCGTGGAGAAGTGCATCATAAGGTACAATAATGGTGATACAAAGCATTATGTTTCCCACATATAAAGTTTCTGTTTGAATTTGAGCAGGCTCCTCTTTGTTGTGATAATGAGCCTATTTTAATGGATAAATCCCTGTAGCCTCATTGATATTTTTTCTGTCAACGGAGGGTTCACCCCAACAAACTGACGGGGTATACAGACTTAATAGAGTCCAACAGAAAGCGAAAATCCTCCTCTTCTGACGAACCTCCTGTGTATTGTTTTATTTAAAGGGATATGATTTAGGCCATATTTGAATTTGCACATGGCTATTTTATATTTTGTTTATTTCTATTGGACAAGCATTTACAATTTTATATTTTGGACATTTGGATTTTTACGTTCATTTACATTGCTCTGCTTATTACATTAAATCAGATTATATGAAGTAACTCAGTACTTGAGTAGTCTTTTCACGAGATACTTTCTTACTCTTACTCAAGTAATTATTTGGATGACTACTTTTACTTCTACTTGAGTCATTATTATTTTAAAGTAACAATACTTTTACTTGAGTAGTTTTTGGCTACTCTACCCCCCTCTGGTCCTTTCTAATCCTCTTTGCTCTGCTTAAGCACCTCCTGGGGTACAGGTCCTGCAGAGTGGGGAGTGTGGTCCCCATGGTACGCTCAGCTGACCGCACCACCTTCTATAGGGCTCTCCGGTCCAGAGAGGAGCAGTTCCCATACCAGACGGTGATGTTCCCCAGCAGGATTCTCTCAATGGTTGCAGAGTAGGTTTTCAGGATCTTCTTGGAGACTCTGAGCTTCCTCAGCTGTCTGAGGTGATACAGGCGCTGCCTTGCCTTTCTCACCACAGTGTCGGTGTGCAGTGTCCATGTCAGGTCCTCTGTGATGTGGACATCGAGGTACTTGAAGTTGCTCACCCTCTCGACCGGTGTCCCATTGATCTGTAGGGGGGTGTCGGTCCTGAGCCGTTTCTTCTTACAGAAGTCCACCACCACCAGTCTGGACAGTAACAACAAATAAAACCCCCAGGAAAATACTGGGAACTCAACTCACAAGATTCAAAGTAAGTATAATGACACATGGTTTACAGGAACCTGGTTTATCTTACTGTATAAATTTAGGTATGAAATTCTGATAACTGTATATTGTGTAAACGTTTACAATTTTATGTCTTTACGTTCCTAGTAATGCTAACAAACATATGTGACAGAGGATGCTGGGTAATATAAAATGCAACTATTCAAACTTGGCCAGTAAGGGAAGGTTCTAGAACAACCTGTCAGGACACTTGCTGTTTTAATAAAAGGCGATCTATAGATAAAAAGTTTTTTTTTTTTTTTTGCTTATGGGGTGTTGGGAGGCTCAGCACAGAGAGTCTGACCCTGGGGGGAGTCCAACTAACCACTTGTTTGCCCCCCGGTGCCGTGCGCTGCAAAGTTCTTCAGTGGTCTCACTTGTCTCGCCTGACAGGCCACCCGAGAGCTCCACAGACCTTGGACATTTTTGAGGAGGAGGTTCTGGTGGCTATTGATGACGTCTGATGTCCAGCCTTTTCAGCCGCCTGTTCCATCTGCACACAGAGTAAGATGTCTCACCAGCCCCCTGCGGGTTTATCACATCCCTTGCCTACACTCACCCATCCCAAGGTCTCACTTGTCCCTCGATTGTATCACTGGTCTGCCTCAGTCGAATGGATTCACCGCCATTTCTTGTGATCATGGACCGAGTCAAGCCCGCCCTCTTTGTTCCCCTACCTGATGTAAATAAACCGTGAATGAAAGAGGTGGTCAGTGTATGATTCAGAAAACCAATACAACGCAGTTACCCAACACAAATACAAATATAGCTGAGGCATATCCGAAAATCTCGCTGCAGTTATGCACAGTACGTCATTCAGTAGATTAGACAACAAAACATCCTCAACACACTGGAGTAAACTATTCCTGAGACTGCACTGGTCATGTAGCTGAATGTTTAAAATCATTTAACTTCTTAGACAGCACAACTCTCTCACAAAACAAGACAAACTTACTGGAGTATACTATTCCTCAGACTACACTGGTCATGTGACTGAGTGTTCAAAATTATTTAGCTTTAGATAATGGTAGAACTCCTGTAGGTTCTTGATATTTCTCAGTGAAGCACGCTCCTACCAGTGTTTCATAATAAGCATCTGACTGGAATGGAGAAGAAAGAACAGGTGATGGATCAATTGAATACATAATTGAGGCCAAAGGTTTACATTCACCTGGACTAAAGATATTCAAACTCAGTTTTTCAACACTCTGCACATTTCATGTTATCATACATTTATTTTGGCTAGTCAATTACAGCATTTACTTTGTTCACATCAGAGGTCATTTTAAAGCAATCGATTAGAGACATTTATTTCAGCTTTAATTCACTATGTCAGAATTCCAGTGGATCTAAAGTTTACATACACCAAGTTTTCTGTCTCTTTCAACAGTCTGGAATATTCCAGAAATTGATGTAATGACTTTTTAGAAGCTTCTGGTTGACCAATTGTCATAATTGGGAGTTAATTGGAAGTTAATTGGCACCTGTGGCTGTATTTAAGGACCTACCTTTAAAGCCACTGCCTTTTTGACCTTGATACCATGAGAAAATCCAAGCAACTCAGCCAAGACCTCAGGAAAAAAAATAGTGGACCTTCACATGTCCAATTCCTCCTTAGAAGCAATTTCCAAACTGCTGAAGGTAACACAAGCATCTGTACAAATTAACTCCCAGGGCTGAATGAACTTTGGTCCGAAAGGTTCAACTGAACCACAAGACAACAACAAAGGAATTGGTGAAGGTGTTAATGGCATCAGGAACATCCACCATTTCGAGAATCCTACATCGCCATTGCCTGAAAGGCTGTCATGCAAGGAAGAAGCCCCTACTCCAAGACCGGCATAAAAAAGCCAGGATAAAGTTTGCAGGTGATCACCAGGACAAAGATGTAGCCTTTCGGAGGAGTGTTCTCTGGTCAGATAAAACAAGACCAGGTTAAAATCTAGTATGATCCGTGATCCTGCCGACCAGTGGTGTAACTTCATAACACGGCCGACCAATGGTGCAACTTCATCACTCACTCAGTCACTCAGTCAGTCACAGACATTCGCGTTTGTAGGGCTGGCCCCACTCTTGCGGTCCAGCTAACAAAAACTGTTTCATCTGAGCAGAACTGTTCGGCCATAATGATCAGCACTATGTATGGAGAAAAAAGGGTGAGGCTTTTAATCTGAAGAACACCATCCCAACTCTGAAGCATGGGGTTGGCAGCATCATGTTGTGGGGGTGTTTTTCTGGAAAAAAGATTGGTGCACTTCAGAAAATAGATGGCATCGTGAGGAAGGAGGATTATCTAGAAATACTGAAGCAACACCTCAAGACATCAGCTAGAAAGTTAAAACTTGGTTGCAACTGGGCCTTCCAGCAGGACAATGCTATGAAAGTGAAAGCATTGGAGTGGCCATCACAAAGTCCTGACCTGAATCCCATAGAAATTTTTGTGGATTGAACTGAAAAAGTGTGTCCAAGCAAGGAGGCCCACAAACCTGACTGAATTACACCAGTTCTGCCAGGAGGAATGGGCAAAAATTCCAGCAAAGTATTGTGAGAAGCTTGTGGAAGGCTACCCCGAGCATTTGATTCAAGTTAAGCAATTAAAAGGCAATTCCACAAAATACTAACAAAGTACATGTAAACTTTTGACCCAATAAAAATGTGATATAGTACATAAAAGCTGAAATAAAGTTGTCTTAGCTATTATTTTGAAATGACCTCTTACGGAAATAAAGTAGATACCCTAATTGACTTAACACAGGAAATGTATAGTAACATGAAATGTGTGGAGTTGTGAAAAATTGAGTCTGAATGTCTTTAGCCTAGGTGTATGTAAAAATTTGGCCTCAACTGTACTTGGCAGCCAGGCTCCAACTGATGCTTCACTGCAGTTTGTGTACTTGACATGCCATTGTAAACAGGAAAAGGAATGTGATTTATCTGTAATATACACGCTCATATGAAGAGCGGCTGCAGATTTACCAATCCCTCTCTCCTCCAGAATTCACCTGAAAAAATCAAGCGTTTCCTCCTCCCATATTGCTATTGACCAGAGCTTTATATCATGATCAAGGTGTTTTCGTCGCTGGGAAGATTGGCTGGTTCATGCACAAAGCAGTACTTCAGAGAATTGGGATTCACAGTGTCGGTCTCTTTGGCCATTTTGTACAGGAAAACTAAAAAGTCAAAGTCAAGTAACACTAAAGAACTTTATAATAGTCAGAAAATCAGCTTGCATGAGACAGAGCACAAAATAACTTCTATTTGTGGATATTTGTTCAAATGATAAAACATACCAGCAAGCAAATAAAGATCCACTTTTAAAAAACAATTAAAGACAATTCAAAAATAATAATTCCAGTCACATTGTTCTGTTGAGCTTAAGAGTCTCTTTCTCTTCCGTAGTTTCTATGGCGATATGGACAGGTTCCGCCACTACAGGAAGAGATAGGTAAAGTTACAATCCTGATTGAATTCACCTTTGACAGTTTATTTTGGTAGCTGTTGTCTACTGTTGCTAATGCCTGTTTCACAGTAGGGACAACGGGAAGTCCTTGGTAAATAAGCGTAACTGTTTGCTCTAAAATAATTTTGGCCCTACAACATCTACATGGAAAGCAGAAGAGCTCGCAACTAAACACACATCTTCTCCACATCTGTTAATCTCTTTGCACAGTGTTTTCCAGAATATCCTGCAGTGTTTCCACTTTCTCTGCCTCGTTGTTCCTCTCCAGCACTTCTATCAGCCTGAGAATACTCTGACGAGTAGAATCAGAATCGAACTTCAGAGCAAGGTCTCTAAGCTGGAGAATGCACTGGAAACACCTTTCAATGAGGCTGGGTTTCTCAGCTTCTGCATTCCTCAACTCTTGCTCATGTGTGGACATCACTTCCTCTTGTGTGGCTATCATCTCTTCATAAGTTTTTTTCAGGTTCTCATAAGTTCCTGTTTTTTCTTCGTATTCTGGCTGATATACTCTGTGTCCTTTTTCATGGTCATTGTAGCTGCATCTTCCGGGACAGACCGTGCATTTCCCATTCCAGTCCATTACATGACACCACCATAGGTCAGGTGCCCACGTACATGCAGTGTGGCAGGTTACCTCACACTTGGGACAGCTAGTTGCAGCTTCAACAGCTGTGACCTTCTTCACAACAACAGTTGTGTATTTATACTGAAAGTTGTTATTTTTCCTCATGTCCTCTTTGTGCTCTTCCAGAGTTTTCTTAACTTCCTCAAGTGCCTTGCACTTCATCTCCACCACCTCGATCTGACTCTCACAGCTCTGGATACAAGCTTCCAGTCTCCGGCGTTCTCTCAAGACATTTTCAGTCATCCTCAAGCTTTGAGTTTCCATTCGATCCAAAGTCTGAAAGAACTCCCTCATGCTCTTAATTCCATTATCCCAGTGACGTTTGAATGATTTTTCATATTTCTTCTGATAATCATTAAGAGGACAGTTGTTGAACAGGAAGTGAACAGGCTCATCAATTTTATCTTTGGGGAAAGGTACGCCAGACTTGATAACTGCTTTAAGAGCATTTGAAGGTGGCGTCCAGTCAGAGAAGGTGATGAGAGTCAGGATGTTTTTCTCCATGTTCTTTCCAAAGAGGGACAGGATGGAATTAAAGATTTTCTTCTGGAAAGGAGTGAGGCGATTTGCAGATGCCTTCACCGTAAGGCAAACTGCATCTAGTTGTTGAACGATGTCGAAAGATTCCAGTAATTTGTACAGATTTTCAGCAATTCTTTCATCTTTCTCAGGACCTTCTGTGTATTCATATCCTGGTGTATCAATGACTGTGAGGGGAAAAGGAACAGACAGCTCCTCCAGTCCAAAAATCTCATAGGCAGTAATCGCACTGGTTTGAGATTCACTTTGGAGTCTTTTGCCTTCATCTGGAATGATTTCAAACCTGATCTTGTCTTCCCACTTTACCCCCAGCATGTAGTTAACCATCATATTGATGAGCGCAGACTTCCCTGTTCCTGTTTCTCCCACCATCATGATTGTCCTGTTCCTTTTGTTGGGGTCCTTTCTTCCAAAAGTGTATCTCCTGATGAGTCCATCTTTATTCAGTGCTATCTTGACTGTGTTCAGCAGGTGTGTTCTTATGGGTTCTGTTGCAATCTGTTTGCTGTTCTTAATTACATCTGACCACTTAGATGTAGCTTCTTCTCTTGTTGTAGAGCAACTAAAAGATAGAGAAGTTTTTTTCTAAAGAACCATTTTGTTATTCATAGTAATTACCACACACACACACACACACACACACACACACACAAACTTGCACACACACACACACAGACACACACACGCATGCACGTATGCACATGCACACAGGTAAACACACATACACAGGCACACACATACACACTTGCACACACACATACACACACACTTATCATGTACAGTATCATATATTATAATTGAAGAAAAAATAATTTTAAAAATGTCAACCTTAGTGAATATTCTTTATGAATCCAGTTTAAAAAGTGAAGACAGCTATTCAGTGTACACAGAGTACAATAATAAATAATTCAGTGCACATAATTAATACACTCCTTTGGCAGAGATTTGTGAGAACTGTATACACACCCTCAAATAAATGATTCAAACCAGAGACAAAAAGGAAGTCTGTGTGGCAGATCTGACATCTGCAATACACCAAAATACCAATATTACAGTAACCAGCTGTTGCAAACAAACAGTATGTGTATCATAGAAACTGCAGTCAGAAACTGCATTGTTACCTTCCATGAGCCATTCTCAGGTTCTCAGGTACCAGTCCTCTTGTAAACACAGAAAGAAAACAAATACAGTGTCTTTGGCAACCAGGAAACACACATGCACGAGAAGGACCGTCTCTGCACCTGAGAAAGGTAAAGATATACATTTATTTTGACAAGATAAACCCCATTGATGCACATTCAAAGCAGAAAGTAGTTTCCTTTGCTTATGCGGCAAATCTTTCGGACACTTACCTTCTTCTTGTCCTACAAATGGAAGCAGAGCAAGCAATTCTTCAAATACCACCCGGCTACAAATGTATGCAAATTACAAACTCACAACTGCAGGTAAATAAGCTTATTTTGAAGTTAACTTCACTGACATTGTGAAGCAAACGATCGGTACTACAGATCCAAGGATTCAACAGCCTAAAACTCCAGAATGCATCAAGAATGAAGAAAACCACACAAAGCCGCTCTCTCACCTGTGTTTGCCGGATCATCTGCAGACCCAGGAGGTGTGTCTTGCTAAAGAAATGTGGGTGAAGAAATGTGTTCTAATTGGCCATAATAGCATATGCTGATGTTTTTTGTTAACCAATTGCCTACCGTTTTAAAGAGAAAAAAAATGAAAAAAACCCCTACCCCTTTCCCATTGGAGAAGACATGAACCTACAAAAAGGAGCAACAAAAAAATAAGAGTAAATAAATACTTCTGCTCTCAAATTTAAAAAGGAAAATAAGGAAAACAGAGCACCCTCTTTTCATTTCGGTTCAACTGAAATCTCTTTTCCGTGTTTGGTGTGAACATCCCCTTGGGCACATTGCTGGTGTAGACCATTAGACCGAGAGATCGGAGGCAGGTATTTCTCCAGTGACACGTTTCCCCAGCTTCAGCTCCTTGGGGAGGGCTCCACCTGCTGCAGGTCGGTGGTACAGCACCCAGGAGAGGTCCTCGCGTGCAGCACTACGGAAAATTCCACCCGCGCCCAATACGGCCACACTGCAGCCTGCAGTAGGAACGTTCCCGAAATGTTTGTTTTGTACTATTTACACCAGCACTTTAAACCAGGTCCTCGGTGTGAGACTACTGATTCCAAAGCCAATATTTTGACTGCTGCGCTTCTAGATTTTCAAATATTATACCGAACTTGCTTGCTGTCTTCACAAGGATAACATTGACATTATCAAATCACACTATTACTTTTCCTGTACACGTTAATTTAGTGTTCTTGGGTACTAGAATGTAGCACAGATGTTCTCACTGCTGAACTAATGAAGAGATTAATTCAAATTCTCATGCTCTAATTTAATGCTAACCCATCGAAGTATCCTGTGTTCCCATGTTCTATTTTAGACCACCTGTCACAATAAACACCGCCATTATAAAACGAAAGACAGGTCAGCATAGTTTCATGGCAGTAGAAAACCGGTGTCTATTGAAACTCTATGAACCTAAGTGGCTTCTTGCAGTGTATTATCATAGTGTTTGTATTTAAGATTCACAATATTTATAAATGCTTAGCCTTATTTCTAATAGAATTTTTTTTAATGTTGACCTGTTGAAATGTTACACTGAGTCAGGAAATTGAACATGGAGTGAACTTCAGATGATGCAAAAAGATTTTACAAGATTTTTCTTTTAATGCATAAAGCTTTAAATGGTTTGGCTGCAGAATGTCTTAACGAGTTACTTATTCTTTACTCTCCTCCAAGATTAATTTGTTCACAGGGTGATGGCTATACGAAAATTCCAAGTATATCTAAAATTTTAATGGGCAGCAGAACCTTACAGAGTTCCTGTCTCAAAACATACCTTGTGGGTGTGGCTTCTCACTAAAAAGTCCTAAAATATTATTTGAATTCAAAATCAGATCGTCACGAAACTGGATGTGTATCTTCGGCATGATTTGGTTCCACTCGGTCAACAGGTAGCCCTGTACTAGCATGCAAAAGATGGTGCAAATCGACCGATAGGGAGTGCTACATTAATTCATAAGGCAATTGAATCCAAATGTATTTGCCTTTTTCACATATACGCCTTGTGTCCCCTATCTTTTCTGGCAACGTGAGAAAATGGTACATGTCAGACTGAACTTCTCTGGCACTCAGGAATATGTGAATATCAGAAGGAAAACGTTTGCCCTTTTAAGATATTTCAGGGCGTTCATACACTGCCTCCGTCATGTTTCATGGTACTATAACTGCATCATTGTGACTTTAAAACTATTTTAGATAAAGCCATGTCTGTGCATCTTATGAACTGACCATTTTATTGCATGTGTCTACAGTTGGTTATTGCTATTTATATGGTTACATTGATGACGCTGTATTTTGATGGCTTATTAAACATGGTATTTACTAACAAGCTGGTCTGGCTATGCTAATATAACACAGGTTGGGCTATCTTAATGTAACTCAGGCCTGGCTATGCTAATGTAACACAGGTCTGGCTATGCTAATGTAACTCAGGTCTGGCTATGCTAATGTAACACAGGTCTGGCTATGCTAATGTAACACAGGTCTGGCTATGCTAATATAACACAGGTTGGGCTATCTTAATGTAACTCAGGCCTGGCTATGCTAATGAAACACAGGTCTGGCTATGCTAATATAACACAGATTTGGCTATCTTAATGTAACTCAGGCCTGGCTATGCTAATGTAGCACAGGTCTGGCTATGCTAATATAACACAGATTTGGCTATCTTAATGTAACTCAGGCCTGGCTATGCTAATGTAGCACAGGTCTGGCTATGCTAATATAACACAGGTTTGGCTCACACACAGCACCTTTTAAGGAGATTCATATAAAAGATCAGAGTAGTAAAAAAAACACAGAATCTTGTTAATTGCAGGACAGGCACTGAGATTATACCCAAACACGTACAAGCCTTTTAAAGCCAAATTGCTTGTATTAAAAAATATATTAAAATGTTTGAATGTATATTTAATTAACTGGTTGTACATCAGGATTTCATCTGAGCTATTTAATAAATGGATGATAAAACAAATTAAGTACAAGCATTTAAAAAGAGTTCTAAAAAAAAAACTAAAAGTCAGTGTTCTTCCCTCAAGTAGCCAGACATCCTGTTACCATGGCTACTGAAGAACCACAGAACAAAACACAGGTGAGTACAGCTCACCTGCTGGAAAGTTTACGCTGCAAAAAATAACTTTGAGAAGAAAAACCTCTGGAAATGTGAATAGAATTTCAAAAATTCACCTCTTGCCTAATAATGTATTTGTTACCACATACACTTTAAATGCACCTCTTACAGATGTACATTTGTGAAGAGTAATTATTGGCTATCATTAGTAGTGTTGAATTATCGGTATCGACAATACACGCAGTCCTGATTCATTTTCATGCAACTGCAAATTGAGTCATATGAATATGGAATTATGATGGCAGAGCAATTGTTCAGTGTTCCTCTGTGTTTCCAGGGAGACCCCACGATCGAAGCAGGCGACATTCATTATGCCTCTCTGGGCTGTCAGAACTGGAGAGAGAGGCCACACACTCAGGGCGAGAGACACCTTGTGATCTACTCCACTGTGGCTGGAGGGCCAGTTTAGGCCATGGTCAGAGGAGGATGGCACAACATGCTCACAAAACAATAACAACGTCCTCACAAAACAATAACAACGTCTTCACAAAACAATAACAATGTCCTCACAAAACAATAACAATGTCCTCATAAAACGATAACAATGTCTTCACAAAACAATAACAACTTCCTCATCACACTGGAATAAACTATTCCTCAGACTGCACTGGTCATGTAATGGAGTATTTAAAAGTATTTTACTTTTTAGACAGCACAGCGCCCTCAGAAAACAAGACAAACACTGAAATAAACCATTCCTGAGACTGCACAGTTCATGTAACTGAGTATTTAAAAGAAATTAAATTTAGATGATGGTTGACTTGTATGACACTCCTGTGGCTTTTTGAGAATTTTCAGAGAAGCACGCTATTGGCCAAGTGTTTCAAAATAAGCAATTGATTTAAGACTGCTTCATTCTCATAATCTTAGCTAAGCATTCATTTGAAGATGTACTAATCAGCTGTGCTGTGAGCTGTGCTCATTATACAATTTATAAAATCAAAGGTTTGAAATGTAATACGGAAATAAAAAACAGTGTTGCACCTAAATAGCCATAATGACATCGGTTTGTAACCATAGGAACAATGGACCCTAATGAAATATAACGTTTTTTGGTTTCTTGAATTAAACATGAATATTAATGTATTAGCCATCTGTCAACTTATTGAAAACTATTCATTTAAGTCAATGCAATTTGTTTGACCATAGAATTCATTTTGCACATTTTACACATTGTTAATACATTTGTCATTAAGGAAAACAGTATTGTCATTATAAATACAAAATTCATGCCATGTTTTAGTTTGATTTCTCCTGGCGGAGCAGGTTTTTTTTTTTTTTTTTTTTTTTTTAATTTTATGAAAAATATGCATGCATTGTTACAGGCACATTATGAATCTAATTGTCATGGTGCCCTTTCCTAGTGTTCCTGTCTTCTTGTGTTTTCACTAATTATTTCTCATTATCATATTGGTGGTTCTTGGTTGCTGCACGTGTATGTCTCGTTAGTGTAGTTCTGTTCACCTGTTAGACTTAGTACTGCTACTCCTAGTATTTGCGTCACGTTGCAGTCTTTGCATTTCGTCTTCTTGTGGCGTTTAGCCCGTGTAAGCTCCGTTTTATGTTATACAATCAATAAAGTTCTTTAAAATCCCAAAGACTCCTCAGGAGAAATCAAACTGAAAAATGGTGTTGCGAGAACTAATCCCACCGCCCCAAAGTTCACGGTACCCTTCGCTTAGAGGAAGCGAGGGAAATGCGCGTCTTTTTAGAAGCACATATATTTTAAATGCACCATACCGAGTCTGTTCCATGTTTGTTTGTCGCATCTTCTATTAAATACTGTGCTGCTGAGCAGAACTACGCTAACAAGACACAAGCGCAGCAATCAAAACCCACTCATACGGTAATGAGAACTAACCAGGGGAGAGCGCAATGAGACGGGAACACGAGGAATGGGTAATATGCGCCCTCTAGTGGTCGCTTGGGGGAATCATGAAAATAAGATTCATAATGTCCCTGCAACAATGCATTTTCTCAGAAAAGCAAAAAAAAAAAAAAACTTCCTACGGGAGCAATAAAACTGGAACATGGCATGAATTTGTTATTTAAAATGGCAGTATTATTGCCCTTAATTACAAATGTATTTACAATGTGTAAAAGGTGCAAAACATGGATTACACTGAAATGTTTCTGTGATGAAATAGCATTGACTTGAATAAATCTTAATAATTGTAATCATTTGACAGCTAATATATTAATATTCATGTCAAATACAGAAACAAAAACAAGAATATTTCAATTATGGCCATGTGTTCCTCTGGTTGCAAAGCAATGTCATTTGATTTGACATTTCTTTTTTATGAAGGATTTCTGTTGTTTCCAGTTCCAGATGTAAATAAAACTGAATGAAAACTGGATTTAAAACAAAGTTAACTAAGTTATGTTTACCTACGATGAAGGCTGACAGTATAAGAGATTGGAAACAGGAAAGTACTACCCGAGCAGTTATTCATCCCAATTACAGTTCCTGCAGGATTGTTACTCAATATTATTTGTCCTGCTTTATTTAAGTGGAGTACAGGGCTTTATATATTATACAAATCTAAAACTACACCACATATAAAATACAACGTCTATTCAAGGATAGTTGGTTAAATGATAAAACATACCAGTTAGGAAATAAAGTTAGTAAATAACTTTTCCAGTAGAGAATTTCACCAGTCAAGCACACAGTTATGTTCTCCCCCTGTCGTACAGTTGCTTTCTGCCTTTAATTGTCATTACTTCTCGAAACACCTCAACTCTTGTTCTGTTGAGCCTGGGAGTGTCTCTTCAGTAGTTTCCATGGAGACGACAGGTTCCACCACTAGAGGTAGAGATAAGTAATCCTGACTGAATACACCTTTGATGGTTTATTTTGATAACTGTTTGTAGCGGCAACAGAGGATTTCCTTGGTAAATACACTCAGTGGTTCAGGTTTGTGCATAACATAATTTTAACCATACTACATGTACAAGAAAAGCATTCGAGCACACAGCTACACATGTCTTCCCCACATCTGTTTGTCTCTTCATGCAGTGTTTTCCAGAATCTTCTTCAGCGTTTCCACCTTTTCTGTGTCATTGTTCTTCAATATTTCAATCAGCCTGAGAATGTTCTGATGAGTAGAAGCTGAATCAAACTTCAGAGCAAGGTCCCTGAGCTGGAGAATGCACTGAAAACAATTTTCTATGAGATTTGTTTTCTGAGCCTCTGCATGCTTCAACTCCTTTTTACACTTGGACATCTCTTTCTCCGCTGCAGATATTTTGCCTTCAGCTTCTATTTTCAGGTCCTCACGAGTTCCAGTTCTTTCTTCATTTTGTTCCACAAATATTTCTTCATTGGTGTTGTGAACCGCGTAGCTGCATTTTTTGGGACAGGTTGCACAGTTGCTTCTGAAGGACTGCGGAACCCAAGGTTGGAGGCATAATGCCACACACTCAGAGCAGAAAATTATGCTTTTGTCAGTTTTGACCTTCTTTTTGACAACGTCATAGTATTTATACTCAAAGTTGTTATTTTTCCTCATGTCCTCTTTGTGCTCTTCCAGAGTTTTCTTAACTTCCTCAAGTGCCTTGAGCTTCATCTCCACCACCTTGATCTGACTCTCGAAGCTCTGGACACAAGCTTCCAGTTTCTTACGTTTACTCAAGACATTTTCAGTCATCCTCAAGCTTTGAGTTTCCATTCGATCCAAAGTCTGGAAGAACTCCCTCATGCTCTCAGTTCCGTTATCCCAGTGTTGTTTGAATGTTTTTTCATATTTATTCTGATAATCATTAAGAGAACAGTTGTTGAACTGGAAGTGAACAGGCTCATCAATTTCATCTTTGGGGAAAGGTACGCCAGACTCGATAACTGCCTCAAGAGCATTTGAAGGTGGCGTCCAGTCAGAGAAGGTGATGAGAGTCAGGATGTTTTTCTCCATGTTTTTTCCAAAGAGGGACAGGATGGAATCAAAGATTTTCTTCTGGAAAGGAGTGAGGCGATTTGCAGATGCCTTTACCATAAGGCAAACTGCATCTAGTTGTTGAACGATGTCGAAAGATCCCAGTAATGTGCACAGATCTTCAGCAATTCTTTCATCTTTCTCAACCCCTTTAGTGTCCTCATATCCTGCTGTATCAATGACTGTGAGGGAAAAAGGAAGAGACAGTTCCTCCAGTCCAAAAATCTTATAGACAGTAATCGTAACGGTTTTAGAATGGGTTTTTTTTTCTTTGCCTTCATCTGGAATGATTTGAAACCTGATCTTGTCTTCCCACTCTACACCCAGCATGTAGTTGACCATTCTATTGATGAGTGAAGACTTCCCTGATCCTGTTTCTCCCACCATCAGGATTGTCCTGTTCCTTTTTTGGGGGTCCTTTTTTCCAAATGTGTATCTCCTGACTATTCCATCTTCATTCAGATGTTCCTGGACTGTGTTCACCAGGTATGTTTGTTTGGGTTCTGTTGTAATCTGTTCACTGTTCTTAATTACATCTGACCACTTAGATGTACCTTCTTCTCTTGTCGTAGAGCAACTAAAAGATTATGAGAAATAAAACAACGTATGTGTTTACATTTTGTTATTCATAGTTATTACCACACACACACACTCACACAAACATACTATGACACCACAAGAGTTTTTGAGGGAAGATATATTCCCCCAAAGTGGCTGCAGCAAAAACCAAAACTAACTGGCTGATGACTGCTATGTCCCCATCTGGTGGCCATGGTTAGGACTACATAAATGGCCACCCTCAAAAAACTACAACCCCCTGGAGTATGTGTACAGTTCAGCACACCTGCGGGATATCAAGTCCAGTGATTGCCTCAAGGGAGGCCTATGTCTTCACCATTGTGAACAAACAAAGTGAGGGAAGTGGTGGAAGGAACCTTGTCTGTGGTCTCTCCTGGTGCACCCTGGTAACAGCTGGTGAAACCTATTATGAGTTTTTAAGGACTTTGCATCTTGATTGCTGAAGAGACCATTTATCCATTAATGCATTTTTTATGAAGAAGCTTTTTGAGTTAAACTTTTTCCAATCCCTTTGATGAAATTCAAAGATTTACTTTTTTGAAACCCTGGTTTTGTGTACTTCTTGACATCATTTACACTACCCATGCCTGACACCCTGACAACCAACCTCTCATGGTGTCACAACACACACACACACACACACACACACATACACACACACTCACTGATAAATTGATAAATTATCTTGAAACTAAAGAAAAAATTACAGAATACAATAAATAAATAATTGAGGGCACATAATTTAGATGCTAGTTTGCCATAGATTTGTGCCATCATCACATACCCTCAAACAAATTATTCAGACCAGAGACAAACCACCTGTAATACTTCAAAAAATACCAATATTACAGTAACCAACGTCTGCATATAAACTGTATGTGTCGCCTAGATTTAGATATCTTTACCTTGAGCTAGATTGTGCCATTGTTGAGTTCTCAGGTAGCAGTCCACTTGTAAGCACAGAAGCAAAACAAACACAGAATGTTTCCCAACCAGGAAACACACATGCATGTGTACGAGACGAACCTTCTCTGTACCTGAAAAAGAGATCAAGAAATATTTCTTTATTTTGAAAAGACAGTGGTAAAACCCCACTAATACAAGTTCAAAGCAGAAGGTAACTTTGTCTGCTTATGTGCAAGTCTCTCAGACAGGATATCCAGTCACCATCTTCTTCTCTGGCAAAAGGAAGCAAGGCAAGAAGGCAAAGAACATTGAAGTGTTCTGATGTACAAATGTAGTCTCTCAGAAACCTGTGTCCTAAACGTGGATTCAGTTCTAAAAAGCTCAACTATCGCAGAAACCACCCAGCTACAAATGTATGCAAAATAGAAATTCACAACTGAGTATAAATGAGGTTGTCTTGAAGTTAACTTCACTGAAATTGTGAAGCATCCAATCAGTGACATAGATAGACATGAAGTATAATTACAAATGAGGATCCAACAGCATAAAACTCCAGAATGAAGATAAATCATACAAAACCAATGTTTTCACCTGTGTTTGTCAGTCCTAAGAGGTGTATCTTCCTGTGCCTCTTAGCTTTTATAGTCTAAGCAGGGTGGGATGTTTTTCCGCCCTGGTGTTAGGAAATGTGTTTTAATTGGCCAATCACACATGCTGATGTGTTTTGTTAACCAACTGCCTACAAGTTTAAAGAATGAATTAATATCACTGGCATTCTTTCACATCTACTGAACAAGAGCCATAAGGGGGCTGACTATATTCCATGAAAAATACTTTTACTTTCATTTTAAGTCACAGAAGAAAAACAACATGAACACACGAAAGAGTAAAATAAAAGCAGACGTCACCAGAGGATCTGAAAATCCCCAGCAGTGCACAGGCAGCATGGAGACAGTGTGACAGGACAACTGAAGGGAGGCTGTTGTCACATGATGGTACGATGGAACCAGAGACTGTAAAAAATGGATGGAACACAAACCACAATACCAGCTTGTAAAGGAACTCACAAGATTTATTTCTGTTTTGTTGCAGAGTTGTCAGGATGAGAACAAAATAAAAAAGAGAAAAACCCTAGCTATGATTTTGAGGTCCTCTTAAACTGACCAGTTTAGGTGGTCCCCAGAGTTAATCAATCCAAGAGCATGACCAAAGAAACAGGCCAACTTAATTGATATGCTGACAAAATTATTCCATTGTGGCAAAGCGCATTGAAATAATTCAGTGCGTTTGAGGTGAATTTTAAAAAATGCAGCTGGGTTACATGCAGAGGTACGTACAATGTATGTACAATTCTGAAAGTCTGAAAGCATCTGGGTATTATGTGTACTTAAGCATCAAAACTAAAAGTAAATTGTCTTTTATCTAAAAAAAATCTATAAAAAATATATTATATCATATAATCATATTCCTTTTCCTTAAAGATACAGATTAAACTTAAAGAAGCCAGCATCAGTAAAGAAAAAAAAAACACAATAAAATAAATAAATCTTTTGGAGACACCTTCAAAGCCAAAACAAACAAAATATATTGCATTAACTGAATAAATTCTAGGGGAGCTATTCATTTTGGTGTGCAGATATTTTTATCCTAATTGGAGCTATACGACAATGATACGTATGCCTTAATGGGAGAGCTCTTTAAATCACCAACCTTACCTGTCCATGCAAATTACTCATTCTGTCATCCTGCTGCTGCCATCCTTGCTGCTTGTTACGTCTCCCCCCCTTCCTCCAATTCCCCCCACAACTATCCCCTCTCCCCACCTCTCCTCCCTCTTTCCTTCCCATTCCCTACTTTGCTGCTGCTAATGTGCTATCCCTGCTGCTGAGGCTAATGTGCTATCCCTGCTGCTGCTGCACCTAATGTGCTATCCCTGCTACTGAGGCTAATGTACTATCGCTGCTGCTGCTGTTAATGTGCTGTCCCTGCTGCTGCTAATGTGCTATCCCTGCTGCTGAAGCTAATGTGCTACCCCTGCTGCTGCTGCTAATGTGCTATCCCTGCTGCTGCTGCTGAGGCTAATGTGCTATCCCTGCTGCTAATGTGCTATCCCTGCTGCTGCTGATGCGCTATCCCTGCTGCTGCTGCTGCTAATGTGCTATCCCTGCTGCTGAGGCTAATGTGCTATCCCTGCTGCTGAGGCTAATGTGCTATCGCTGCTGCTGAGGCTAATGTGCTATCCCTGCTGCTGAGGCTAATGTGCTATCCCTGCTGCTGCTGTTAATGTGCTATCCCTGCTGCTGCTGCTAATGTGATTTTACTAGGGGTGTAACGATTCACCGATACGAATCAGAAACTGGTTTTGACGTCAGAGATGCGACTACACTGATATGTGGACCCCTGGATCGATCTAATTGTACCATGAACCCGTCGAAGGCCCGATTCTAAAGTTACGAATCGGTTGACTGAAGCTTTGCTGCTAATTGTACTTTAGTATAAACTAAACTGCTGCTGAAGACTCACTGATCTAATGTTACAAGTCATGTCAAAATAACAATGACCGCCTCGCTTTCGCTAATAAGATGCGCATTTAGTAGTCCATCTTCGGAACATTGTAGTTTTACCACGGCAGACTCACGTCAATAACATCCGCCGTCTCATAATTACATAGCCTAGTGTAAGTGCAGTCGGATTCTCTTAGCACCGCGGTTGTCTTTTCCTAAGTCCTTATGGATTCTCCTTCACATCTTTCCTTGACCTCATGATGTTTTCCCTCGAGGTCAAGGAAAAGTGGTTAGGAAAAGACATAGGACGTAATTTTTTTGACTATTCGGACGCAGCCTTGGTATTTCACCCGGGGGCGGTGCCTTACGTCCTGCGACACACTGCCTGCCTGATGCGTGTTCTCATTGGCTTGCACTGGGTCGTCTCCTCACTTTTTTATGGAAGGCCATTAGCGCAAATACCGAGACGTTAATGTCGTGTTCACAGGACATTAAAATGCGTGTTAACACGTAGAGTTTGGTACTGTTAACACGTAATATTTTTACGCGTTAACACAACAAAAACTGACACGTTAACACGTCAGGTCGATTTTCTACACCTTAAGACGTCTCACAGCCAACGGGTTGTTCCATTCTTGTCTAATAGGGGTGTTAGAGTGTGGATCAGAACTGTTACTATACCATTACATTACATTATCCTATTAATTCCCGTGTTTTCTAAAAATCTGAAAATAGCCCTGTACCCTACATCACCTGAACTCCTCTGCAACATTTCTCTAATACCTAGTGTCATGTGATTCCTTTGGAGTGTAATTTTAGTGTCTGTCTCTCTTGTTGATATCTAGGACAGTATAAAAATACATGCTCCACCGTTTCCTGTAGTCCGCCATGTTCACATCTATCCGTAGAATGCTTATTCATTATGTTTAATGTACTTTGATTGGTTTGACTTCTTCTATCCATCTTAGAGCTAGTAGAATAGCTTTTTGGCTGTTGCTGTTCCCAGCCGAATAGTTTGTAGAGCACACAAACCAAAATATTAGGCTGAACTATGGCTCACCTTAAGTGCTTGTAGTTGACTTTATCATGATGATGCTGTTTATCCCATTCAATTTCACTATCAATATCAACTAGAAGAGTGCACTCAGTAGAGTGCAGATCTCCGCCAGGCGTGTTAGCTTTGCTGATGCAACAATAGAGGCTACACAATCAATGAAACCAGACAAATACAATATTACATGTTTTTACCATGTGCCACTGAAAATCCCAAAAACGCCGATTCAGTGAAGTAACGCTAAAGGTGTGACATGTTAGCTAATTTCATTCATATCAACCACGATGTGTTAGACCGAGCGTTGACGTTATAGTCTGGCACTTTCTTTCAAATCTGGACAGGAACAATCTGGACAGGAACAATTCCAAAAGACCAGCGATGTAAAATATCAATTTTAACATGAAAATGGCAACAAAATAATTGCCACAGATTCAAACATTAACGTCCCTCGTTAGTTGGTGAATTATTTTGTTGGCATTTTAACGTTGAAATTGACATTTTACATCGCTGGTCTTTCATTCCAAACGGAAGCAGTTGTTAATCACTTGCGGCCCCTACCGGCCGGTTAGGAGATTAATTCAAATAAAATTATTTTCAGCATGCACAACAAGTATTAGGCTGATCGGCCCAGTAGTATGTGAGATTAGCTGCGGACAGATACACGCACACACACACGCAACCAAACGCATAATCCCCTCCAGGCACTCCCCTGGCAGAGATAATAACAATCATTTCCAAATCTGTCCGATGTTGCTAGTCTCGCACAATCTCTAAATGTGCAGTTGCAATTTGAAAGAAAGTTCTGCAGTGCCATCACCAAGTTTCTTCTGCTTCTGAAACTTCACCGTCCCCACTGAAAGTTTAAATTGGCTTCTTCTAAACCACACCTCTGGCTTACGTTTCATACAGGTCATTTCCTTTACGGTATACGTAGGTGCCTGCAGGGTGTCTGTAACGAGTGCGTAGCATGTGCGTAGACGGCCACATCAGTAATTTATGCACAACGTGCTCCCTTGTGTTGTTGTTCGACATCATTGATGTAACCCTCATCATGAATATGTATGACTGCCTTGATTTAAGGTCCCTCATTGGCCACAACCAGAAAATACGCGTTAACGTGTCGCTTTTTGTTGTGTTAACGTGTAAAAATATTACGTGCTAACACGACCAAACTCTACGTGTTAACACACATTTTAAAGTCCTGTGAACACGACATTAACGTCTCAGTATTTGCGCTAATGGCCTTCCATAAAAAAGTGAGGAGACGACCCAGTGCAAGCCAATGAGAACACGCATCTTGGTATTTGCGCTAATGGCCTGTGGTAGGGTGGGTGTGGTTTGGCGTCGGCTGCAGAGGGAGAGTGACAGGATCCATCGTCACAACCGTCAGATGGAGGTAATCAGTGCCGATAATTGTTAATTGTTTGATTGTGCTGATTGCCTCTGATTGTTCAACAGTGAGCCTGGGGGTTTTAAAAGCTGAGTTTTAAAAACCGTGTTTGTTTATTGTTAAACAAGAAGCCCGTCGGCTGTAATAAAAGCACGTGAGTGCAGAAATAACCTACTGTCTCCAGCGATTGTTTGTGTTGGAAGTTAGGAGGGGTGGCACTCATCTTGCCACATGGCCTTCCATACTTTTTGGATAAGCTAGCAAAACCGTAACCTAACAAGTTGTTTATTAACCTAATCTTTGCCTTAACCCCAAGGTTAAACCTCACGCCTAATTGTAACTTCAAACAGATTATTTTTTATGTTTTTGTGATCATCGATTTACATAGATACACTTAGATTTTTGCTCCTTGTACTGCTGGCACAGCTGCAACCGCGAGTAGACTTCCCTGCAGATTTTCAAAAGACTTCTACCTGACTGTTGATATATTCTAATTGACCGTCATAACGTTATACTGGAAAATATGTACAACTAAAACATTAACCCAAAGAGCAAAGATTAACGTTACTGTCCAATCACACTGATTTTACTTGACAACATAACTCAACTCTCATACACTCACTCGCCGATTGTAAATTGAATAGCTAACGATAAGGTGAGATTCACTTTAAATTTGTTGACAAACTGGTGACGTTAGGGTTATATAACTTAACATTAGGGTTAACCAATTCACCGTTAAAAATGGACTAGGGTGACTTCATTCTTTACAGCTCCACGGGGCAAACGTTACCAAGCTCCGCACGTGAGGCTTGTTTAACGTACAAAGGAAACCTGTTAACGTAAGGTTAGGTTGTTAACAGTTAGCTAACGTTAGCTAGCCAGTAAATTTCATCCAATATTTTCATGGCATATGATATGGGCCACATGTTATGACATTCTAATGTGCACTCAGAGCACGGGCTGAGGTGGTCACGGAGTTCGCCGCTTGCTGAAGTGCGCGCTGTTACGTCCTGCAAAACCACGCCCATCCGGGTGAAATACCAAGTTTTTTTCAGGGAGTCCGGTGTTTCGGAGCTCTGCGAGAGGCGGCTGATCGCCTAGACGAAGTAGAACGATGTAAGTTTGAGACATAACCGGAAAGCAGACTGTAGTTTAGATTATTGTTTGTCATCTGCCTAAAGTAACTTAAAGTCTTATAATATTCAATTTACAGCAACTTCAACTTCAGAGCGACAAGGTGTTGCATTGGAGACGGGGCAAATAAAAACAGAAATAAATGAAAACAGAAAAGAATAAATTGGGAACTAATTAAATATGAAAATAAATGAATACAAAATAAGTAATTTGTCAAATAAATTTTATTTTTTTATTTTTCTATTTCTGTGCATATTTACTTATTTTCAAATTAACCTGCACATTTATTTGATAATTGAGCCTTTTATTTCTACATTTTATTTATTTATTAAGTCATTTATTTATTTATTTATTTATTTATTCATTTATTTATTTATTTATTATAATGGCAACTTTAGTTCTCCATACCTGTATCCTCCTAGTGGACATGGGACACTAAGGGGATGATCATATTTGTGAAAACATTTGTTAGGGGAAATAACTGAACATGCCTGGACAGTTACAACAAATAAAAGCAAAGCTGAAAATGAAAAATACTAGGAAACCTAAAAAGGTTCAAATCAATTAGAATTACGAATGGATTACAGGAACATTGTGTACCATACAGTACAAAATTACTAATAAAATACTGAAAACTGTAATGGTATGTCTTCTATTTACATCTCTAGTAATACAAAGTACAATAATATTGCCAAAGTTAACCACAAAATAACCAATGGCAAAATAAAGTCATGCCATGGTTCGGTTTGATTTCTCCTGGAGTAAGAGTTTTTGTCTAATGTGAAAAAACATATGCAAAATAAGAGCATATCATTAATTTTATTTTCACTTGTGTTAAACATTTGTGTGAAAACCCTCTGCATTGACCTGCGACACATGGCCAATACATTATGAAAGGGGAACAGCAAGAGAAGAAAGAACAGGTGATGGATCAGTTGAGAGGGAGGAGTCAGTAGCTGCGTTTATACTTGACAGCTCCAACTGAATGCTTCAGTGCTGTTTGTGTGCTCAACACGCCTTTGTAAACACCAAAGGGAATGTGGTTTATCTGGAATTTACATGTGATAAAGGATTCTGGGGTGCTGATTAGTTCAAATAACAACAATTTATTATATTTGAAGAAGCAGGAATATTTAAAGCACTGGTCATTATGGCATAAAGCAAATGCACACATCTTATCTGAATGATTTATTTCATGCATAGATCTTCACAAACCTATGGGTTTCGCAGAATGGAAAACATTACACCACAGTGCATTTAACAGTTTCAGCAGATAGTGAAGTTCAGTGCTTCCTGTAGGAGCCCTGATCTAACTGGAACATCAGTCAGAATGAGAGGAACATTACATCTGCTATGAAGATGGGAAGAGCCTCAGAAAGGATGGAATCAGTGAGATTTTACCAAAGGAGGGTGCCCAGGATGGAAGACAGGCCCCTTCTGTTGATGCTGTTTCCAGTTCCAAATTTTCCATTTAGATTCACTCTAATACTCTTCTTCTGGTTCCAGGACATCAGTTGCATCAACCCCACCCCCCCCCCCCCCCCCCCCCCCCCACCCACGACCCACCCCCCCCCCCCCCCCCCCCCCCCCCCCCCTTCCGCACATATGGTCCATTGGTCTTGTTATTCATTGTCCATATGTGAAGAAAGGTATTTTCATGTTGCACAAGTTCAGCAATATACATCACTTAACGTCCTGTGTAAGCAAATTAAACAGTAAATGGCTGGAAAAAATGTCTTCTTAAGTAAATGATTAGTTATATTTGTAACTATATTCATTGAACAAATAATGGTTTTTATCACTAGCTAAAGCAGAGCATATGTATATTTACCCCTCCCACCAAAGCAGTTTAAAAAAAAATCTATACACCTTGGGATCTGGGCCTGTGCCATTCTAAATTACCCATGCAACATCAGGATTCTAGTATATAATTTTCCCTCTCCCACCAACGAAGTTAAAAGCTTTTTTAGCTATACACAAATCCTCCTACCTATGTCCATGCAATGTATCACAATTATAGCACCTGGGAAAATACTAATCTAATAAGCAATCCACAGTACCTTAAAAGAAAAAAAGACCATTAAACAGACCAGTTCAGATCAGAAAATCAATACTGTTTTAGGGTGGTTGTAGATATGTGTCATTTGTCTTGGGCAACCAAGTTTTTTAGAATGTGTGCTCAGCCACTGGGGTCTCTCATGGCTCAACGTGTCACATCTGGAATCCCAAGTTTAACAATGAGATGAATTTGGTCAACCAACAAACTGTTGTAATGGAAGTAATTTATTTTAACTACAGACTCATTTTATGAATTTAAATAATTCATCTTGTTTCATCGGTTTGATCGGAAATGGCCTTAAGAGCAGTAAATGGAGGAGAACTGGATTTCAAACAAAGTAAACACTGTTATATTTACCTGTAATGAAAGCTGACACTACTCAAGATTTTGTAACAGTAAAGTACTACCTCAGCAGTCCTTCCTCCCAAGTACAAATTTTGCAAGATTCATGCTTGATATTACATATATTTCACAAATCAAAAACTATACTACACATTGAATACAAACTTCTATTCATGGGTAGTTGTTTAAATACTACAACATACCAGTAAGTAAATAAATATCCACCTCAAGGTAAATCCAGTGTAAAGCAATAAAACCAGTCAAGCATACTGTCATATTTTTCCTGTTTTCATACATTTGCTTTCTGGCTTCACTGAACACCTCATCTGTTGTTCTGTTGAGCCTGGGAGTGTCTCTTTAGTAGTTCCTATGGAAACAACGGGTTCCATCACAAGAGGTAGAGATATATAGGGCTTTATTTTCATAAACCAAAGGCAATGGGGAACGCAAGAGTAAGCGTTGGCGGTATCGCTCTGAGGGCATGTCGGCGAGAAATTTGGTAATTTCATGACAGCAATCTTGGCGCACCTGATGGCGGTATCGCTAAAAGGTGGGGTTTAAATGTCCAAGGCGTGTTTCTATGGGAGCCAATCAAATTGTTGTTCTCATGCTTTTAAAAAAAAGCCAGTTGGAACACAATTGCTCCCTGCAATTTCATAATGAGCAACCCAAACGCACTGGACCGTCAACGGCAAGAGCGCTTTTCCACACAGGAATCAGCAATACTTATGACAGAAGTACAGGCTATGACTGTAGCAATTTATGGATCACAATCCATACCATCTCGTCTCCCAGAAGTTCGGAAGGCATGGGAGGAGGATGCATTAAATGTTCGAATGGCCTGTCAATGCCGAAAAAGGTTTAATATAGTGTCTAAATATAATTTATATATTTTAGGCTATAGGCCTACATGATCGCAGGTTGTTTGTAATCTGTCCTGTTTTATTCTAGTAGTTTAAATTAATTAATTAAACTAATTAATTTATAGGCTATTTGTTATTAAATGGAAGTGTAATGTTGGCATCACCTATAGACACTACATAGAACTACATGACTAGTAAGTTGCCAAATTGCCAGTCTATTGCGTTGCCGCTAAGAGGTGTTTCCAGCTGATCATAACGCAATGGGTTTTTGTTGTTTCAAATTGTCACTGCGCCAAAAGTATTTTAGAACACGCCCCAGACAGCGCCACCCCCCCCCCCCCCACCCCCCCCCCCCCCCCCCCCCCCCCCCCCCCCCCCCCACTGCAGCGCAAGCGAAAGGATGTAATGTTGGGAATTTGTTGATCCTAGCGGTATTGCTGAGAAACGCCATAGCCCCAGTTTTAAGATGTTGATGCTGTCAACAAGCTTGCATTTGACTATACCGTCCCCTTGCGCCGGTTTGAAAATAGAGCCCATACAGTTACAATCCTGACTAAATACACCCTTAACAGCTTATTTTGGGAGCTGTTGTCTATATTTCTGTTTTAGGGGGAACAGGGGATTCTTTGGTTAAAAAAAAAAAAAAACTCAACTATTCAGGTTTGCTCAAACATATGGTTTTGACCATACAATATCGAAAATCAGAAGAGCATGCAACTAAACATGTCTTCCCCATGTGTGTTAATCTCCTCACACAGTCTTCTTCAGCATCATCTGCAGCTTTTCCACCTTCTCCGTGTCTTTGTTCTCCCTCAGCATTTCTATCAGCCTGAGAATACTCTGACGAGTAGAACCTGAATCAAACTTCAGAGCGAACTTTTCAAGGTCGAGAATGGACTGGTAACACCTCTCCATCAGTTTGGCCTTCTCAGCCTTCATGTCCTTCAGCTCTTCTTCAAGTTTGGATATGTCTGTGTCTAGTTTGTACTCGGCATCTTTTCTAGGATCCTCATATGTTATTATTATTTCTTCGTCTTCTTTTTCTTGGTGGCCCTCGGAGCTGCAGGTTTCAGGAATGGCTTCATATTGATTGCCCCATAATTTTCTATATATAGTAGCGCATATTCTCCGTATAGCATGCCATGTGATAAATGCCAGATTCTTTAAAAAACCCCAGATTAAGTATATACAGGAACACCATGCAGAGTGGCGACCTGCCTCAGACACAGTGCTGGAAGTTGCATGTTTCTCAGCTGCGCATGTATGCTGATAGGTGTTACTTATCATGTCCTCTTTGTGCTCTTCCAGTCTTTTCTGCAGCTCCCCAAGTGCCCTGTGCTTCTCCTTCTCCTCTTTAATCTGACTCTCCAAGTTCTGGATACCTTCTTCCAGGCTCCAACGTTTCGTCAAGACGTTTTCGATCATCTTCAAGCTTTGCGGTTCCATTTTATCTAAAGTCTGAAAAAACTCTCTGAAGCTCTCTGCTCCATTATCCCAGGCTGTTTTATATGTTTCTTCGTATTTCTTAGCAAACTTCTGAGGAGGATGGTTGTTGAACAGGAAGTGAACAGGGTCATTATTTTCATCTTTGAGGAAAGGTACACCAGACTCAGAAACTAGCTTAAGAGTTGGAGGTGGCATCCAGTCTGAGAAGGTGATGAGAATCATGAAGTTTTTCTCCATGTTCTTCCCAAAGACAGACAGAACGGCATCAAAGATGTATTTCTGGCTGGGACTTAGGCGCTGTTGAGATGCCTTCACCACAAGGCAAACTGCATCTATTTGTTGAACATCACTTAAAGATTCCAAGAATGTGTACAGATTCTGAGCAATGTTTTTATCTTTATCCAGACCTCTTGTGTCTCCATATCCTGGCGTATCAATGACTGTGAGGGAAAAAGGAACAGACAGTTCCTCCAGCCCAAAAATCTCATAGGCAGTAATCACAGTTGCTTGAGATTCAGTTTGAGGTCTTTTGCTTTCATCTGGAATGATTTCAAACCTGATCTTGTCTTCCCACTTTACACCCAGCATGTAGTTGACCATCATATTTATGAACGCAGACTTCCCTGTTCCTGTTTCTCCCACCATCATGATTGTCCTGTTATTTTTGAGGTCCTTCTTTCCAAACGTGCATCTCATGGCTGTTCCATCTTTATTCAGTGCTATCTTGGCTGTGCTCAGCAGGTATGTTTGTTTGGGTTCTGTTGCAATCTGTACACTGTTCTTAATTACATCTGACCACTTAGATGTAACTTCTTCTCTTGTTGTAGAGTAACTAAAAGATTAAGAGAAATAAAACAACTTGTGTTTTTATTGTGTTCTTTATAACAATTACCCCCCCCCCCCCCCCCCCCCCCCCCCCCCCCCCCACACACACACACGACATTGAGACAGATAATAATAATAATAATATTATAGTTGAAGAGAAAATTATTTAAAAAATTTGTCAGCCTTAGTCAATAGTCCTCATGATTCATGAACAGATGGGCAGATAGTTATTCAGTTTACACAGAGTACAATTAGTATATCATTTGATGCACATAATTAAAACACTCCTTTGCCATAGATTTGCGCCAACATTCCCACAAACAAATAATTCAGACCAGAGACAAAAATGCAATCTGTGCAACAAATCTGCAATACTCCAAAATATCAACTGTACAAAAATGTCCAGTGGGCTTTATGTTGAGTACATATCTAGGCACCAAGGAAAGGATACGGGTGAATTCAGAACCTTGTAAAGACCCCAAAACACAGGCTGTGTTCGAAACCGCATATTCTCCGTACTTATCATCCTAACTGTGACGTAAAATTAGAAATGCATTTTTTTTTTTAAATTAGAAGTTTATCTAGAAATTAACTTCTTCTTTATGCTACCTGTACTTAGCATACTTACTGGTTAGTAAAATAAGTATATAGCGTGTTCTCACTGCATAGCATGTTCCATTTGAGTAGGCGAAAAGTGCCAGATGTATACTGGATTAGTAAGCATTTTGGAGTATGCAATCCCTCTTACTCAATGTTCAAGAGACCCATAATACATTGTGGCTGGAAGTCCATCATCTGGGCAACCAATCATATGCTGTGATTTAAGGAAGTCTTTCTCAAGAAACAACTATGGCAGCAGCTGCCCCATAATTCTTTTTTTTGTTTTTGTATCATGTAAAAAAAATTGCCTATTTTTTCGTTCGAGGCTGTGATCGGGCCGATTCTCAAATCTGCAAAATTGATTATGTTGCAGATCGATACCATGGGACCAGGAATTACCAGCCTCAGTGAAGCTCATAAACTTCAGGGGTTACTTGAGGTATTGCAGTTTATTAATGGTAATTACTTCAGGCACTTGATTAATTTAGCTCCCTCATTTTAGCCTGACTACATATTTAATAGAAATATATTTTAGTGTGTTTTTTTCCCGTTTTGAAGAACCACTCACACAAACACACACACACACACCAACAAACTCAAAAATACAATGTAGGCTTAAGCTCTAGAGAAGACTGAATTAAAGAATAAAGTCCATTCGAATGGTGCATATAATTGATGTTGGTGTGAACATCATAATAAACCTCCTGTTCGGAGGTTTTGTATTATTCTATTGTGTATACTCTGTTCTCATTGGACAATCTGTAGAGTTTGCTACCGGTCAATAAACATCACCTAAAAGGAACCTATCAACTTTTGAATATCTAAAAGCTACTGTACAACAATATTACGTTTACCACCTCTACAGTATGTGTACTGTAGAAACTGCAGTCAGATATTACCTTGTGTGAGATTGTGCCATCGCTGAGTTTTGAGTTACCAGTCCTCTTTTAAGCACAGAAAGAAAACAATGACAGAATTTTTGGAAAGTTGTGAAAACTCAATCAGGAACTGGCATGAATGTGCATGAGAGGAACCGTCCCTGCACCTGAAAAAGAGTTTTAAAAAAATTTTTAAAAAAGAAAGTAATTTAATTTGACAAGCTAAACCCCACTGATGCACATTGAAATCAGAAGTTAGCTTCCATTGCTCATGTTGCAGGTCCCCCACACACACCCTCTGCCTCTCCTGCATAAGGAAGCAAGGAGAGGAAACAAAGAACACTGAAGTTTTCTGATGTACAAATGTAGTCTCTCGGAAACCTGTGTACAAAACGCGGATTCAGTCCTAGGGAGATAAACTTCTTCAAAAACCACCCAGCTACAAATGTATGCAGATTACAAACTGTAAGGTAAATTTGCTTGTTTTGATGTTATCTTCACTGACATTGTGAAGCAGACAATCTGGTGAAGAAGAATTGCAAATAAATGAAGAGAAATCGGACAAAGCCATGTTCTCACCTGTGTTTCTCAGATCATATACAGCCCCAAAAAGTGCACCTTCCTGAGCCTCTTAACCTTTATAGACTAAGCACGATTGGATGTATTTTTATACTGGTCTTAAGAAACGTGTTCTAATTGGCCATAATCTCCTATGTTTTTTAACCAATTGACTATCGTTTTAAAGAATAAATTAATTAACACTCTCATCCTCACATGTTCTTTGGATAAGAGGCTTTAGGGGCATGATCATATTTTGTCAAAAACACTTACACTTTTATTTCGAGTCACAGCAAGGAGAAAAACAACATGGACACAAACAAGAGAGCAAAATAAAAGCAGGACCCAGAGGAGGACCTCGAAAATCCCCAGCAGTGCAAATGCAGCCTAGAGACAGTGCGACGGGACAAGGGAAGGGAGGCAGACATTGTCTCATGATGGTAAAATGAAACCCAAACAACAACGCCAGCTTTACGTGAATTTAAAGAAACTGCAACTGGGTTACAAAACTTGCACTTTATCTTCTTGTCAGTAATGAGTCCAGGGTACTTGTGGTTCTATTTTAACTTTGCCTTAAGCTTAATTTCAATGGATTTCAATAACATGATGGACATGGACAGATAACACATTTGTTATGTTTAATCCACAAACAAAACATTTCAAGCCCTCATTTACGTATACAAACCAATATCATTACAGCTATCTAGGTACAATACTGCTTTTTATTTTCCTTCACATTTCAAAACAATAATTTTATCAGTTACAGACTGAGCAGAGCCACACAGGCAATCATTAAAATGGACGGGGGGGGGGGGGTGATTCTAAAAGATACCAGGACATGCAATCAAATGGGCATATGAGAAGAAAACAAACAAAAATACCTCAACTCTCAAAAAAAAAAAAAAAAAAGTCATATTTCATATGCAGGTCCCCCACACACACCCTCTGCCTCTCCTGCGTAAGGAAGTGAGGAGAAGAAACCAAGAACACTGAAGTGTTCTGATGTACAAATGTAGTCTCTCTGAAACCCGTATACTAAACGCGGGTTCAGTCCTCAGGAGATAAACTCCTTCAAAATACCATCCGGCTACGAATGTATGCAAATGACAAACTCCCAAGTGAGAATAAATAAGTTTGTTTTGAAGTTAACTTCACTGACATCTTGAAGCAAACGATCGGTACTACAGATCCAAAGATCCAAACAGCCTAAAACTCCAGAATGCATCAAGAATGAAGAGAAACCACACAAAGCCGCTCTCTCACCTGTGTTCACCAGATCGTCTGCAGACCCAGGAGGTGTGTCTTGCTGTGACTCTTAACTCATATAGTCTGAGCAGGGCGGGATGTCCTTCTGCCTCGGGGTAAAGAAATGTGTTCTAATTGGCCATAATCGCATGTGCTGATGATTTTTTTTAACCAATTGCTTACCATTTTAAAGAATAAATTAATAACCCCCTGCATTCTCTCTTTCTTTGGAGAAGAGGCATGATCATATTTATTGTCAGAAACACTCACTTTCATTTTGAGTCATAGCTAGCTAGAGGAAAAACATGAACCCACAAAAAAAGAGCAAAAGAAAAGCAGGAGCCATCAAAAGAATTGCATCGTGGCAGAGCATCACCTGTGCCTGATGTTTAAAAAACTCAATTTTCTGCTTTTTGTAACTGACTTACATGGTACAAAAGGACAGTTTCCTTTAGTTCCTGGTTCTTGTAGTTCTATTTTAGCTTTGCCTTCAGATTAAATTTAATGGGATTCAGTAAGTTCATGGAAATAGACAGATCATACTTAAATATTTATGTTTACTGCACAAACATAATACCTCATGCCATATGGTCCTCTTGATACAAACCAATATCATTACAGCAGGTGTAGGTTTGTAGGTTCAATATTTTGTAATATGCATCACTTTTCAAAACTATGATTTTATCTGTTATAAAATGAGCAGAGCCAATTAAGAATTCACTGGGTGGTTGGGGGTGGCTGTTGATTTTAAAAGACATGTTGTCCAGTTATACAGGGAGATTAGGAGAAAACTAAACAAACACATCCACTCTCAAATTAAATAATGAAAAGAGAACACCCCCTTTTCATTTCTGTTTAACTGAAATCTCTTTTCGGTGTTTGTTTGGTGTGAACTCCCCTTTGGGCACGTCGCTGGGGAGGAGCATTAGGCCGAGAGATCGGAGGCAGGTGTTGCTCCAGTGACACGTTTCCCCAGCTTCAGCTCCTTGGGAAGGGCTCCACCTGCTGGAGGACGGTGGTACGGCACCCAGGAGAGGCCCTCGCGAGCAGCACTACGGAAAATTCCACCCGCACCCAATACGACCACACTGCAGCCTGCAGCAGGAACGTTCCCGAAATGTTTGTTTTGTTTTGCACTTTTTACACCAGCACTGTAAAGCAGGTCCTCGGTGTGGGACCAAACCAAACCAAACCAAAACCAAACCAAAACTTTGACTGCTGCTATACCAGATCTTGAAATATCAAATATCATAGTGAACTTGCTTGTTGTCTTCACAAGGACCTATGACATTATCAAATCACGCTATTACTTTTCACTACAAGTTAATTTAGTGTTCTTGTGTATTAGAATCTTGCCCAGATGTTCTCACCAATGAAGAGATTAATTCAAATGCTCATGCTCTAATTTAATGCTAATCCATCGAAGTATCCTATGTTCCCATGTTCTATTTTAGACCACCTGTCACAATAAACACCGCCATTATAAAACGAAAGACAGGTCAGCATAGTTTCATGGCAGTAGAAAACCGGTGTCTATTGAGACTCTGGGAACCTAAGTGACTTCTTGCAGTGTATTCTCATAGTTTGTGTATTTAAGATACACAATAGTTATAAATGCTGAGCCTTATTTCTAATAGAAAAGAAAAAAATGGGTTCAGTCCGTTTCAGCTGACTGTTAGTCCCAGTATTTGGACTTGGCTTGTGGAAGAATACATTTTACTGATTAACCTGGCCTGTTTCTTTGGTCATGCTCTTGGATTGATTAACTCTGGGGAACAGCTAAACTGTTAAGAGGAGCTCAAAACCAGAGAGAGGTTTATTTTTTAACGGGTTTTCTACATTTGACTTTGTTCTCATCCTGACCACCCCGATCAACAAAACAAATATATATTTTATGTGTACCTTTACGAGCTGGTATTGCGGTTTGTTTCATTGCGACATGAGACAACTTCTGCCTCCCGTTGCTGGTCCTGTCAAGACCTGGGTCAAATACGTATATGTACTGGATTCAAGTACTTTTCTACGCTTTACTGATCTTGTCTGGTGTATTGGAACCAATGAAATACTCTCAAAAAGTGCAAACCCTGACTTCTGGTCATATTGGCAAGCTCAGTTGCACCAGGCAAGATCAATAGAGCACAGAAAAGTATTTGAATCCAAAACAAATACATATTTGACCCAGGCCTGGTCCTGTCACACTGTCTCTATGCTGCCATTGCATTGTGGGGGATTTTCAGAACCTCCGATGACTTATGCTTTCATTTTACTCTTTCTGTGTGTTCATGTTGTTTTTCTTCTAGCTGTGACTCATAATTAAAGCAAAAGTTTTATGACAGAATAAACATGATCATCTACCTTAATGCCTCTTATCCAATGGGCATGAGAGCATGCAAGTCTTATCAACTTATTCAATAAAATGATTGGCAATCTGCTGACTGCCCGATTTGCCTTTTTAATAACCAGCTATGACCTGTCATCTAATATTTAACAAAGCTATATCTCTTATCAGTTTGTTATCTCCCTGTTGAAAAATCTGACCAATATAATTGAGATGAAACACACCCATCCACTGACCTTGGAGAAAAATGTATTTACCAGATTTTATTAAAGAGACTAGTAGTGAACTGATAAGTGTTAGATGAGGGGTCCTGACCATTTTTTAAAACTCGGGCTGGATGTCAAGGTTACAAGGGGGGCATTGCCCCCTAAATATTCACTCTACGCCCACCCCCCCTAAATTTTGACCATTGACTTTGAATAATCAATTATTTTGATCCACTCTGAGAGACATACTACTACATTTTCCCAAGTTAATATTTCTCACTTTTTCTCATTTCCCACTCTTTCTCTGCTCAGGAGGCTTAGTCAATCATAAAAATACTCTGCTATTGAAATACATAACAAATAAAATAATTTAACTTCATGCAAAACATACTAGGGAAAACATACAAAAACTTTTTAGATATTACCTTGGCTTGTAAAGTGCTTCATTTCTTGCTGAAAACTGTCCTGAGCTTCAGTGTAGTAGCTTTCATTGATTGACAGTGATGTATATCCAGTCCCTTTTAAGGACGGTCATTCAAATGTGCCGCCATCTTGCATATCTTCAGCCATGCTTTAGTGTTTTAACACGTAGAACAATACGTGGAAATATTGATTTTGTTACTATTCACCAGTAATATGAAGTTGCGGTCTGTTATTCTTGTTAGCCGTTTGAGAGTGGATTGTGGCATTAGAGAGAAATACTGTTACTTTATTAAACTTTGAGCACCAAGAGTGTCCTGCTCCTCCCACAAAAATACTTGCAAACTTTTGTTATTATTTCCCAGTAATACAAACTTGTGTTCTATGGTTTCATGTATTCAGTTATCCTTTTAGAGAGCAGAAAATTTCTGGTAATTTGTGTTACAAGCAGACAATCAAGGTGATACCATTGTTTAGTCAAGATGGGCTGCATTGATTATGCATTGCTGCAGGAAGCCTTGTATGCAGTTGAATGCTGTATATAGTCAGTTCATAATTAGGATATTGTATAGTTATATGTGTGTACATACTGTAGCTCATCATTAACAATGATCACCAGTAGGGTTGCAAAGGGTCTGAAAATGCCTGGGTGTGCTGTGACCAGACTGAGTGAAAATTTCACAGTAAAAAACAAACAGAATGAATGCAAATAAACCCACTCTGGCCCAAATGCGGGCTGGTGCAGCTTTAGGGGTTAAATAAAAATAATGCTAGCAGCTGCATGTCTCGATATTACAAGAGATGTAACTAAAAATATGTGACAGAGGGTTCTGGGGAGTGGAGATGGCCGTGACTTACAATGAAACTGAAAGCAACATGGGCAATAGAAATAAAAGCACTGACCTTTGGATAAGAGATTAAAAGCCAGCTTGTCAGCGACAGGCAAGTCAGAGTTTATTTACCTGAGGGCCTATCTGCTGATAAAGAGATAAAGAGAGCTGATATCCCAGAAAATTACATTCACCCTAAATGGCCTCCTGAGAGAGCCAAACAACACAGTTGTACTGTAATGTGACCTCGTAGAACTCTAAACTCAAATCACCTGCAGTGATAATCCTTTTACCGGCAATGCGATGGATCCCCAGTTGTACGGTGGTACTTGCAGTGGCCATTGAAATAACCTCTGGTTTTTGTTTTTAACCATCTCCATGAAGACTACAGGATTGTGACCTATAACAAAAGTCAGACATCCTGTTCTGCTAGAAACTCCTTTCTCCATGGTAGAATATGCCTTCTGATGTGTATTCAACATTCTAGAGAAATATGCAACAGGTTTATCTGGTCGATAATTCCTGCAGAAGCGCAACTCCCACATCCCAGACATCTGCAGCTAACTGACATCTCATTGCTATCGCTGCTTGAGCAAGGGCCCATGGGCTGCATGTTACTATAAATATTAACATTAACGTATTACCTATCCATTTCCACCATGTTATTGAAATTCTACAATTTAAGCTCAAGACAAAGCTAAAATAGAACTGCAGCTGCCAGGTGAATCATTCGGTTAAGTCGCCACGCTACTGCATTGATGAGCCCCACGGCCTCAGCTCGAATCTGGGCCACACCAATGCCGACTGCAGGCAGTCACTACATTGGGCAACACGCACTTGCTGATTGAATTGCCCAGGGAATGGGAGATCTCAGTTGGTTAGGGTTCGCATTTCATATCGCGCTGGTTGATTGGGGGCACGTGGGCTGCATGTTAAAGGTCTTCCTCTGACTCCGCTCTGCGCAAACTCAGCCAACTTTAATGACATCGCGTGTTTCAGAGGAGAAACCTGGATGTGCACTGTCTCTCATATCAGCAGTGGGGTTCATGAATGAGCTGGGGGGTGGTTGCCAAATTATGGTGGGAATAGGAATTTAACATGTACAGCCACACACTGGGCACCAAAAAGACTAAGAAAAAATAAACTGTCCTGTAGTACTTTGTAAGTCCGATACAAAAAATAGAAAATTGTTAATTTTGTTAAATACAGCTGGATGTAATCCAGTCACATTGTTTAAAATTTATCTCAAACTGAATTGTTTCAGCAAGCCCTACCATATTAGGGTTCTATTGTCGTTGTTCACATACCATGGTCACAATGCAATTTTCAGCCAGATTATAGCCAGTAAAAAACTAGGAGAGCAGGAGAGCAGAGAAGTGAAGGAGTGCTTTTGGGTTCAGTCCATTTCAGCTGACTGTTAGTCCCAGTATTTGGACTTGGCTTGTGGAAGAACACATTTTACTGATTAACCTGGCCTGTTTCTTTGGTCATGCTCTTGGATTGATTAACTCTGGGGAACAGCTAAACTGTTAAGAGGAGCTCAATACCAGAGAGAGGTTTATTTTTTAACGGGTTTTCTACATTTGACTTTGTTCTCATCCTGACCACCCCGATCAACAAAACAAAAATATATTTTATGTGTACCTTTACGAGCTGGTATTGCGGTTTGTTTCATTGCGACATGAGACAACTTCTGCCTCCCGTTGCTGGTCCTGTCAAGACCTGGGTCAAATACGTATATGTACTGGATTCAAATACTTTTCTACGCTTTACTGATCTTGTCTGGTGTATTGGAACCAATGAAATACTCTCAAAAAGCGCAAACCCTGACTTCTGGTCATATTGGCAAGCTCAGTTGCACCAGGCAAGATCAATAGAGCACAGAAAAGTATTTGAATCCAAAACAAATACATATTTGACCCAGGCCTGGTCCTGTCACACTGTCTCTATGCTGCCATTGCATTGTGGGGGATTTTCAGAACCTCCGATGACTTATGCTTTCATTTTACTCTTTCTGTGTGTTCATGTTGTTTTTCTTCTAGCTGTGACTCATAATTAAAGCAAAAGTTTTATGACAGAATAAACATGATCATCTACCTTAATGCCTCTTATCCAATGGGCATGAGAGCATGCAAGTCTTATCAACTTATTCAATAAAATGATTGGCAATCTGCTGACTGCCCGATTTGCCTTTTTAATAACCAGCTATGACCTGTCATCTAATATTTAACAAAGCTATATCTCTTATCAGTTTGTTATCTCCCGGTTGAAAAATCTGACCAATATAATTGAGATGAAACACACCCATCCACTGACCTTGGAGAAAAATGTATTTACCAGATTTTCTTAAAGAGACTAGTAGTGAACTGATAAGTGTTAGATGAGGGGTCCTAACCATTTTTAAAACTCGGGCTGGATGTCAAGGTTACAAGGGGGGCATTGCCCCCTAAATATTCACTCTACGCCCACCCCCCCTAAATTTTGACCATTGACTTTGAATAATCAATTATTTTGATCCACTCTGAGAGACATACTACTACATTTTCCCAAGTTAATATTTCTCACTTTTTTCTCATTTCCCACTCTTTCTCTGCTCAGGAGGCTTAGCCAATCATAAAAAATACTCTGCTATTGAAATACATAACAAATAAAATAATTTAACTTCATGCAAAACATACAAGGGAAAACATACAAAAACTTTTTAGATATTACCTTGGCTTGTAAAGTGCTTCATTTCTTGCTGAAAACTGTCCTGAGCTTCAGTGTAGTAGCTTTCATTGATTGACAGTGATGTATATCCAGTCCCTTTTAAGGACGGTCATTCAAATGTGCCACCATCTTGCATATCTTCAGCCATGCTTTAGTGTTTTAACACGTAGAACAATACGTGGAAATATTGATTTTGTTACTATTCACCAGTAATATGAAGTTGCGGTCTGTTATTCTTGTTAGCCGTTTGAGAGTGGATTGTGGCATTAGAGAGAAATACTGTTACTTTATTAAACTTTGAGCACCAAGAGTGTCCTGCTCCTCCCACAAAAATACTTGCAAACTTTTGTTATTATTTCCCAGTAATACAAACTTGTGTTCTATGGTTTCATGTATTCAGTTATCCTTTTAGAGAGCAGGAAATTTCTGTTAATTTCTGTTACAAGCAGACAATCAAGGTGATACCATTGTTTAGTCAAGATGGGCTGCATTGACTATACATTGCTGCAGGAAGCCTTGTATGCAGTTGAATGCTGTATATAGTTAGTTCATAATTAGGATATTATATAGTTATACGTGTGTACATACTGTAGCTCATCATTAACAATGATCACCAGTAGGGCTGCAAAGGGTCTGAAAATGCCTGGGTGTGCTGTGACCAGACTGAGTGAAAATTTCACAGTAAAAAACAAACAGAATGAATGCAAATAAACCCACTCTGGCCCAAATGCGGGCTGGTGCAGCTTTAGGGGTTAAATAAAAATAATGCTAGCAGCTGCATGTCTTGATATTACTGGAGATGTAAGTAAAAATATGTGACAGAGGGTTCTGGGGAGTGGAGATGGCTGTGACTTACAATGAAACTGAAAGCAAAATGGGCATATAAATAAAAGCTCTGACCTTTGGATAAGAGATTAAAAGCCAGCTTGTCAGCGACAGGCAAGTCATAGTGTATTTACCTGAGGGCCTATCTGCTGATAAAGAGATAAAGAGAGCTGATATCCCAGAAAATTACATTCACCCTAAATGGCCTCCTGAGAGAGCCAAACAACACAGTTGTACTGTGATGTGACCTCGTAGAACTCTAAACTCAAATCACCTGCAGTGATAATCCTTTTACCGGCAATGCGATGGATCCCCAGTGTGACAGCCCTGGCCGTCTGCCCTCCTTGTTTGTCTAGAACTTCCTGTTTGTAACTCCCTGTTCTGTCTCTTTAAGGTCCTGTGCCGTAGGTGCCAGTTTGAGTGACTGGCTCCGCCCTTGATTAGCTGTACCTATGGGGGAGAAGGCATAAAGGCCTGCTTGTAGCAGACAAGGCCCTCTCCCGACTCTCTGGCCAGCGGATGCCTGGGCACCTCCATTTTGTTTGGTTTTTCTTTGGTTGTTGCACCCTTCAACACTTACACACACTATAAGGTTTCCATTGCATCCACCCATGCGTACGCATCCTGATTACTGATTCCACACTCCATTTCTTGATCTTTCATTTAGTTTAATAAAATTTTGTTAAGAAAACTATTGCTATCGTGTGGACCTCCCCTTCTTTGTTATGGCCTAACCGAGCCGGGCATAAAACCAGTTGTACGGTGGTACTTGCAGTGGCCATTGAAATAACCTCTGGTTTTTGATTTTAACCATCTCCATGAAGACTACAGGATTGTGACCTATAACAAAAGTAAGACACCCTGTTCTGCTAGAAACTCCTTTCTCCATGGTAGAATATGCCTTCTGATGTGTATTCAACATTCTAGAGAAATATACAACAGGTTTATCTGGTCGATAATTCCTGCAGAAGCGCAACTCCCACATCCCAGACATCTGCAGCTAACTGACATCTCATATTGGTATCGCTGCTTGAGCGAGGGCCCATGGGCTGCATGTTACTATAAATATTAACATTAACATATTACCTATCCATTTCCACCATGTTATTGAAATTATACAATTTAAGCTCAAGACAAAGCTAAAATAGAACTGCAGCTGCCAGGTGAATCATTCGGTTAAGTCGCCACGCTACTGCATTGATGAGCCCCACGGCCTCAGCTTGAATCTGGGCCACACCAATGCCGATGTCGTGGTCTAGGAAAACGACAAACTTCTCTGAGTCCAATCGCCAATCTGTAGAAAACTACTTCACGAGGGAAAAGACAGCACAACAGCAAGCTCTTCAGAAAGGTTTAGACTTTATTTGCACCGGTGCATGTGCACAACAAAGCCGGAACAATTCCGCCGAATTGAACCACGACTGTCAGTTTTACATTCCTTTTATACACAAAATGTACTCCACAAACTCCATAACCCCTTATACATTTACGTAAATCCCAGCCACCTGTTCTTCTTGGTACTACATGATGTTATTTTAACCATCTCTTATCTGACCTGGTTGGCACCAGACGGACTTCCCTGGGTCAACCTGACCTTCTTGGCACCAAAATGACTTTCTTTGTTCTGTACTTTTCCAGTATGCATATAAGTCTCAGCCTTCTGAAATTTTTCATTATGCGTACAAGTTACATATGGGTCACTGTAAAATATTAGTTTTCTAGTTAGTGTTTATCTGTTCAGTGACTAGTTCTTTTCTGCTGAGTGAGTAAATATGTATATATGATTTCTAAGTCTACTGCGTTCTCATGCTCTTTATCTACAGTGGATACTGTGGTTTCTTGCGTTTCCAAAAGCTTATCTACAACTACTGATAGTAAGATTTCTAAGGCTACTGTTTTGATTATATGAGGTTATCATGACGCATAGTGAAGTCGTCACAATCATAAAAACTTATCTATAACTACTGATAGGGCTACTGTTTTGATTATATGACTTCATCATGACGCATAGTGAAGTCGTCACAATCAGAAAAACTTATCTATAACTACTGATAGGGCTACTGTTTTGATTATATGAGTAGATGTTTACTTTATCATGACGCATATTGAAGTCGTCACACTCATAAAAACTTATCTATAACTACTGACAATTAGGAGGATACATCTGGCCCAACCTTGATGGGAACACCCTAACTTTAACATGTGACGTCATCACAATCATGGGGAGTCTCAAAATTTTCCTACACCGAATGCAGGCGGTCACTACATTGGGCAACACGCACTTGCTGATTGAATTGCCCAGAGAATGGGAGATCTCAGTTGGTTAGGGTTCGCATTTCATATCGCGCTGGTTGATCGGGGGCACGTGGGCTGCATGTTAAAGGTCTTCCTCTGACTCCGCTCTGTGCAAACTCAACCAACTTCAATGACACCGCGTGTTTCAGAGGAGAAACGTGGATGTGCACTGTCTCCCATATCAGCAGTGGGGTTCATGAATGAGCTGGGTGGTTGCCAAATTATGGTGGGAATAGGAATTTAACATGTACAGCCACACATTGGGCACCAAAAAGACTAAGAAAAAACTAAAATAAACTGTCCTGTAGTGGGGGATTTCAGAACCCCGATTACTTTGCTTTCTTTTACTCTTTCTGTGTGTTTCATGTAGTACTTTGTAAGTCCGATACATGAAATAGAAAATGATCATCTACCTTAATGCCTCTTATCCAATGGGCATGAGAGCATGCAAGTCTTATCAACTTATTCAATAAAATGATTGGCAATCTGCTGACTGCCCGATTTGCCTTTTTAATAACCAGCTATGACCTGTCATCTAATATTTAACAAAGCTATATCTCTTATCAGTTTGTTATCTCCCGGTTGAAAAATCTGACCAATATAATTGAGATGAAACACACCCATCCACTGACCTTGGAGAAAAATGTATTTACCAGATTTTCTTAAAGAGACTAGTAGTGAACTGATAAGTGTTAGATGAGGGGTCCTAACCATTTTTTAAAACTCGGGCTGGATGTCAAGGTTACAAGGGGGGCATTGCCCCCTAAATATTCACTCTACGCCCACCCCCCCTAAATTTTGACCATTGACTTTGAATAATCAATTATTTTGATCCACTCTGAGAGACATACTACTACATTTTCCCAAGTTAATATTTCTCACTTTTTCTCATTTCCCACTCTTTCTCTGCTCAGGAGGCTTAGCCAATCATAAAAATACTCTGCTATTGAAATACATAACAAATAAAATAATTTAACTTCATGCAAAACATACAAGGGAAAACATACAAAAACTTTTTAGATATTACCTTGGCTTGTAAAGTGCTTCATTTCTTGCTGAAAACTGTCCTGAGCTTCAGTGTAGTAGCTTTCATTGATTGACAGTGATGTATATCCAGTCCCTTTTAAGGACGGTCATTCAAATGTGCCGCCATCTTGCATATCTTCAGCCATGCTTTAGTGTTTTAACACGTAGAACAATACGTGGAAATATTGATTTTGTTACTATTCACCAGTAATATGAAGTTGCGGTCTGTTATTCTTGTTAGCCGTTTGAGAGTGGATTGTGAGAGAGAGAAATACTGTTACTTTATTAAACTTTGAGCACCAAGAGTGTCCTGCTCCTCCCACAAAAATACTTGCAAACTTTTGTTATTATTTCCCAGTAATACAAACTTGTGTTCTATGGTTTCATGTATTCAGTTATCCTTTTAGAGAGCAGAAAATTTCTGGTAATTTGTGTTACAAGCAGACAATCAAGGTGATACCATTGTTTAGTCAAGATGGGCTGCATTGACTATACATTGCTGCAGGAAGCCTTGTATGCAGTTGAATGCTGTATATAGTCAGTTCATAATTAGGATATTGTATAGTTATATGTGTGTACATACTGTAGCTCATCATTAACAATGATCACCAATAGGGCTGCAAAGGGTCTGAAAATGCCTGGGTGTGCTGTGACCAGACTGAGTGAAAATTTCACAGTAAAACAAAAACAGAATGAATGCAAATAAACCCACTCTGGCCCAAATGCAGGCTGGTGCAGCTTTAGGGGTTAAATAACAATAATGCTAGCAGCTGCATGTCTTGATATTACTGGAGATGTAAAAAAAATATGTGACAGAGGGTTCTGGGGAGTGGAGATGGCCGTGACTTACAATGAAACTGAAAGCAAAATGGGCAACATAAATAAAAGCTCTGACCTTTGGATAAGAGATTAAAAGCCAGCTTGTCAGCGACAGGCAAGTCATAGTGTATTTACCTGAGGGCCTATCTGCTGATAAAGAGATAAAGAGAGCTGATATCCCAGAAAATTCCATTCACCCTAAATGGCCTCCTGAGAGGGGCAAACAACACAGTTGTACTGTGATGTGACCTCGTAGAACTCTAAACTCAAATCACCTGCAGTGATAATCCTTTTACCGGCAATGCGATGGATCCCCAGTTGTACGGTGGTACTTGCAGTGGCCATTGAAATAACCTATGGTGTTTGTTTTTAACCATCTCCATGAAGACTACAGGATTGTGACCTATATCAAAAGTCAGACATCCTGTTCTGCTAGAAACTCTTTTCTCCATGGTAGAATATGCCTTCTGATGTGTATTCAACATTCTAGAGAAATATGCAACAGGTTTATCTGGTCGATAATTCCTGCAGAAGCGCAACTCCCACATCCCAGACATCTGCAGCTAACTGACATCTCATTGCTATCGCTGCTTGAGCGAGGGCCCATGGGCTGCATGTTATTATAAATATTAACATTAACATATTACCTGTCCATTTCCACCATGTTATTGAAATTATACAATTTAAGCTCAAGACAAAGCTAAAATAGAACTGCAGCTGCCAGGTGAATCATTCGGTTAAGTCGCTACTGCATTGATGAGCCCCACTGCCTCAGCTCGAATCTGGGCCACACCAATGCCGACTGCAGGCGGTCACTACATTGGGCAACACGCACTTGCTGATTGAATTGCCCAGGGAATGGGAGATCTCAGTTGGTTAGGGTTCGCATTTCATATCGCGCTGGTTGATCGGGGGCACGTGGGCTGCATGTTAAAGGTCTTCCTCTGACTCCGCTCTGTGCAAACTCAGCCAACTTTAATGACACCGCGTGTTTCAGAGGAGAAACCTGGATGTGCACTGTCTCCCATATCAGCAGTGGGGTTCATGAATGAGCTGGGGGGTGGTTGCCAAATTATGGTGGGAATAGGAATTTAACATGTACATGTATCTGGGCACCAAAAAGACTAAGAAAAAATAAACTGTCCTGTAGTACTTTGTAAGTCCGATACAAAAAATAGAAAATTGTTAATTTTGTTAAATACAGCTGGATGTAATCCAGTCACATTGTTTAAAATTTATCTCAAACTGAATTGTTTCAGCAAGCCCTACCATATTAGGATTCTATTGTCGTTGTTCACATACCATGGTCACAATGCAATTTTCAGCCAGATTATAGCCAGTAAAAAACTAGGAGAACAGGAGAGCAGAGAAGTGAAGGAGTGCTTTTGGGTTCAGTCCGTTTCAGCTGACTGTTAGTCCCAGTATTTGGACTTGGCTTGTGGAAGAACACATTTTACTGATTAACCTGGCCTGTTTCTTTGGTCATGCTCTTGGATTGATTAACTCTGGGGACCAGCTAAGCTGGTCAGTTTAAGAAGAGCTCAAAACCAGAGCGAGGTTTTTATTTTGGGTTTTTCTCCTTTTTAATTTGTTCTCATACTGACAACTCAGTTGACAAAACAGAAATAAATCTTTTTTGTTTCTTTTAATGCTGGTATTGTGGTTTGTGTTCCATCGTACCATCATGTGGCGTGTGGACGTATGCTTCTCCTATAGGCTTTTAATGTTTTTAAAAAAGTTCTGATTATTCAAGATTGTATTGATCAAGAATATAGTTAAATGTATGTGATTATGTGAAGGTCGATGCAGAACAGCAGGTGTTTTGTGTTATGTCTAAGAAGTTGTAACTAAGGAAAGACTGATGCATACAATCTAGTGAATCTTTGGACCCCAACTGTAGAAGGAAAATAAACTGTAAACATTTACTTATTGGAATTGTGTAAGTAACTTATGTTGGGAAACAGTCTTGTGCAGAAGACCTTTGAGTGGAAGAGAAGAGAAAGGACACACCGACCTAGAAAGAACTGTTTTGCTATACCTAGTTATTGTATAGTTTATACTCTATTAAAATGAATAAATGAAAATCAAATTAATAACAGCATCAGCAATAATATACACATATTCTGTTAGAACATGCTGGTGTGTTTGTATATGATTTAGATATTTCATTTGGATTACAGCATGTATTGAATTCATTTAAAGTGCATGTACTTTGGAACCGGAAGATTAAACAATTGTTAATCATGAGAACAAATACTTGTTATTCAAGTCATGCATATACATACCTCTGTAAGTGTGTGTGGTGAAATATCTGTCATTTATTGAAATTGAAAATTATACAATAGTTATTGTTAAACTAACTGGTGAAACATAAGTGTGACCTAGGCTGGGATTGGTTGTTTTAGAGGGAAGATACATCATGGTAGAAGGAGATCTGATTGTATAAAAAAGGATGTAAAACGTAATTCGGGGAGCTCTCTGTGTGTCTTTATGGTACTGGAGACCTCCCATAGGCCTATGTGAAATAAAAAGATAAGAAGAAGAAAATAAAAGAGTATTAGAAGAAATCATAGTTTTAGTCTTTATTCTCACAAGAAATCGAATAGTTTTCCTCATACGTCAGCCTCCCTTACTTTGCTGTCACACTGTCTCTATGCTGCCTTTGCACTGCTGGGGATTTCATGATCCTGCTTTTATTTTGCTCTTGTTTTTTTCATGTTGTTTTTCTCCTTGCTGTGACTCGAAATAAAAGTGAAAGTGTTTTTGACTGAATGTATAGTCAGCCCTCTTATGGCTCTTGTTCAATAGGCGTGAGATAATGATAGTATTATTACTACCATTTATTCTTTAAAACTCTGGGCAGTTGGTTAACAAAGCAACCAACAGGCCCTCGACAGTTCCTCTCGTGCACATGCATGTGTGTTTCCTGGTTGGGAAACATTCCGCAATAGTTTTCTTTCTGTGCTTACAAGAGGACTGGTACCTGAGAACTCAACAATGGCACAATCTCACACGAAGTAAAGATATCTAACTGGAGGTGACACTTAAAGTTTGTATGCATTTTTGGAGTATTGCAGGTGGCGGATTTGTTGCACAGATAGCATTTTTGTCTCTGATCTGAATCATTTGTTTGAGGGTGTATGTTGGCACAAATCTATGGCAAAGTAGTGTTTCAATTAGTTTCTGTCTCAATGTACTGGAAAAAATATGTGTGTGTGTGTGTGTGTGTGTGTGTGTGTGTGTGTGTGTGGTAATAACTATTGTTATGCTCACCTGTCTAGGGGCTATGACTGTGCTTCTGAAAGCAGCTGCAAGATACAAGCAAATATACCGGGGCACCCACCACCATACAGCACCTGCTTGGTCTTGACCAATCCAAGCACCGGCTCAGTAGCGAACAGCCCAGTCGTGTCTCTATAGTTCGGTTTGATTAAAATCAGTATCTTTAAAGTTACAATCTCGAAGATTTCTGTTTCGTTCTCTTTGGCGGTACCAATGGCGAAAAGCAGTAATTGCAGGTGAGTTTTTGGACCTCACTTCCCAGAGATCCAGCCGGATCCAACCAGTGTCGCCTGTGTGACGTCAGTCAGTTGGCACCTGGGCCACGCCAACTATAACACTTACTATTTACTGAATAAAAAATGGTTGTTATAAAAGTAACGTTATGTACACACTCATTCATTGTCTAACATTAGGCTAACTTAAGCTGCCTTTACACTGCCGAGCTGGGTTAAAATGCTGCGGCAGACCTGGGGTAGAATTATTTATGATCAATTTCCACAGACGTTCTTTATCCACCTTTTGCCCTGTATGAACATCTTTACACTGCAGAGAAGAATTTGCGGGATTCGCTGCGGGTCGTACAATTATGTATCTCGTGCACGCTAAACAGTCTTTCTCGTGAATGATTGTTGTGTGATATTTTTGAAACAACTGCCTTGCAAAATGTTACCGCTGGTGTTTCTGGTTTTGCTAGCAAACTGTTCGAGAATAAAGCGGAGCTGGGTGTTAAATTAGCAATCAGACCAAGAATAATAAAACAAAAACAAAGGAGATTTCATCAAAAAAGGGCAAGGCTGAAGGACCATATGAGGAAGCGTAATAAAAATAATAACGCTAATCCATACTGCTGTATTCTTTTATTTAGTTTTCTCCAGTTTGACATCTTTACACTGAAATCAGACCTGGCTCTGCTCCACCTATACCCCTGGTTAATGCTCTGTGTAAAGCCGGCTTTATTCCGATCATTATAATATATTGATGAACTTGATGGCAATGTAAATAACGGTAACGTTAAGGCCAATTCAGATCAATGATTTGCAACGAGACAAAATGGTTTTAGAATGTTGCAGAGAAAATTGCAGCGTCTTGGAATTTTGCAAGTTGCATCCAGTCTCGTAGCGAATCATTGATCTGAACTGACCTTTAGTTAGCTACATTGCAATGTTGCAACAAGGTAGCATTGCATTCGAGAGACGTTTTGCGAGGTCGGTACCAGTCGGTAGCATTAGCTAGCGTTTTTTTCTAATTGTTAGCTGACATTAAATTGTGTTAATTACATTAGCTAGCTAGCTAACGCAATGTTACCTGATATGAGAGATAGATACTGTGCGCAGCGTTGTCTAAACTAATGTTGCCTTTCTTGACATGGTCCGGTAGCTAGCGTTAGCTGTGCAAATAGCTAGGCTATGTAATTTAGTAACGTTACCTTGTCATCAAATGTAATACAAAATCTACATCAACAAATAATATGACCTCTCATGTTACACAAAAACTTTTTAGGGTTCCATAGCGCGCCCCCCCCCCCCCCCCCCCCCTTCTCTGTTATTGTAACGCTAGCAGACACCGGAAAAAAACAGTACACCGCTCACAAGCGAGTTGAAGAGCGAGCTTGTTGCGCTAGCTCCGTCTACCCTCTCTGGCGGACCAACCACTGATGGGTGATGGAAAACGCGTCACTAACTATGCAACGCTTGTGATTTTTTCCAGGAAATGTCGCCACAGACACCGAGTTCTTTAATCATAAATTATTATATTAATAATAATATAAATTAATATAATAATAGGCTCAATCACCATTGTTACCTAATTGGGTGATAGATAGTGACTTAACAGACATTTATTTTAATGAAAATCTTTGAGATTATTACTTTAAGTGCAAAATTAATCAAGTAGAAACAGGTGGACACAATGAGCGTACGGTGTAGGCCCAAGAGAGGTGCAATGCAGCAATGAACCTCCTCAATTGTTTTAGGGTTTTTAAAGAACTTTATTGATTATGTAACATTTCACAATACATCAGAAAAGAGCATACACAATTAGATTACATAACCTACATCCCTTTAGCAAACCCCGCCATCTCCTTCTGTGCTCCACTGAGTGGTCCTTACCCAATCAAACGCAAGGGCACATTCCCAATTCTATTTCACGCAACCACACCACCAGAATAGGTGCTATCCTAACTACTAATGAAAATAACCAATAAAGAAAATAACCAAGAGGAGAAACTAATATGCAATATGAAATTTAAAAAAAGAAAAAACAAAAATAATAATAGCACCCACAATTTTTTTTAAATCATTTTTTTTTTCCTTAATCCCTTGTAAGCATATGTAAGGACTTAACCACATTCTCATTCTACACACCAAGCTCTCAATGAAAAAGAAAGCAACATCAACAACACAGATACAGATCTTCAGATATGAGATAAAAAGCCAATTTGTCAGCGACCAGTTGGTACCAGTTCCTGAGGTCACGTCAGTCAATAAAGACCCACAGATTTCAGAAAATTTAATTCACCCGAATGGACTTTTACTTAGAAACACAGCTAATCTGATATAAAATTACTGCCAAAATAAACAACAACAGCAGGCTGATACAGTATCATGCAGGACTGATGTGGGCACCTCTGTTTTGAATACATGTTCTGCATCAGGGGTGTCCAATCTTATCAGAAAGTTGCCAGTTTGGGTGTAGGTTTTAACCCAACCCTACAACACTTGATTCAACTGATTTATTTATCACGCTCTTCAATCTAGACCTTGATGAGTAGAACCATGCTGTCTTAATGCTCAGGTGAAACAAAAAACTGAAGGGAGAGGCCTTGCACGCAAGGGGAGAGACATCATGTGATCTACTCCACTGTGGCCTGAGGACCAGGTTAGGCTCCAGTCACAGGAGGACGACAAAACACCCTCAACACACTGGAGTAAACTATTCCTGAGACTGCACTGGTCATGTAGCTGAATGTTTAAAATCATTTAACTTCTTAGACAGCACAACTCCCTCACAAAACAAGACAAACTTACTGGAGTATCCTATTCCTCAGACTGCACTGGTCATGTGACTGAGTGTTCAAAATGATTTAGCTTTAGATGATGGTAGAATTGTGTCACACTCCTGTAGGTTCTTGATATTTTTCAGTGAAGCACGCTCCTACCAGTGTTTCATAATAAGTATCTGACTGGAATGGAGAAGAAAGAACAGATGATGGATCAATTGAATACATAATTGAGGCCAAAGGTTTACATTCACCTAGACTAAAGATATTCAAACTCAGTTTTTCAACACTCTGCACATTTCATGTTACCATACATTTATTTTGGCTAGTCAATTAGGGCATCTACTTTGTTCACATCAGAGGTCATTTTAAAACAATTGAATAGAGACAAATTTATTTCAGCTTTAATTCACTATATCAGAATTCCAATGGATCAAAAGTTTACATACACCAAGTTGTCTGTTTCTTGAAACAGTCTGGAAGATTCCAGAAATTGATGTAATGACTTTTTAGAAGCTTCTGGTTGACCAACTGTCATAATTAGGAGTTAATGGGGAGTTAATTGCTACCTGTAGCAGTATTTAAGGACCTACCTTTAGAGCCACTTCCTTTTTGACCTTGATACCATGAGAAAATTCAAGCAACTCAGCCAAGACCTCAAAAAAATATATATTGTGGACCTTCACATGTCCAGTTCCTCCTTAGAAGCAATTTCCAAACTGCTGAAGGTAACACAAGCATCTGTACAAATTAACTCCCAGGGCTGAACAAACCTTGGTCCGAAAGGTTCAACTGAAACACAAGACAACAACAAAGGAATTGGTGAAGGAGTTAAAGGCATCAGGAACATCCACCATTACGAGAATCCTACATCGCCATGGCCTGAAAGGCTGTCATGCAAGGAAGAAGCCCCTACTCCAAGACCGGCATAAAAAAGCCAAGATAAAGTTTGCAGGTGATCACCAGGACGAAGATCTAGCCTTTTGGAGGAGTGTTCTCTGGTCAGATGAAACAAGACCATGTTAAAATCTAGTAAGATCCGTGATCCAGCCGACCAATGGTGTAACTTCATAACACGGCCGACCAATGGTGCAACTTCATCATTCACTCAGTCACTCACAGACATTGGCGTTTGTAGGGCTGGCCCCGCTGTTGCGGTCCAGCCAACAAAAACTGTTTCATCTGACCAGAATTGTTCGGCCATAATGATCAGCACTATGTAAGGAGAAAAAAGGGTGAGGCTTTTAATCTGAAGAACACCATCCCAACTCTGAATCATGGGGGGGCAGCATCATGTTGTGGGGGTGTTTTTCTGGAAAAAAAAGTTTGGTGCACTTCAGAAAATAGATGGCATCATGAGGAAGGAGGATTATCTAGAAATACTGAAGCAACACCTCAAGACATCAGCTAGAAAGTTAAAACCTGGTTGCAACTGGGCCTCCCAGCAGGACAATGCTGTGAAAGTGAAAGCATTGGAGTGGCCATCACAAAGCCCTGACCTGAATCCCATAGAAAATTTGCGGATTGAACTGAAAAAGTGTGTCCAAGCAAGGAGGCCCACAAACCTGACTGAATTACACCAGTTCTGCCAGGAGGAATGGGCAAAAATTCCAGCAAAGTATTGTGAGAAACTTGTGGAAGGCTACCCCAAGCGTTTGATTCAAGTTAAGCAATTAAAAGGCAATTCCACAAAATACTAACAAAGTGCATGTAAACTTTTGACCCACTGAAAATCTGATATAGTACATAAAAGCTGAAATAAATTTGTCTCTTAGCTATTATTTTGAAATTACCTCATATGGAAATGAAGTAGATACCCTAATTGACTTAACACAGGAAATGTATAGTAACATGAAATGTGTTGAGTTGTGAAAAATTGAGTCTGAATGTCTTTAGCCTAGGTTTATGTAAAAATTTGGCCTCAACTGTACTTGGCAGCCAGGCTCCAACTGATGCTTCACTGCAGTTTGTGTACTTGACATGCCATTGTAAACAGGAAAAGGAATGTGATTTATCTGTAATATACACGGTCATATGAAGAGTGGCTGCAGATTTACCAATTCCTCTCTCCTCCAGAATTCACCAGAAAAAATCAAGTGATTCCTCCTCCCATATTGCTATTGACCAGAGCTTCATATTATGATCAAAGTGTTCCTGGTTCATGCACAAAGCAGTACTTCAGAGAATTGGGATTCACAGTTTCGGTCTATTTGGCCATTTTGTACAGGAAAACTAAAAAGTCAAAGTCAAGTAACACTAAAGAACTTTATAATAGTCAGAAAATCAACTCACATGAGACAGAGCACAAAATAACTTCTGTTTGCGGATATTTGTTCAAATGATAAAACATACCAGCGAGTAAATAAAGATCCACTTCAAGACAATTCAAAAATAATAATTCCAGTCACATTGTTCTGTTGAGCTTAAGAGTCTCTCTCTTCAGTAGTTTCTATGGCGATGGACAGGTTCTGCCACTACAGGAAGAGATAGGTAAAGTTACAATCCTGACTGAATACACCTTTGACAGTTTATTTTGGTAGCTGTTGTCTACTGTTGCTATTGCCTGTTTCACATTAGGGACAACGGGAAGTCCTTGGTAAATAAGCGCAACTGTTTGCTCTAAAATAATTTTGACCCTACAACATGTACAAGAAAAAGCAGAAGAGCTCGCAACTAAACACACATTTTCTCCATGTCTGTTAATCTCTTTGCACAGTGTATTCCAGAATATCCTGCAGTGTTTCTGCTTTCTCTGCCTCGTTGTTCTTCTCCAGCACTTATATCAGCCTGAAAATACTCTGACGAGTAGAATCAGAATCAAACTTCAGAGCAAGCTCTCCAAGCTGGAGAATGCACTGGAAACACCTTTCAATGAGGCTGGTTTTCTCAGCTTCTGCATTCCTCAACTCTTGCTCACGTGTGGACATCACTTCCTCTTGTGTGGATATCATCCCGTCAGAAGTTTTTTTCAGGTCCTCTTAAGTTCCTGTTTTTTCTTAGTTTTCTGGCTTATATATTCTGTATCCTTTTTCATGGACCTTGTAGCTGCATCTTCCGGGACAGACCGTAGAGTTCCAATTCCAGTCCCTTACATGACACCACCACAGGCTAGGCACCCGCGTACATGGAGTGTGGCAGGTTACCTCACACTTTGGACAGAGGAGTGCAGCTTCAAGAACTGTGACCTTCTTCATGACAACAGTTGGAAGAACATCCTCATGCTCTCAATTCCGTTATCCCAGCGCGATTTTAATAATTTTTCATATTTCTTCTGATAATTCTTAAGAGAACGGTTGTTGAACAGGAAGTGAAGAGGCTCATCATTTTCATCCTTGGGGAAAGGTACGCCAGACTCGGTAACTGCCTCAAGAGCTCTGAAGGTGGCCCCTCATGCAATGGCGTAGGGGATGGGCACGCAAGCCACGCACTGCGGGTGGGCCCCAGTGTCTCGGGGCCCCTAACGTTGCATACAAACAAGTACATGTTGGCTAGATTTTGGTATTTCAATATTTTTTTTAGTAAAAAAAAAAATATATAAAGTTAGGAAGCGACCCTTTATTGTGCTATCAACCTTAAAATTTGTTAAAATAAATTTAATTTAAAAAGACGGTAGCCTGTATTATCCAATCGTCACATGATTTTGAACTTTTACCTGACGCTAGCAGTCACGTAAATATTGCTGGCGGCCCTGAAGCAATTCAAAATTAGCAAGTGAAAATACCCAGTGGTGCGAACAAAAAACTGCAAGAACAGCAACGAAAAAACAAAATATAGCAAAACTACCGAAAATTTCATCGATATTTCTCCAAAATCGACCAGATGCAGCTGCGATTACCAACGTGGGGGATGCAGTTAGCACTGGGACGAACGTCGTGGATGCTCCTGTTAGCGCTGAGACAAACATAGAGGCTAACGTTAGGCCTACCGCAGCTGGCATGGTGCAGGCTGACCCTGCCGACAACTCAGAGGACCCACCTGACCAGTCTACAAGCTGTACTCCCCCTGAACAACAGGTAGACGAGGAGACTGAACCTGATGACATTAATCAAGAGGCAACACATAGAGAAAAGTATGAGCCCTACGTGTTTGCCTGCTCGTTTCTTTATACCTGTGTCTCAGACATATGGCCCTACGCCTCTGTCTGCAAGGTGCGTTTCAGAGCTAGCCAACAGAAATAGTATTTCAAAAGCCCCTTTAACTAATACTTTTTAAACTAGAATCTAATATCTGTTATATTGAGACTGTGTCTGTTCCACGCATCTATGCCAAATGTAAAGCTAACCGTGGTATTGATGTGGATAACATAATTGTCAAAAAAACACGGCACGTTGCTACTAATCATAGTGAACCATCCTTAAAAATTGGACTATTAAATGTTAGATCACTCGCTCCAAAAGCAGATCTTGTCAACGAATTGATAATAGACCATAATCTCAATGTATTATGCAAGGAGGAAAGGGCGTTTTGGTCATTGGTAAGAATATTTTTAATTCTATTAGGGATTATTAGGGATATTTACTAATCATGGAATCTAATTAACTCGGGGTAAGATGTTGGCCTAGCCTTAAGCCTATTTGTAGGTCTGTTCTCTGTGCTTGTTTGTGTATGGATGTGTGTAGCTGTGTGGATACCCACACACACACACGCACTCGCACAGTCACACACACATTCCTATGTGTCGGCATTCTGAGCAAACAGGCAGCGCGGTGTAGCTGATACAGCTGTATATACCATACGGTCAATGCTGTATGCAGCCATAAAATAAATTTACTGCTATAACCGTTTGAGATCCACCTGCGTAGCGAAAGGGCCCCCGCCCCCTCCACTTTCCTCATGGAATTAAATAATGTGTACAGATTCTGAGAAACTCTCTGATCTTTCTCAAGCCCTTCTGTGTCTCCAAATCCTGGTGTATCAATGACTGTGAGGGAAAAAGGAACAGAAATTTCCTCCGGTCCAAAAATCTCATAGGCAATAATCGTAGAGGTTTGAGATTCGATTTGGGGTCTTTTGCCTTCATCTGGTATGATTTCAAACCTGCTATTGTCTTCCCACTTTACCTCCAGCATGTAGTTGACCATCATACTGATGAGTGAAGACTTCCCTGTTCCTGTTTCTCCTATGATCAAGATTGTCCTGTTCCTTTTTTGTTGGTTCTTTTTTCCAAACGTGTATTTCCTGACTAATCCATCTTTATCCACATTTTCCTTGGTTGTGTTCAGCAGGTATGCTTGTTTGGGTTCTCTACACAGTTCTTAATTACATCTGACCACTTAGATGTAGCTTCTTCTCTTGTCGTAGAGCAAGTAAAAGATTAAGAGAAATAAAACAACGTGTTTACATTTTGTTATTCATAGTTATTACCACACACACAAACACACATACACGTTTTCTAGGACATTGAGACATTGATATATTATCATCTTGAAACTGAAGAAAAAATAACAAATAAATAAGGGCACATAATTAAAATAATACTTTGCCATAGATTTGTGACAACACACACCCTCAAACAAATGATTCAGACCAGAGACAAAAATGCAATCTGTGCCACAAATCCTCCATTTGCAATACTCCAAAATACCAAAATTACAGTAACCAACTGCTGCATACAAACTGTGTCGCCTACAGTTAGGTATCTTTACCTTGTGTGTGAACTCATCGTTCAGTTCTCAGTTACCAGTCCTCTTATAAGCACAGAAAACAATGAGAATCTTTGCCAACAATAAACACAAATACATGTGCACAAGCTGGATCTTCTCTGTACCTGAAAAAGAGATCAAGAAATATGAATTTATTTTGAAAAGACGGGTAAAACCCCACCAATACAATTTCAAAGAACAACGTAACGTTGTCTGCTTATGTGCAAGTCTCTCAGACAGGAAATACAGTCACTATCTCTTTTTCTGACAAAAGGAAGCAAGGCAAGAAGGCAAAGAACATTGACGTGTTCTGGTGTACAAATGGAGTCTCTTGGAAACCTATGTACTAAATGTGGGTTCATTCCTAAAGAAATCAACTATCTCAAAAACCACCCAGCTGTAAATGTATGCAAAACAGAAATTCACAACTGAGTATAAATAAGGGGGTCTTGAAGCTAACATCACTGACATTGTAAAGCATCCAGACAGTGACGTAGATAGACATGAAGTATAAGCAGTGTACCCAGCGTCTCCAAATCTTTCCAAAATGTCTAAATTATACATTGCTGTAAATCACAACATATTAACGTATTTCATGACAAATCAACTGTTTTGACTCAAGAAACTCACTGTTGCATCATTTTCAAGTGGGAATTACAAGCTTTCCATCAGTACAGTGGTCTAAAATATCTAGGGGTCCAGAAACATATCCAAAATCTCTCCAAAAATGAATAAAATGCTTTTTGTCCATTATAAAGCATATAAATGAGCCACTTATGAAGGTTTAAGATGAAACATTGCTATCAGATTAAAAAATAATGCAAAATTATTTTTGCAGTCACACAATGCAGTACAGTACCTAAATGTGTAATAATTAACTCCTGTATGTATTTCTATAGCCCGTACTCTCGTATGTTTTCTTGTATGGGGATGGGAGGACATGAAAACAATTTTCAACCGTCCACCACGTTTTGGCAATGTTCCAACTCTCACGTCATCACTGTTGCATGCTTCACAAAAACTATTACATTAAGCCGGGCATGCAGATTCTTCCTATACAACATCCGGAGAATCCTCCCCTTTCTCACCACCTACTCAACCCAGCTCCTGGTCCAAGCAATGGTACTATCCCACCTGGACTACTGCAACTCTCTTCTGGCTGGCCTACCGGCATCTGCCATCAGACCCCTGCAACTCATTCAGAATGCTGCAGCTCGTCTGGTCTTCAATCTCCCCAGACACTCCCACGTCACCCCCCTGCTCACTACCCTCCACTGGCTGCCCGTTATGGCTCGCATCAAATTCAAAACATTGATCCTAGCATACCAGGCAGTCAAGGGATCAGCCCCAGCATACCTCCACAAGATCTTAAAACACTGCATGCCAGCCAGACCCCTCCGTTCCGCTACCTGAGGACGCCTGGCACCTCCCCCTCTTCGCACTTGCACTTCCCGGTCACGTCTCCTGTCTGTTTTGGCTCCACGGTGGTGGAATGACCTTCCCATGGAGGTCAGAACAGCTGATTCCCTGACCACTTTCAAACAACGACTGAAGACTCACCTCTTCAGGCTGCACCTCTCCCCATCCCTCCCTACCTCCCGGTAGTCTCTTATTGACTATGTAATCTGAGGGCTGTAGCTGGGGAAGCTGTTTATCTTAGTTCACTTAGTTATTGCACTTGTGCCTACTCAACTATTGCTTGTTTTATTTGCATAGACTGCTTTGTTGCTGTTTTTGTTGTGTTAATCAGATTAACCTACAGGGTCCAAGTTAAACTACGCAGTCATTCCCTGCACTTGGAACTGTACTTCCCTCTAGGGTTTTCAACACACTTGTTCCTGGTTTTGGTTATACACTTTGTTGTACATCGCTCTGGATAAGAGCATCTGCCAAATGCCTGTAATGTAATGTAATGTAATTACTAACTAACGCTTACATTACAGTGTGAAATATCCACATTATATAATACCACTAACCTATTGAAAGACACTAAATTTCAAAAATTATGTATATAACCGAAGTATTTTGAGCAGTAATACTTACATAGCAATGATGAAATCATATCTATGTTCAGTAGATGGAGACAGAGACAATAAATCAATGATATTGTTGTATTCGCTTCTGTTTTGCTCCAGAAAACGGTTTCAGCTAGTTCTATCAGCAAACATATGGCTTTGCCCAGAAGTCCTCAATAATAATAGTATTTTCCAAGAATTTATAAAAACTCGTTGACCACGTTTTTGTTAGGTGCAGCCTCTTTTACTGCTACCACAGAGTGAATCCGTAAGTGAATGCGATGATAAGAAAAATCTCAGTTACGCTGACCTAGAAAAAGCTATTCCAAAAGCAAAATTAGACATGTTATACATTGTTAGAAAGCGTATACTCTCACCTACTGAATAAATGAATTGTCAATCAAGCCAGACTGTACTAAAAAGGGCGACAACGCCGTAAACACATGTGGTATTTACACACAGCTGTTTTGGAATACCCAGGCATCACAAATGCGCATATATTTCACAAACGGATCGTCCAAGACAATATATAACCACTCAGTCACAAAAGGGACATCTCTACGCGTAAAACCAACGGTAAGGTTGTATATTTATTCAATATTTAGTCCCAGATATTGACTGTAGAATGACATAGTATCATTTTTTAAAACTTTGTCTCGTTTATTTCGTTATTCAGTGAGCAGCGTTTTCACTGCTGTATTGGCTTATCTTAGGGCTCTTGTTGGGTTTATCTTGTTGCTATGACAATACGATTTTTGAGTGGTGAAAGAATATTTTTATGAATGCGCAGATAGACAATAATGTCCATTATGTCATGGGTGGGGGTGTAGTTGCAGATGAGACTGCGCTAAACAAATAACATTGTTAAAGAATATTTAACATTATTATATTATTATTATTATATTAACATTATTAACATTGTCAACCAATTTTAGAAATGAACACTGAGAAAATAGTTCCAGGTCACATGAACCTTGTTGATGTTGTGGGCAGTGAGAAACATTAGATGGAGGGCTAGGAGCGCCCTTATGTCAGTGTTAAAAATAAAAATAAATTATCGGTATTACATATCGGCCACATGTCCTCCTTCAATCAATCAAATTTTATTTGTATAGCGTATTTTACAGCAGTTGTCACAATACGCTTTACAGACAACCCTGGCCTAAACCCCCACAGGAGCAAGCCTAAGGCAACAGTGGCAAGGAAACACTCCCTGTGGCAGATGGGAAGAAACCTTGGAAGGAACCAGGTTCAAGGGGGAAACCCATCCTCCTCTGTTCGGCTCAGGGTTCAGACTGGTGACCAACATGTCAGTCACTTTTATAAGGTTTATGATGTGGCTCAGATGATGGGTGGGGCCGGGAGGCGGTGATGGGGAACAGCAGGTGGCGACAGATGTGGGCAGGGCGGAGGCAATGATGAACGAGGGGCTGGACCGCAGAGGTGGGGGAGACCAGACGACTCTCGAAGCCTTGACTACCGATATGGTCCAAAAATACACATATCGGCCCGATATATCGGCCATCCAATATATCGGTCAGGCTCTACTTATTATACAAGTAGACAGGTAGCAGTAGTGGAGGTGAGTGAAGAGCAGAGTGGAGCAGGAGAGAGGGCAGAAAGAGATGAGAGTGGAGAGGAGATTGGAGGAGGAGAGGAGAGAGGAGAGAAAACGAAGACTAAGCACAGGCTATCAGGCTGGGACCCTAAATGGGTAGACAAGACAAGGTTCCACCCATGGCTCTCAGCCAGGCTGCAAACTTTGTCACTGAGGCTAATATACAGTGCCCCCTGTAAGTAGTGGGTCAAAGAGCCATTATGTATGAATAAATAGATGTCAATAAATATGTTCTACAGTTTGTTTTGCAGTCAAGTGTCATTTTATTTCATATTTTTAAATGACCTGTTGATATTCACTCCGACGCTGGCGGCACATGCGCACCACCCAGGTACAGCAAAACCCTTTCCTCCCACTGCTGAAAAACATCCTAGAGGAAGCACTGTTAGGTCCAGCCATATACTAGGTTTTAACCTAGGTCTTGTTAACTCATACTTTGGTTACAATAGCACTGAATGTCTGAGTTCAGTAATCTCGGCAAACGCCGGCGTGCCGACCACTAGGGGCTTTGCGCTAAGAGGTTAAGTCAGTTTGTAGTTGGTTTGTTTTTTTTGACAGCAGAGGCTTCTTCCCACCAACATGAACTGAAATTAAATGAATTCCATTTAAATTCAGTGTTCTTATTGTTGAAGCACACAGATTTACACTGAAATGCAGCAAGGAGAGGTCTGCAAATCTCCAGATGTTATGTTTGGGTTGGCTTTTACCTGATTTATTATTTTTCTTGTGGCTCTTGGGGCTATTTTGGAAGGGCGTCCACTTCTAGTCTGAGTTGCTGTCATGGAAAATGTTCTACATTTGTAAATTATTTGCCTTACAGTGGACTGATGGAGCTCAAATTTTTTAAAGATGATTTTATAGCCTTCCCGAGAGTGATGTGTTCTCACTACCCTCTTTCTGATCTCCTCTGAAATGTTCTTTCCTCTCAGCATGGTTTGTTTTGCATTCAGCTGTACGGGTAACACCAAACTGACCCAGTTTGTTATCTTTATTAATCCGAGTTCCACCCAAACTTTTTCCTAAAGATTTCTCCTTTTATTGGATAATTTGGTACACAATTATTTACCCACATGATTCTACTTACCTACTTGATTTAACCAATGCATTGTGGGGTTTACTTCTTTTTGCACCTGCAATAATTCCTTTTTAGTTTAGTTTTTTCTACTGCATGCATGGTTTCTTCTAAAATAACATATGGAATTGGTAAATAGAAATCTGTTGTGTCAGATTAAAAAAGACTGTACTGACTAAATAAAGATTTCATGGTAAAAAAAATAAATACATTTTGCACAAAGGGTTCACATACTTTCTAGCAGCACTGTATGTGTACAAACATACTTTCCACAGGAACATTAAAGTTATTTGGCCTTTTGAAAAACCAGTTATGAGTCGTCATCTAACATTTAACAAAGCTATTGCTTGTTATCTTTTACCTCCTTATCAGAAAATTTGCCAGACATATCCTTTTAGAAGAATATGTTTACTGCATTTTTTTCACAGTAACATGTAGCGAACTGATGGGAGTTAACCTCCCCTTTTTTAAAGGCAGAAGTAGAACAGCAAAACTGAAGCAGAAGAATTCTGTAAGCCCAGCTCACATGGCAGGATTTAAAGCAAGTAGAACAACCTGTCAGGCACCTCTGTTTTGAATACCAATGTTCTACGTAGTAAAGTATAGTTGCAAAACCAATTTTATTAGTACAATCATTTCTCTTTTAAGTGCAATGCAATGCATTATATTAAAAATATTGCTATAAATATGTTGAAATCTAATTCAGAACTTTAAACTGTCAGCTACCTCTCCCTCATATTTCAGCTGTACGTCAAGCGTGTTCAAAAATTTAATTGATGTCATGTGGGATGATGGAATTTGTTGCAGCCCTCCCTGCCTTGTCCATGCATTCTTGCTACACACATCCTCGTCGTCCACGACAGATGGCGATCCGTATAGAGTCACACAACAACGCTGGATCACTTCCAGCCGTTTATGCACAACTGTTAGCACAGAGGAAAGGTTAAAATGCTATTTTGTCAGTCGGATAACTGAGATAACATGAAATGAATCCCGTTCCAGTGGCACCGAGTAAGACTACACATGTTCCCTTGCCACTGAGAGACTCACATTGTTTAGTGTATCTTGGGTTTCTTAAAAGTTTCTGAAACAATGATTGTTTTTGTGCAGAGGTTTTGGGAAAATATTTATGAAAATGTTCCTATATTATTACATAATACATATTTTTGCAATCTGCTTTTTGTATTAAATGCAACAATTGTTAATCAAGTTTCAAAATACCATCAGGGAAGTGTTATTTTGCCTTCAAAAGGCTGATATTCCTCGTTCATTTTAATGGGATCTCCAATGTTTTTTCCCTCAGCATGTGCAGTACAGGCTTACTTCTGGGACTTCACAAGCTCAGGTCAGCTGAAGGCGTGTGCTCGCCAGTCTAGTTAAATATGCATGTTTGTGTTCAAAACACTTTTCACCAAGCCCATGGAGAGTAAATGGGTGATGTCAGTGACTTGGTCCATGTTTTTCTACAGTCATGGCAGTGGTTCTCAAACTCGGTCCTGGGGGACCCGTCTGTATGCTGGTTTTCATTCCAACCTCAACAGCAATCCCAGAATTTTAACAAGCTGTTCATTTTTCTTAATTAGGTGCTTTTCATGTTTTAGAGCTGGGGTTCCAGAAAGGGCCAGTTTGGGTGCACACACCTGATTCTACTAATCAATCACTAGAGTCATTGCTAAGAACCTTGATTAGTAGAATCAGGATCAGGTGTGTGCACCCACACTGGCCCTTTCTGGAACCCCAGCTCTTTTTGAGAACCACTGGTCTATGGAACAAGCAATATCCATTCACTACCATGGCTATCTGTTGGCTTTGACACAGCTTCTTAATACATTAAATTTGTTGAAGCAAGAATCACTTTTTTTCCACGTCACCCAAAACAAAACAAACCACAGTTAAGCAGAAAACACTGGGGAGTAGGCTACTTTCAAAATTACGCGTAGAGATATCCTTTTGAGACTGAGTGGTCATATATTGTCTTGGACAATCCGTTTGTGAAATATACGCGCATTTTTTGACGCCTGGGTACCTTCCAAAATAGCTGTCGCCCTTTTAGTACAGTCTGGCTTGATTGACAATTCATTTATTCAGTAGGTGAGAGTATAAGCTTTCTAACAATGTATAACATGTCTAATTTTGCTTTTGGAATAGCTTTTTCTAGGTCAGCGTAACTGAGATTTTTCTTATCATCGCATTCACTTATGCATTCACTATGTGGTAGCAGTAAAGACGCTGCACCTGACGAAACGTTGTCAACGATTTTTTGTAATTTCTTGGAAAATACTATTATTATTGAGGACTTCTGGGTATGGCTAAGCCATATGTTTGTTGATAGACCTAGCTGACATCGTTTTCTGGAGTAAGACAGAACCAGAACCTGCTGCTGATGGCGGACCTGATGAAGCCACTGTGTGCACTGAAGGAACCGCACCAGCTGTCAGTCTCACCCGGTCCTGGCTACGACATCCCATCCTGAACTCCATCATATCGCCGGGAAGATAATCCTCCAGTCTAAAATGAGCGCCACACACGACCACGTTTCTTGCATGGCGCAAGTGCATTCAGGGCGTGCCCAAATCCACTTTTGCTAGTTTAACGGTGGATAATCTGAGCACAAAGTAAGGCGCACGGTTCAAAGGGGTTTTACTTAGTCTCTTAATTAATCATAGGTGTGTTTTGGGCGTAACATGAAATAAACCAATCAGAGTGTCATCTCCCATTCCCTTTAAAAACCAGGTGCTCTTGCACCTTGACGGATTGCTATTATAATGGCGGATTTGCCAAGTAGTATTAAAATAAATTAATTAAATATTATGACATGTACTTTTTAAAAATATTGCGCGTTGTGCACCCGCCTATGTAGACGCATATTACTATCTTAATAATGCGCCCTTAAAATAACAGTAAAATACTGCGCCATTGACTTAAGACCAGGTTTTTATTGGTCAGTCGTGCAATCGCTTTCCGCTGCCCCAAAATAGCAATGCGCCAACAATGCGCCTGACTACACCTCATTTTAAGACCAACACGCCCATGGGCGCTCAGATGGGCGCAAGTACATTTGCTATTTAAACAACATGGGTACCGGACGAGAAAATGACAACTGCGTCGGTCTGAAACCAGCAAAGGCACTCGCATCGCGCTTGGTGCCACTTTGCGCCGGGTGTAAGATAGAGCCCAAAATGTGCATCTTTCATAACCAATTAATGCTGTACGACAAATCGCTTTCCTTTAATAGGTGTGTAATTTCAGTTATTTTCTGCTTTGTCTCATGCAAGTTGGCTTCCTGACATTGTTTTTTTTACCTTTAGTTTTGCTTGACTTAAGCTTTCTGGTTTTCCTGTGCAAAATGGTCTCATGGACAGAAACCCCAAATCCCAATACTTACTCCTGGTCTGTACATTACACAACCAATGTTCCCACCAAAGGAAACTCCTTCATAGAAATATGCAATGCAACGTGCAAGTGTAACTACTTTAACAGAGCCAGCCCCACTTCCAGCAGATGGGCTCTTCAGCTTGTCTTAGAAAGAGGTCCTCAGGGCAGAGTGTTGAACCACCGAAGCTTGGGGACACTGTCTTTGCAAACCAGACCAATGTTGACAAGTTTGTCATGATCACACGCCACCATCAGGGGTAACGCATTATGTATTTTTTCAGAACAGGTTTGCGAGAGGGATTCAGGGCAGTCTGTGGACCATGCCTACTGGTTAGTAGGCACACACAGCTGGATTTTGTTACAAATTAGACCAGGACTTCAGTTTGCATGGTAGGCATCTGTGACCAGGGAGTCCCCACACTGAGAGAGAGAGAGAGAGAGCTGAACCTACCGACTGACAAAGAAGATATCTCGCTGATTTGTTTATTTGGGCTTTGTTATTTTAGTTTATTTTACCCAGATCCCCTGAGGCTGCGAGGAGAAGACATTTTGTTTATTTATTGTGAGCTCTCTCTCTCTCTTTAATTACCAAACAAAGGCTGGTGAAATCTTCCTGTGACCAGCTCTCCTGTCCCTACCGAAGTCATCACTGCGTTACCTACCCATTATCTATACCCGCTTATCCTGGGCAGAGTCGCCGGGGGTGCTGGAGCCTATCCCAGTATGTATTGGCTTGGACCTATTGCAGGGCACACATACCGTTCACTCACACCTATGGGCAATTTAGACTCTCCAATTAGCCTACTTTCATGTCTTTGGACTTTTGGAGGAAACCCACACGAACATGAGGAGAACATGCAAACTTCACACAGAAAGGCCCAGTCCAGATTCGAACCCAGGACATTCATGCTGTGAGGTGACAGTGCTACCCGCTCCACCACCGTGCCACCCCAATGAGTGTGTCATGAGGGTGGTGTGGTGTGGGGATGGCTGGTTTAAGCAGCCACACCTGCCCTGGGTCAAGGTAATTAGACCTGGCCAATTGGGTAATTGGTTAAGAATTAGAGAATTGGCCAGGCTAATTGGACCCAGGAACAGGAGTGGCTGCACCTGTGCGTAGTGAGGTAATCACTGCGCACAGGTTAAATCTGCCATCCCCACCCACAGAAGGGAGCCTCTCTGTCATGACAGTGTTTTAGATCTGCTCCTTTGGCTATACCATCTTGCCAAACCCTCGGAAATAAATGTGGACGTTTTAAACATCATCTCCCTGTGTCTCTGTGCTGGAGGGGCCCTTGGAAAGCCACTTCGGTGGCCTGTGGCAGGCGTGTTTGCCACAGGTGGACATGGAGCGAATATCACATCCTTGCATATAGCCTCCCACAAATGCTCACGGACAATCTGTCAAATTACCTACGCCTGCGCTTTCCATGCTACATGACCGGACCTTAAGTGCATCCATTTCCACAATTTGCGAGTGCGAGAGGTGCTCTTTGTGCATGTGTGTGTTTGTGAGAGACAAAGAACGGACCAAACATCTTAAGTGCCTAACTGCGTGGACCCTCTGTTTATGTTTGAAACTGTATTATATTCTGGAATTATGGACACTTGCCCTCTTTCTTTGTTTTGCTGATTGTGCTGTGTTTGCTATGGTTTTCAGGTGTTCAATGTAGAGCAGGTCTCCCTTAGAATGAGAGCCCGACCGATATATCAGTTTGGCCGATATATCATATATCGGCCATTATTTGACTTTTTTGAGTTATGCAGCCGACGTGTCCCGATTTTTAAATAAGTATAAGAAACAAAAAAAACATTGATTATTTATCTGTACTTGTCTGTTCGAACGTTGTAATTGCTATTTACTAGAATTATCCAGTAGAGGGAGCTCTAATACAAGTGTGAACTGCAGCAGCTGACGCACTAATTCTGTAATAAGACGTTTGTCACTCGTGCCTCATCCAATATTCTCCACTGCAAGTCTTGTCTGCATAGATTCGATTTCCGCAGTAAAGGTATGTATATTTAGTGAAAGTTTTTAATTAAACGTGTTTATACGACCACTATGTTTATCGATCCTCATTATCAAGCGAGCGAGCTAGCTAACATAATTATTTGGTTCACTTTAGCTAGCTGACTAGCAAGCCTTTATGAAGTGGCAGTGAGCACATAAGCAGCGTAGGATCTACATTTCCAGAGGACATCGCTGTATTCTCAAATAAATAACCAGCCAAAATAAATGGTGATTGAATGCATCACACATTTGGTTTTTATCTGAGATAATGATATTAGCTACTATATGATGCTATGTCAATAGCCAACGCGTTATTGCAAGCGAGTGTGTCATCTAGTCACGCGTCATCGTAGCAAGCTAACCAGACAGTAAAAACGCCGATAAAACACTTCTAAGGTGGATCATTTTAAGCCAAGTTATCTAGCTTTGTCGTGATAACATGAGAGAAGGATTGCTGTTGGAGAAGTGAATCAACCAACACTTAGCGCAGGTAACCTGCACGAAAGCGCATTGTAGTTTTTTTCCCACCACCAAATTCTTATGGACAAGCCTCACGTTACGTATTTCATCCAGTCAATTTAGTTTCATCTAACGTTACACTTGATTCACTCATTAGCTCCGCTAGATAAAGTCTTACTCTTTGAGATCATGTAGTAGGATTTGAAAATGTTGCACTTTTTGACAAAATATTGGTCAAAACATCGGTAATCGGTGGGCTAGGACTCTCCAAAATCGGGATCGGCATCGGACCCAAAAATCTGGCATCGGTCGGGCTCTACTTAGAATTAACGAAGCCTAATGCACCCATTTAGACACTGTTCCTACATATTTAAAATATATTTAAAAACCCCTTTCTCATACCAGCGCGCTCACACACGCAGACACTCTCTCTGTTTGTAATGGCCCTTATTGTTTCCCCTGGGTAGAACTACCTTTTATATCCATATAGCACTTGTTGTACACATTGCCTGCTTTTGCATTACATACACTACTGTCCCTTCCTATTTATTTAAAGCTTTAATAACTTGCGAATGGCACAACTGACCATAGGTCACGGGGTTCCGGTAATGGTGGGCAGGGGGCTACCATTGGCTGTGCTCTTTTTCATATGTTTGGAATGTAGCATTCCTATGCACGTCTGCTTGTAACGATTGTAGTGCAGTATTGTGTGCTATGGTCCATAGGCGTAGATTTAGGGGGGACAGGGGGACTTGTCTCCCTCAATATTGAGAGGTGGGTGAATTGTCCCCCCCATTATTTCTGCCTTCACACATAATATATATTTCATAATATATTTTTACTCGCTCTTGCCTTTTTGAAGCGTCTTTGGACAGCCAGGACATGTGATTGGCTTGTTTTGTCATTAGTGCAAATAACCCCAACCCCCTCCCCTCTTCAAAAAAAATTTATGCGAACGGAGATGCTGTAATGTTACTGTAAAGTATGTGCTAGCCTAGATGCAGTCGAAACTTTGGACCGGTAAGCTATACAACAGATAGTTCCCCATTTTATTGTAGTTGTCTACTGCTTATATTTAATTTACCTGAAAACTTGACTTGATTACCACATAACCTAGCTATATCAACGCTGCTGATACATAATAAATGAATCTTGTGATTTTAACCTGCTAACGTTAGCTGCTAGCTAGTTTCCACTAAAAATTAGAGATTGTGCTAAACTAGCTGTGAGATTAGCTAACCAGTTAACGTTAATATTAAACGTGTATCTAATTTAGCGAACGTTAACTCTTGATTAACACGTTATCTGACTCCTCGGATGCTATCCTGCACGCATTAGTAGGAACTAAGGACACACAACTACAACCACCGATATAGATGTATGGACACACGGAGAACAACAAACAACGTTACAGAGGTGAGGACGTGCCATAGCTAGCTAGCTATATAGTACGGATAGGCGATGGCCGAACGCATATTTTGTGAAGTTGATCAATCTCCTTCGACAGAGTACACAATTTTTTATGTATGATATTGAATAATTTTATTAAGTCTAATAAAATTGGTTGGCAGCTCTGGCTTTAACATATATTTTCACAAACGTATCTTTTAATTGTCTGTCTGCTCAGGCACATCGCGGGATAGCTCTAGTTATTGAACCAATCAGAATTGTAGTGTACAAAGTCATTGAAAATATCAACCAATAGCGTACGTTTAAGTAGGACCCCAAAATGTAAACACGTAGAGCGGTCTGTAAACGTGACCTATCGGACTGACTCATAGTAGGCTAGTTGTCGGAATGAATTAATGAATTGATGTCAAAGTATGGAATATAATCATATAACTTAAGATGCCTAAACCAGCAGCGACTGGCGAGCTGGAAATTGGTGTGGCGCAAAACTTTCCTTTAAACTAATCATTGATCTCAACCTGTTTTCATTAATTTTCCTTTATTATTAAGCGTGCCAACGATCGGACTAATCAAATGGCAAGTAGCCTAACACACAGCGTCTTCATACCGTGTTAGGGGGATTCAATCATAAATTCAATTTATCCGTTAAAAATCCGTTTTAATCACCAAGTAGTCTGCACTTAACAAACAAGATACACCAGTCTGTTATCTACCGTGTTAGCTTTCAGAATAACCAGCAAAAACAAAACCTGCATTTCAAGATTGTAAACAATCTACGCATTACAGATATTTGCCATGAATGCAAGTGCAGAGAAAGAAGTGCATGTATCCGCAAATAATGTTCATTAAAAACGTGCACAGTTTCGTACTGCAAATGAAAATAAATGTAGAATATAAGGCCTCAGCTACTCGCTAAAACTGCCTATTTGGGGAGAGCAGGCTATACATATGATAGTATTGAGTAGCCTATTTTGTGGATAAATTGTATTGATACTCAAGGAAAATCAGGGGAAGTTTTTCTGCCACTGCATAGTGATTAAAACAGATGTTTCATTTAATTTCCCTAACACAATGCGAAGAAGCTGTGTGTCACTTTCCAATTGATTAGTCAGATCGTTTGCATGCTTGTTAACCACTGAAATTTAATTAAAACAGTTTGAGATCAATGACTAGTTTAAAGGAAGGTTTTGCGCCCCACCAATTTTCAGCTCACCAGTCGCCGTTGGTCTAAACACATTCCTTTACAGGTGCTTAACATGTCCTGTGTTCTGATTTATTCTGCTGTGTAATTTTCTCATGTGATAACATGAAACAGAATAAAGATTTTGCATATTTGTTATAGATCCTATGACTACTTCATGACGTTCTAATGTATAATTTAATCTGTTAAAAAGAATGCCCGAATAAACTACTTCATCTAACTATTGTTTGTCTGAGTCATGTCTGACATCTCATTTGATGCCTGACATCTCATATTTGCATAAACCCAAAACACACACACATGCATACCTCAGCACATCTGGATTCTGGTGGGAAAATGTGGAAAGGTGAAAAATATGGAGTGTTTGTATGCATTTAACATGCAGTACAACAAATATTTTACAATTTTCAGTTGCAAGTTGGACAAAATTTGTGCATAGTTCACTTCAGTGGGTCAATCTCCATACTAAAGAAAGCCAAATTGCAGAAAGCGCTGTCAAAAAGTACAATCAAGCACACAGCCACATTCCAGATGTGCCTGCTAATGTTGGCTACCATAGAGAATGTTATATGCAGTATGCCAACATAAGAAACATCGAAAGAGCCTGCAAGAGGAGAGAAAAGACAGAACAGGAGGTTGAAGGTTAGTAGCAAATTAAAGCAGCTTTAAATTTTGTCACTGCAAAAAAAAAAATTGGTTAACTGTAGTTGTGTTGACCTTATTTGTGTGTATAAATGCTGAGACTCCATTATAAGCTGAATCATACAAAACAAAGAGCATGTTCATTGTTTCAGCATTACATTAAAGCAGGGACTAATAGAATGTACTAATAGCAAGGTACTGTATTTCTCAAATGCTGTGCCTAAATAGACCATGATCCTGTCAAATCCTGTCAAAGCACGTGGGGATGCTGATCTAGGATCAAATGTGTACCTTACACAAACACTCTGGGAGCATATCTATAGGTCAGTTCTGCATCAGGCTATTTTATTAGGCTTCACCAATTTTTGCATATTATTTATTATATTACTATTATTACAAAGGCATTCTTACAAATGCATTTTCTTCAAATGTGTTTTGGAAAAACATATGCACGATATCATCAAGGCATCAACGATGATAGATGGGTCAGGGTCAGGTCAGGTCCAGAAGATGTCTGATAGCAATGGCCCATGGCTGGAAGATTGAGGGAGACTTCTTTGGGATTGACTGGATGACACTTCCCCCAGCCCTGGTCAGCATCTTGGAGCTTGTGTACTGCTCCTGCAAAAAACACAGTGCGTGAAAGGGAGATGCACATGCAGGCTGAACAAGCTGCAATGTACAGACCTGTGTCTTTGTTTGGACTGTGAGAACACACCACAAAGAATCACAATATACAAGAAGAGTAAATAATCAAATTAAAAATAAGCAAATAAAGCAATCAAACTGTGAATTTTATTTTTGTTGTTTGATGATAAAATATTGACATGACTATTAGTTGATCAGCAGATGATGTAAAGTTCTGTTCTAAAATAAATGTTATCTCTTCCACTTCAATCTCTGTCTAGTCTGGTCAATCATAGCAGGGACGATTCACTTACTGTTACACAGTCTTGGGTTTTATCTTGTTTATCTAAACATGTCCAAAGTTTAAGTCTTCATATACAGTAGATTGATAACGTACTTTTTTTTCCACTAACTAGGCCTACAACATGTTACACCAGAGGGGAATAGGAGAGAACTTGATTATAAGTGTGACGACAATACATTTAATAGGTTGCCAATGTTGACTGCATCAAAGATTAGCTAGGGATTGGCAAAGTATTAAATATTACAATTAATTAATTAGAAATTAACCAGCTTACCTTACAGCAGTATTCGCATTCGCAGCTTCTGTGCTTCAGTCGTCAATTCCTGTTTACTTCCTATTTGAACGAATATCATTGGCTGACTTTACGTTACGTGTCGCTAGAACACGTTTTTGATTGGTTTGTGGTATAGTACTCCCTGGCGTTTGCCTAATGAATTTATGAAACGTAAGTTTAGTTTTCATAAAAATATGCTGGACTGCCAACAAACGGAAACGTGTTCATAAAAAATGTATCTAGCTTATATGAAAAAACAGCTACTCTTTCGCCCAGGATCGTTCATTTCAAAAGCTAAAGCAGATAGCAACCTTCGGCCCACGGCCTAGGAGGGCAAAACGGAGCTTTAAAATGTCGCCAGCAGTGTATGTGCGTGAGCTCGACAACACATTGCTCATAGAAAAGGTCGTTTGTAGCCTTTTTTTTAGTTAATTACAATGGTGGCAGAAGCGACAACTAGGGTTGAGGCGAATACTCGGATGAAATGAGTATCCGGTACCATCCGAGATGAAGGAAAATCATCACTGGGTAGCTGTGTCCAGTGTCCACATCGTTCCGTGATAGGCCAGCCACACACAGAGCTCCTCCTCTACACAGAGCCTACAAAGTTCACAGCTACTGCGCTACACAACACAATCTTGCCATCTTCACAGCCGTCGATTGTTGTCATATATTCTCAATGAAATAAAGTTTGCAATTCTCAGTTTTGGCTCAACATATTATTCTCACCATAGCTAAACACACGTTTACTGGACCTTCACACGTAAGCACATATTACTGATTACAAACGGACATTTCTATCTTGCTACAGTGGGGCTAACTAGCCAGTTAGCTAGCGACTACATGACATAAGCATGTACTTGCATTTTATAACATTTAGCGATCTCATACACACACTTGTCGGGGAAAAACAGGACCCAGCCTGGGCCAGAAGAGCTGGGTGTTCTCCTCACACTGTTGAATACTTCTTCAAAATATACACTTCACAGAGTCTGATGCAACTGGATTTATTGCAGGTAATTCAAAGATAACATGCAAGAACCCGGGCTGATCTGCACACATCAATACAAACTGTCTCAAAGCATTCCACAAGACACTTCACAGAAAACACATAAGACGCACACACACACACAGACAGGACAGACACACAAGACAGACAAGACAGACTGAACTCCCCTGGGGCCGAACACTCCCTTTTATCCTATCTTAGCTCCTCCTGTTGTGGAGCTCAAGCTTGGACTGTCCCATCATTTTACTTTACTCTTTTCCCACACTTCATTGTTTCTCATTTTTCAGACACCATTATTTCCCAATTCTCGGACACCATTATTTTATCAGCCCCTTCCTTCCTTATTTTTAAAAAAAAAAATGATAGTGCTCGTCTCCCACTTGAATCTCCCTCCCCCTTCTATCATACATCACATATTCTGACAACACATTTTCCGGAAAAGGCAGAAGCTTCCGTTAGTTCCACAGATAGTTCCCCTTAGATTCTCCCAATTCCAAGAAGGAGTTTGATGAATTTCCACTACTTCTAATGGTTCAGCCTTGTCTTTTTATAAAACAGCTACAGATAACACTGAAGTCACTCAGATACACTGACCCTGACCTTGGTCCAATGAATAGAAACTCAGCAGAACATAACACAAAATAATGAGACAATATTTCAGTCGCTGAGACACTATGAACTATTGTTATGGCTGAAATGTTGAATCTTTTCTGTAGTTTAAAAGAAATAGTACAAACTATTTCAAACACCTATCTGGAATTCCAGCATTTTCCTTGCAAGCATATGCAGAGCTAAGACCTGCTGCACTGTGTGGTTGATGAATTCACACCCAGCAATCAGAAATGTTTAAATCCTCTGCATATTTTTATTTATATATTTTTTTTAAATCTGGTGATAGTGATTAAATCGGTAGCTTCGTTTATGTCTTTGATTATTGTCGTTCAATCCACCTCTGTCTTGGGTTCCGTTAATGCCATGAAGGGGGTCTACAGTCGAGGTCAGCCAAGACCTCCTACAACGGAAAGTATGACAATCCCCCATGTCAGTAGCAGAACCGGGTGAAATTGAGCCAATTTATTTGAACCTGCAGGCATCATTTAAACTGGAAATAATAAACTATTTGCTCTTAATATAAGTTTATCTGCTCTTAAATGTAACCACCATGTTTTGATAATCCAAACACATCAAATCCGTTTACTCTTTCTTTGTGAGCAATCCACAAATGACCGTTTTTGTCCACTCAAATTGTTACTCTCGTCACTGTCACAGTCTCTGTCACCGTCAGTGTTATCCCTAAAAAGGTGTTTTACTTCAACATGGTCTGTATAAAATAAAGAGCCGGAAAAGTAATTTTAAAAAGTCAGTAACTTATTTCAAAGGGGCTTTTTGGTTTAATTCTTAATGTAGGCCACCCCAGCTGGCCTTGGCTTGTGCTGCTGCACCCTTGTAATCTGTTTATAGTTGCTCGAGGTCGTCTGCTTCTCCGTCTTCTTGGGCCCGTATCTGCAGAGACACGTAATAATTTTGGTTAGATTCACACAATAATTTTGTTAAAGTATCTTCAATTCAGTTCTTCACCACACATCGCCACTTCATAGGGACACCTACAAATTAGAAAGGGAAGTTAGTGGGTTCTGGCTCAGCTCGTATTAGCTCCAAGTCAACACCCAGTTCCTGTTAAAGCAGAGGAAAGATGTTCTGTTAATTTTCTAGTCAACCGCTATAACAGAAAAGTTGTGCGCATTCATTTTGTTATATAGCAGCACCTTTTCTTTTCTTTCCATGATCTGTGCAGTCATTTTTACATATTCGTGACCTTCTCAGACACCTGTAGCAAGCTTCTTATCTCCCTTTTTTTACCAAAAATTGTTGCAGTTGAAACTTGGTGGGACGCCCAGAACTTTATATATCTGACTCCCTTAGCTCATCCACATATCTTCCTCCTATGGTTGCTCATTCCCAGTATCTTTCTATTTTGCACAATTAGTTACATACATAGTTTTGTTATTAACACATAAAAATACATTTCATATAGTAAAACACAATAAGCAGGTTTGTTTTCTATCACACTTCACTTCATCCTTTTGTTTTTAACAAAACTACTTTCATAGCATGACTTCCCTTTTTTTTTTTTTTTTTTTTTAATGTGAGGTTTTAATTTCATTCTCATCATTCCTCTACTTCCCTCCTGTTTTTCCATCGTGCTTCCAGAGCTATCCTGGAAGCTGTGATTCAGTGTTCCTACACATAATCTGGTGTAATGCCAAATGAATATCTGCTGCGTTCTATTTCGATACATCTAACATAGGATAAAAGTCATTTTGCTTGAGAAAAATCACTATTTGTTTTAGATGCATGTTTAACAGAGGAAAATTTATCAGACATTGCAATCATTTCGTATCCTGGTTCTTATTGGGTTCCACACATTTTTAAATAATGAAATTCTCTATTTATGACAGAACTCCTCCAAAGTGCGCTCAATTTTTACAGATGTTTGTACTTAATTGTCATTTCACCTGACCACGTGGACTACAGAAGATTTAAAAAAAAAATTTTTTCTGACAAAATATCAAGGATAGCGTGAGGCACAACAATTTCCACATCTAGTGTTCCTATCAATGGCAGCGCTTGCCTTACAGCATCCGTAGCCCCATCTACTACCTGTAAGCATCCAGCCTGGATGAAAAATAGGCAACCAGCCGCTGCCGGTCCCCGTGCTTCTGTGTGAGCACCACAGACATATGCCCCCCCCAAACCATGAGTGAACAAAGTGAACGGCCTCACAGTTTTTGCTTCAAAGTGGCGAATGCCACCTCACAGTTCGACATCCACTCAATTGCATCATGGGGCCCTCCTGCCCCTTGCAATAAATCATTCAGTGGTTATACAATTTTAAAGTAATTTGAAATATGCAACCAACCAAAGTTAAATAATCTCATAATTTTATGTACCCCCAAATGGTGTTTGGGTGATTGCACATGCTTATTGCCTCAGTGTGGTCAGTAGCCAGTTTTTTATTCCCCTGTGAATTTAAATATCCCAAATATTCAACTTCCTCTGTGCAATTTTGTGCTTTGAGGATTACACTTTACCCCTCTGTGGCCAAATGCTGCAGGAGTATCCCAAGGTCCTGCATGTGAGTCTCCTTGTCAGGAGATGAGATAAGCAAATCATCAACATATTGGATCCCCTCAGATTCTAGCCCTGGGCATCGAGCCAACACATCAGCCACTGCTCGATTAAACAACATGTGTAAGTTATGGAATCCTTGTCTTAGTTCTGTATTATTTTCACCCACAGTGAAGGTAAACCAAAACTGGCTGTTCAGGTGCACTGGAACAGAGAAAAAACCATTGGACACATCCAAAACCAAACAATTCAGCACTGCCTTCTCCTGACACTGCTGCATGACCTGCTGTATTGCAGCCTCATAGCTCATCATAATATGCATTACAGCATATTTCTCTTTTAACATACTGTGCAATGTTTAAACTGCATTAGTGTGGACACAACATGAACTAATCTGTAGATTGATTTATCACTGCACAGTCACCCTACACTACTCTCACATATGCAGAGGTAATTGCACATGTATAATTTGAGATTCAGTTTCAATCAGGCTGAAACAGTTTACAGACGCAGGCGCGCGTGTTCGAACACTTCTAGCATCAGACACACCCATACAGTCCACACCACTCATATGTACACAATGCTGTTCTCTAAGACCCTGACACTCTTCCCACAATGTACAAAAGTTATTTTGTTTCCATAAATGCAAATATATTAAGATGCTGATTAATTTTTGACAGCAGTTCATAAACATAATCTATTTTATAATCTCAATTATTGTAGACATTTTTCTTTATTTAAAGAGAAACATATGATGGCGCCTTATTTTTATTCGGGAACCACTGCTTACACCACTGTAGATAGGATCAGTTCTGATCCTTTGTGGCCACAGCACTTTATTTAAATTTTTCAGGATTACGATATATATACGATATATATATATATATATATATATAGCGCCTCTTACACACTGTCCGACCGGTCTTGACAATGGCGGGTTTGATCGTACGCTTCACAAATTTTGTAGCCTAATAACAAAGCACGCATGCAATCACAAAAATATCATACATTTCCCGCTGCTTTTTCAAAACATGAATATGTACACACACGCACATATCTATATATATATCTTATTATATATATATATATATATATTTATATATATATATATATATATATATATATATATGTGATTACAAAAGCAAAACAACTGGCAGAACAATGGCGAGAGTGATAAGGCCCAGCAGGCACAGGCCAATCTCAAGGCCGCACCCCAATCTCCACAAAGGATTGTGCATTTGTTTTGTTATGCTAGCGTGGTTAAATAATATTATTTATATTCTAGCACATATACTCATATACGTGAAACCTTCAGTAATATGGCCTACTTCCCCTTGTAAGGAACAGCCGTTGTGTTCCTGAACTTCAAACCTTCACACCAATACCATTATTACACATTCCTTTTTTACAGTGCTGTTGAACTAGTGGGGGGCCCCTGTTCATATTAACACCCTATGCAAATTAAATTGTTAGGTCACCTTTGCGCACAAGACAATACACAAGACAACACGTAAGACTGACAAAGCGCTTAAGACTCACAAAACTCACTTCTCATTCACACCAGCGCCGGCGCGCATTCACACATTTCTGCCCAGGGTCACCGTCCCGTAGGTTTTTCAGTGACCTACTTTAATTGCCGCTTCCCAGCAATTTGTTAGTACTTGTTGCCGCTTCCCAGGAATTCTCTACTCTAATACCTGTTAGTAACAGTTGCTGCTTCTCAGCAACCCCTTTAATTGCTGCTTCACCGCAATTTTCTACTCTAATACCTGTTGTAACAGTTGCTGCTTCTTCTCAGCAATTTGTTAGTACTGGTTAGTAACCGTGTGCTGTTTCTCAGCTAACACCTTCTTTTAATTGCTGCTTCACCGCAATTTTCTACTCTAATACCTGTTAATAACAGTTTGCTACTTCTCAGCAACCCCTTTTAATTGCTTCTTCACCGCAATTTTCTACTCTAATACCTGTTAGTAACAGTTGCTGCTTCTCAGCAACCTTCTTTTAATTTATGACCCGTCGGGCCCCCAGCTAAGCCGCGACACGCCCCAGGCCGGCGGACCAGACCAGACACATGAGCACCTGCAGGCCCAACGCAGCCCCGAACAGACAGCCGAGTACACGAACACCAGGTGCGCAGACAAGCCACCGCTGGGCGAAAACACCCGGACCAGCAGGGGCCCCGGCTGCAGTTAATGCAAACAGCCGCCGATTGGGCGAAAACACACTGGGCCAGCAAATGGGCGACGACTGGAGCTGAATAGGCTTCAGACAGTCACACAACCCACCGTTTAGTCGGTCCAGCGGCTATATCGCACAACACGGCAGACTGCGCCACAGACAGCCGAACATCCCACTGCCTTAAGGCACGGCGGCTATATCGCCCAAGACAACTAACTGAATGCGCCCCCTTTGTGAACGGACAAACCGCCGAATGATGGCGGGGCCCCGCAGGTCCACGAGCACACAACACGAACGGCCCAGGCGCCAACCCAGAACGGCCCCCGCAAATCTGGGCGCCCCTTGTGTGCTATCAGCTTCACCCGTTTTTAACCTTCCCCTGCCACACTTCTTCAATACTGACAGAACAGTAGTTTTCACACAACACTTATCACTTTGAGCTGCTTTAACGCCAGATGCGTCAAACCTCCCACATACACAGCACAGACAATGAGCCAACACACTATCAGGATCTTTAACACACACTCCGGCATATCTCACACTTACGCTTCACTCTTTTCATTCATGCACATAACAGTTATTTCAAACACGCAGCGCTTTATCACAAACCTGTACCATTCATCACAAACACATAACATTTATCACAAACATATAACATTTAACTCAGACATACAATCACATCAGACTCTTTTCTCTTACCATAAGCTTTTTACTGTAGTTTTTTTTAGATTCTTTGAAGGAGAGGCCTCGCATTTGCTTAGGCCTGGGCGGATACGCACTGCTCTTAGATTCAACCAGTACATGCAGATTTTAAAGGCTCTGCTTACCTTTTTGTTTGGTGGCCACCGTTGAACCCAAGAGTTAGCAGTTCCGTCCAGGCGTTCAGCTTCCTCGAGCCTCTCCTGGCTGGCTCGCCAATTCAGTGTGGGGGAAAAACCAGGACCCAGCCTGGGCCAGAAGAGCTGGGTTTTTCCTCACACTGTTAATACTTCTTCAAAAATATACACTTCACAGAGTCTGATGCAACTGGATTATTGCAGGTAATTCAAAGATAACATGCAAGAACCGGGCTTGATCTGCACACATCAATACAAACTGTCTCAAAGCATTCCACAAGACACTTCACAGAAAACCATAAGACGCACACACACACACACACACACACAGACAGGACAGACAGACAGACATACAAGACAGACAAGACATACTGAACTCCCCTGGGGCCGAACACTCCCTTTTATCCTATCTTAGCTCCTCCTGTTGTGGAGCTCAAGCTTGGACTGTCCCCATCATGTTTACTTTACTCTTTTCCCACACTTCATTGTTCTCATTTTTCAGACACCATTATTTCCCAATTCTCGGACACCATTATTTTCAGGCCCCTTCCTTCCTTATTTAAAAAAAAAATGATAGTGCTCGTCTCCCACTTGAATCTCCCTCCCCCTTCTATCATACTACATCACATATTCTGACAACACATTTTCTGGAAAGGCAGAAGCTTCCGTTAGTTCCACAGATATGCTTGTATACAGCTTAATTAGCAGGGCAGAAATTATGTGTGTATTACGTGTTTGTTCTATCGCACCTATTTTAGTATGAAGGCGCTTCCCTGCTGCCGGTTGTAATCTTATGGCTAAGGTCGACCTTGGTCCACCTGTAAAGCCTTCCTCCTTTGCTAGCCGGATGATACGTCAGGGAGGAGGACAGCTGGTGCTCATTAATACATTCCCTTTCCCATATACACTGGGCCTGTGCTCTCTACACTACATATCTTTCCCAATACAATGGGCTTGTGTTTTTTGAGTACATCTATAGTTATTCCCACACACTCTTCTAGCATCAGTGGACATCCTAGCATTTTTATACTCCACTGTACTAATGCAGTATCACTTTTATGCACATTTAGACGTCGTCACTTCACCTGAAATCACAAGACATACAGTACATCATGGTGGCCATCTGTAAGCTGGCGACCTCTGTCTACTACTGTCTTCACACCGGCGTCAGTTCATTAATAAAAAAAAGAAATAAAACCAGGAGTAAGGATAACTGCTACTTTTACTGCTACTACAGAGTGAATGCGATAAGAAAATTTCGGTTACGCTGACCAATTCAATGCTATTTCCAAAAGCAAAATTAGACATTTATACATTCGTTAGAAAGCTTATACTCACCTACGAATAAA